>JAZHFQ010000116.1:0-519285 GCA_038387885.1 Spodoptera picta
AACAGACGACTGTAATTAGATCTTTACCTATGAAATTACCGTTCTGCAGTACTGGCCATTTCAAATCAAAATAATTTTTGTTTGGCTAAGAATTTTCCAAAAGTAGTCATTTGTTTATTGATTAGTGTTACATTTTCATTGCATTTCAACCTTTTTCGTCATCGTGGATACGTTAAAAACTCGAGTAGTTATGGAATATGAGTACCATCGCGGCAGCAACACGATACAAGCGGTACGCAACATCAACGATGTGTACAGAGCTAACACTACAAACCAACGCACCACCTGTTATTGGTTTGCTCGGTTCCGTCCTGGAAATTTCTTTCTTTAACCAGAAAAATGAACATCCCGGTAGCCAAAGGACTTTGGTCGACAATGACGGATTGTAGAAGTAAATGAATTAATTACAAATTGCAAGTTATTAATTAGAACAAAAATCTTTTCAGTATGTCCAAATTTGCTGTTGAACTTTTTTTGTGTAGGACCTTATAGTTCTTCCGTAAATCCCGATAAATCGAAACTTTTCCTCTTTCTTTTTCCCGCCTTTAGTTTATTCCGGTAATTTATTCTTTCATATTTTTTGGGCACATTCTCTTCCCTTCACAATCGGTTTTATTCTACTACTATTTCACAACGTTTCGTTCATGACGTTATCTACCCCGGTCTATACTGTGATGCGTTAATTTTAAAACACTAGTAGGTACAATTACACGCGCTCCAATAAGTAGATATCTACTGTTTTCAAATCGAAAACACATAAACATTTCATTTAACCTAGAGATCGAACGCTGATACCTCTTTTGCGCACTCAACGAGGCAGTAAATAGAAATAATAGTACTACAGGCTGCGATAATATCTCATCCGACCTATTGAAAAGACACAAAAAGATATTAGCTCCTCCCATTGCGCACATTTTCAATCAATGCTTCGAATATGGTGTTTTCCCGAAGAGTTTGAAATTGTCGGTTGTTAGCCCCATTCACAAGGGAGGTGACCGGGATCGTGCTGATAATTACCGACCAATATTCATCCTGCCCTCCCTGTCCAAGGTTTTCGAGAATCTTTTAAACAAGAGATTTACGCGTTACCTTGAGAGCAAGAAGCTGCTCTCTGACGCCCAGTTTGGTTTTCGTAGAAATAGAAGTACTGATGACGCTATCCATAAATTGACTGATTGCCTGGCTACTAACATGGATTCTGGAAAAAAGTGTCTGGCCATCTTTCTTGGTCTGGCTAAGGCTTTTGACTCAATCGCGATACCCATCCTTCTACAAAAACTCGAGAGATTCGGTGTAAGAGGGACACAGTTAAAACTCTTTCAGAGTTATCTATCCGAGCGATTCCAGTGCGTCAAAATAGGGAATCGCACTAGCTCGTACCTACCTGTTATATTTGGGGTGCCACAGGGTAGTATCCTAGGCCCTACTCTCTTTCTCGTTTATATAAACGATCTTACCAACCTATCCATACACCACGGCCAAATAGTCTCCTACGCGGATGACACTGCCCTCATATTTAATGCCGAAACTTGGGATGAGGTATTCAAGGATGCCCAAGCTGGGCTTGACCTGGTGAAGCACTGGCTGAATGTTAACTTACTTACACTGAACAGTGATAAGACCAAGTATTTGACGTTTTTTATGCGTGGTCCACCTAAAGCGCATATCACTAATCAATGTCTCATCCCACACAACTGTTCTGGCCTGGATGGATGTAACTGTGTACCATTAGAGTGTGTAACGCAAGTATTTGGGTCTTATCATAGATCACAATCTGGCATACAAAGAACATATAAATGCCTTATCAGGTCGTGTGAGAAAACTTTTGTATGTTTTTAAGACATTAAGGCAAGTCGCCGGTGGCCAGATAATAAAACAGGTTTACTCTTCCCTGTGCCAATCTATTAATAACTATGGTATTATTGCCTGGGGTGGAGCTGCCAAAACCACACTGAAAAGTCTTGAGACTGCTCAACGTGCAGTTCTAAAGGTTAGTACGTTTCGAACAATGCGATCTCCAACGAATCTTTTATACAAGTCCTGCAAGGTGCTAACAGTGAGACAACTGTTTATACTTAATATTGTCATGCGGAAGCATGGTGAACTTACCTATGATTCCAAACTAAAAAATAAACGCAGGAAATATGACGTAGCAATCCGCGCTCATCACACTAAAACAGCTTTCATTAGACAATTTTACGTTTTTCTGGCACCTCTTGTGTATAATAAAATTAACACAGCCATAAACATTTTCAGTCTAAATAATTATCACTGTAAAAGAGCGGTGAAGGCATTTTTACTGACTTTATCCTACGATGACACTGAAAAACTCATCCAAGTAATGATATAAATCTACTGTATATTGTTGCAGCTGCAGGATGATTGCACCTTCTCATATTGATTTATACCACTAATTATCAAGCATACACCACAAAACACATACACACACACACATACACACACACACACACACACACACACATACACACACTCACAAAATAGACAAATTCCTATATATTGGTGATAGTTATACCTTACTATTCCTTCTCTTTCTTTTTAATGCGGTATATAATTTTATTTTTAACTGGTCTTTGTGATACTCTTAAACGTTTGTTATTGTAATTACTTTTTTTGGCTATTTATTAAGGCGGGAATTGGGCGCTGCGTGCCGAGATACAGGCTCACGCCTAGTTCGGTCGCGGATGCTCGTTCTGTCAGTTGTAGAATAACTGTTATAAGTACAAGTCATAATGTGAAACAGTAAACTGTAACCACCTTTCTGAATAAAATGTTATTATTATTATTATGTATGTCTTTACCATTCACGGGACCACAGGATCCCGGTCATTTGGGAGGCGTACGAGGGGCCGAAGCCAACTGCGCAGAGGCCCTTTAGACAACTTTAATATAAATGTACTGGACACACAAACCGGCGACTATCCCTGTATGCACTATGGAAATGCACCCAAGGACAGTCCCCGGTTAGTGTAGAACTATTGTGGATAATGGAAAAAAAAGGTAGAGCTATGGATGGGTTGCTGTGGACTGGAAAATTGGGAACTATGAATGACTATGGCACCTGCCGAAACAATGTAATTATTACACGTAAAAATGGCAGGCGGAGACTCGCTAACTCACCGACCGGGCCCCGGGAATGGTTGCTAGATATAGCAACAGAGGGGCAACGAGAATGTGAGTGGCTGAAGGGTTAAGAAACTACCACCGCTTTCTACTCAGATCATCTGCTCCAGCCGAAGCTTCCTGCATCCCTGGCCCACTGGCGACTTACGAATAGTTTCTTACCCTCCGAGCAGGATTACTGCTCTCGCGACTCCACTCTGGACGGCCAATAAAGGCAAGCCAGAGGTGGGAGACCTGTTCCTTGTCATCGTTCACTCCAGCCAGCCAATTAAGGCAAGCCGGAGAAGAAGGAACGGTGACTTCTCCCTGGAGCACTCGGGATGATGGTAGCCCGCGGGATCGCTAATGCCCGCCACCTCGCCTCAAGGTGCCCTGCGGGCTTATTATTATTATTTACATATATTTATTTAAAATTCTCTATAAATTACATTTCTAAATACTACTTGTAAAATAAAAAATAATATTTAAAAATATAAAAAATAGGAGCCGACCAGTAGCGAGACCATGGTCCAAGCTACCGGTGGTTAGGGCTCCAGAGACAGAAACCTCCTCACGATACGTGCCGTTTCTATGAGAACTGCCTTCTGTATCAGGCCCTTGATCCATCCACCTAACGCCAGCCTCCTAAGATGGATGTCGAGGCTTTTAGGGATTAACCCATTGGCCGACACGACTATCGGCACAATGATAGCCGAATCCACATTCCACATGTCGACAACCTCGTGAGCTAAGTCTAGATATTTTATTTGTTTATCTTTCTCAGCTTTCACGAGGTTATTATTATTATTATTATAAATTGAATCTGCTCTGATTGTCAACCAGTATGCAGCTGATTGGAAGATGTCAAGAGTATGGGCACAACAGCCAGTATGGAGCCGGCAGAGCTAACTCGACTCATCAATATGCAAACACAATTCTTTTATATTTTCCTACGATAGTTACTATGCAGAGATACGCAGAAGTATCTGTCCTCAGGAGACTGCATGACGTAGGCAACCGACTGCTACGTATGCGATGTGCCACTAGGTGGATTACGTGATCCGCAAATCAGTTTTTACCCTCCTCACATGCGAAATGCAACACTAGAGGTGTTAAAAATGCCTTACCGGCCATTAGAAATTTGAGGTTTGTTGGGGATTCGGGGATTGGGGCGACTGGGGAGGGGGTAATTGGGACTCCGGTAACCTCACTCACACGACGAAATACAACGCAAGCGTTGTTCCACGACGATTTTCTATGATGCCGTGGTATCACTCCGGTCGAGCCGGCTTATTCGTGTCGAAGCGGGGTAAGTAATATATGGAACTCATAACATGCCGAAAACCAGTTTGGAAACGCATCCATGAAACAGGAGATAATACTAGGGACATCTTTAACCGAACACGGCAGGCAGTTCATTCCACAACCATCCGATTGTGGAATGAACTCCCTGCCGTGGTTTTCCCAGTGGGCTACAACATGGGGTTCTTCAAGAGGGCAGTGAATAGGTTTCTTAAGGGTCGGCAAGACGCATGTAATGCCCCAAGTGTTGCAGGCGTACATAGGCCACGGTAACCGCTTACCATCAGGTGGGCCGTGTGCTTTTTTGCCACCGTCGTGGTATAAAAAAAGTAATAAAACTGCCTGGATATGAGACACAATTGAAAATACAATGTGTCTCGCGTAGATCCACATTTAGACACACGACGGGTTGAAGGAAAAAATATACTTAATTTCCACTAAGAAGCTGACTATTATTTTGAATGGGGAAAATTATTTAATGACTTCTTCTGCCTTGGGTGTGAGTGTCAGACTCTTACTGACTAAAAACCACTTCGAGCCGGAGCCCCGGCAACGATCGGCCATCCGCGACTCCGTATTGCGCATCAGCCCTGTTTGGCCCCATCTCTAAGAAGCTGACTATGCGAAGTAACTGTACCTCTAGTAAACATGTACCTTCTGTGTATACTTGTCTTACAATATTGTTGTTCTTCAGTTGACGAGGGGCACCTTACATATTTATGAGGCGTCTTCCCGCGGGCAACTGATTCAGTTTTCATAACGTAAATACTATCCAACTATTATAACTAGGTGGTATATAAGTTTTTTTTTGTTAGGCCGGAAAATCATCGAATGACTGCTCCCGCCTGCGTGAGGCGGAAGGGAGTGTCAGACTCTTACTGACTAAAAACCACCCCGTTCCTTCTCCTGCACGTCGAGCCGGAGCCCCGGTTACCCGTTAGGTTCTCCGCGACAGGTGGTATATAAGTAGGGACTATGTAATGACTCTATGGTCTAGGGTTTGTAAATATAACCGAGCTTTATTCTTCAAGAATAAAGCATAAATGGGCAATTTTCAGTTTAAAACAAAAATTATTCTTATTTATTTGATGTGACAAAGAGATTCTTACAATGTGCTTTAGCTTAAACTTGTTTTTATGTGGAGTAGGAGACAAACGAGCAGACGGATCACCTGATGGTAAGCGATCAGCGCCGCCCATAGCCTCCCGGAACACTAAAGGAGTCACAGGAGCGTTGGTGGCTCGGCTCGGCCGGAATGCGCTCTTTTCTTAAAGGTTTAATGGTCGTATTGGTTCGATATCGACGACAGATTATTCCACAGTTTAGCTGTGCGAGGCAGAAAGTGTGGGACGATGATGAAAAGACGCGGCAGGTATCAGACTTAATGATTCCTGAGAGCCCTCCCGTGGTATAAGCGGTAGAAGATGCACAGTGACGCTACATCTCTACGCATTGCCAAAGTATCTATCTGGTTGGGATTCATTCAACCACAAACATACTCAGGGGCGATTTTTCAACCATCAATAAATTTTATCAGAGGAATAACTTTGAATACTTGACAATTCCTCCATACTTATAACTGTCAAATGTCAGTCAATTTTATTGTACAGTTAAGAATTAACTAACTATTGAAAAATCAGCCACTAACAGGTTTTAGTATGGAATAATTGTCAAATGTTCAAAGTTATTTCTCCGTTAAAATTTATCTGGCGTCGGAAAAATAGTAGTCTATTTTTAGCTTTAGTATTAGAAAATTGCATTATACTATACACCTATTCGCATTAGTACACAAATCCATGACCTGGGTGCTTACTCTTAAAACCAATCTCAATGTCAATGCAATTTCAATCCAATACAATCTCAATAATTATCCAATGTCAAAACTATACAACTCCTATTGTAGGTGTTAAAGTAGCATTCAGAGTACGGAATATAAAGCCAAACTCAATACCATTTAGTTCATATAAGATCCACGCAATACAAATGCAATTGGCGCTAGTGTTGCAACTCAAGAGTACGAAATTTTACAATACCAATGTCGATCGATCGGAATTGGATTCAAGAGTAAGCACCCAGACCTAACCAATGTCCAGTTGACAGAAGTAGGTACGCAATTACCTCATGAATAATGAAAATAACGTTGTGAATTTTTCACTTAATCTACAAATAAATGTTTTTGTAGAGAAAAATACCTTCTAAATTAATATTACCTATTGGTATTGCCGTGACATTGTATTACAGAACAGCGCAATAAAACGCTCAAATTCTATGACGCAAATTCACAGGAACCCATTATAGACAGAAAATTTTTCATTGCACCAATCCCTTTCAACCGCATTACAATTTCCAACCTTAATTATAATATATAAAGTTCAAAATCCTTTTCTGCATGTTTTCAGTGTACGTTGCGACTGAATGTGACCTCACATTACGAAAATAGCCGAAGCTCCACGAAGGCGGGCGAGTAGGAACAAGATGGCGGAAGGTTTCCCGCGCATGCTCACCCCTCGGATCATGTGACGTCACGTAGAAATAGGGATGGGGTAACTACAACATCCCTTATGAGTTGTCGATGTTTTTTCAGTCAACGGAAAATGAGTATTTTATTTGTACACTTGTAAAATACCTATATTACTATGATTGGAACATGCATGCTTTATGTATCATTAATAATATGAATAAACAAATTATTTAATTTAAAATAAAAAAACCATTTTGTTATCTATTTACTATACACATACACATAATTTCACTGTCTTGATTATTGATCGACGTTAGAAATATTAATGCTTTATTAATTTCTAAAATTAATGTGTTCTGACGGGGAAAGTTTAACCTTGATATTAAGATATTTAGACTATGTATCTACAATAATAACTACGTAAGTTTATTCATTATGTATTAGATAAAAGACTCACTGTACTAATAGGCAATCAATTTTGCAGTACCTACGCATCTTTGTGTCACGTCGTTGTCTTCGTAAACATTATAATTAAGATAGTGAAGAGTTATGAGCGTAAAAATAGCTTCCGATGACATCGAGCGAGGTAAAAGATGTTACAGAATCAATATGACTCTTGTATTACGTCGTATGTTTTATTTTCAAGGATATAAGAGTTCACTGCAAGTAAATGTAATGAGTATGTCATATACTATACCGTTAGATGTTAATTGTATTTTATTTTTCCTTTTTTTAACCGTAAAACTATAATATAATCCAGATTCTCCAATTTTTGTAATAAAATTCATTACTATTGAGACAATATATTAAATATATTCGAATAATAAATGTCCTTTTCTATCATCTGGGCCATTGCCTAGCTAGAAACATAGTAAAAAAAATAAAACAAAACAAATAAACAAAAACCCAAATATGTTAATATAATAACTATTGTGAGACATACTAAATTAAAAACTTAAATTTTTACTTAAAACACAGTACATATGTATGTACAACATCGTACAGAATGGAGATACCTATTTCACCCAATCTCGTATAGATTTTAGGATATATCCTCTTTTAGTGACCCCTTCCTAAGCTACATACATGCTAAGTTTAAGGTTCATAGATCCTTCAGTGGCAGAATAATTAAATATTAATAAATTTTATTCCATATTAAAAGAGATGCAGTTCAAACCGGTACCATACCATAAGTTAATAAACATTTTGTCATAATAACGTTGATTAATTCGTAAAGTGATTGATAGCTGTCACCGTAAACAAACCTACCTCTTCCTTACCAATTTTGTTAATCTTATCTTTTGAGGCTCGTCCAGTGTAGAGAAACACGTCATAAATAGAATGAATTTTGTGACGTTTTTCGAAGGTTGTATTATAATTTGTTTTCACACACCAACACTAAGGCAATAGGAAGAGAAAATATGATAGGACTTATTGAAAATTCATCAACTCGCGACGGTTTGTAGGTGTATTAAGCATAATTTTGCATCGACTGTTCGCCAGTTTTAATATGTGCCTTTTAAAAAATGATCTAATTTTTCACTATACGGGAAATGAACCGAAAAATTATGGATTTTTTACTAAGTAGATTTATAGAAAGCCTACGACGTTTAGGTTCCTTTCTACACATTATAAGCTACAAGTCAACCTTAAGTTATTATAACTAATTACTTATCTCTATTAAGTTCTAATTGAATCTGTCTAGATAGATTACCTATATTCAAACAGTGTTAATGCCCTTACTCAAAATACCTACAATTACATGCGCAAAGTGTGAATAACCGGTTTTGACCTGTAAATACCACATTTGTTATAATTAATGTTATCGTATGAGCAAGAAACCAATTATTTTTATTGTAATTTCATTACCTTATTATAGCTATTTATATTGCTTTTGTTGCAGTACACAGTACTTCTTCGTAATACATAGAGTTTTATTACAAACTAGCCGACCCGGAAACCTTCATTAAACATTTCAAGACCAAAATTAGCCAAATTGGTTCAGCCCTTCTAAAGTTTTAGCGGCACTAACGAACAGAGATTCATTTTCATTTATATAGAAGTGTGTATATTTTATTCGTCTATCAAGAAGTAGCTAAACTAATACTAACTATGATCTGTAATGTCCAGTGATCCAGTCTAAAAGTTGAACGTATTTTCAAGGGACTGCAAATGATTTTAACTCATAAGAGAAATGTTACCTCTACATTGATTAACCTGATACCTGCCGCATCTTTTCGCCATCGATCCTCATGACAGCACATGCATCCCCATCATATCTATATGTGGTTGGCAGGCCACTACTATGCGCTTCTCGCCTGGCTTTCTGGCTCGCACAGCAAAAGTGTGGAATGATCTGTCTTCGGCGATATTTCCGAACCGATACGACCTTCAAACCTTCAAGAAAAGAGCGTAGTCCTTTTTAAAAGGCCGGCAACGCACCTGTCACCACGACTCCTTTGGTGTTGCTTACCATCAGGTAATCCGTCTGCTCGTTTGCCTCCTATTCCATAAATAACTTCATTTTGTTCTATTCTACCACAATATAATACGCGAACATTTAGTTCTTAATAAAAATCCGAAATTGATGCCGCATAGGCATCAATTTAAATATAAATTATTGTAAAAAACACAATAATAAGTCAAATCAGCTGTTCTATCACTCATACCTACAGGAGTGAGAATCAAATGCAAAGGTAATTCAGACAGAATGACGACACGGACAGTTATTAGTAATTAAGATATAGCATCATAGGTCACGAGATCCAAGGAACAAACGTTTTATTAATACAAGACTGGCGTCTATGAACATTCTTGTTAGAATTATCACTCCTAACCAAGTACCTAGAATTTTCAAGTTATTTATTTAAGTAGAATAGTAAGTCACAAATCTTGTCACAATTAACTCTCATTTTCCCTTTACATCAAGACGAGATTTATTTTCTTGACCTTTTATTAAATTGATACCTAAATTGTATCATATCATGATTTTGTTTAACTAATATCATTTTTTATTGTTGAACAGGAAAATCAATGATGTTACGCTAAACAGCAATTATCGATATTCTTCTAAAAACAAGGGTGTCCCGTCTCTAGCAGTGTCGATGTCGGCAGTCAGTAGGTAGAGCACGCCCGACGTACGTAGTGCGCGCGTCGCGAAACGATTTAAAAAAGGAATTTCGGAATAAAATATCGAAATTAATACGAATAATATTGTTTGTTAATTTGAATTTTGAATGGACGCTGTTCAGTGATTGGACCTTTAATTTTGTAAGTTTACATTTTTTATCTCTTTATTATCTTCGCGCACAATCATGATTTTACGTAAGTGTAATTCAATTAAGATGTTATATTTTTTTTTTAATTTAAGGCTTTTATGGATTTATCTCCAATACTTTAATACGAACCAGATAAATAATAAATTGTTTACCAGTCTATAACCGAAATCTTCATTTGAAAGTAATATTAACATTTCTTATAATTTTGCGAAAAGTCCCTATAATATTTAAGAATCGAATATAATAAAACAAAAAACGATTCAATTACCCTTATATATTGGTAAAAATATCGCAATAACTTCATATCTAGTTACGTAAACCAACGAAAAAGTATCAATCGAATCAGACTTCAAAATTCGAACGCTTCAATTCGAAATGTTTAATATACTTTTTTAAATACTGGTATTGTCTAAACAGCCTAAAGAAGAGAGGTTATAAATAAATAGACCTGAAGTCCACATGTTGAAAGGTGTATTTATTGATTGCGCGCGTCAGACTGGTGGGCAGAGGGGGGCGGCACTGGATGCGCATAGGAGCCATGGGGAAGGTCAGGAGAGTTGGGCCTCACGTGAATATTGCACGTGGCCAGTATTTAGGAAGTAAGATTTGTGCCATAGATTATATATTATGTTTTCTCAGCTTTCCTTCGCCTGGTAAATATTTGTTTACTCCATGCGACAATATTCTTTGTTTTCGTTGTTTCGTGGAACGATCTTGCGTTCCCATAATATATGAATTGTATTCTAATTGTCCATATTCTTATTGCATAATTTGTTTTTTTTTTATTATTTATGTAACTGCATCTATTTGTCCCGTATTCGAAGGATAACAGATCTTAGTACTCAGGCACACATTTGACAAACACCGGGCAGCAGTGTTCTCCAACCCGCTGCGTCGCACAGCTTTGCGATTATAACGACTAAACTCTTTTGTTGCTGAGGCCCGTGATCAGGAGTAGATTGTTGCGAGTTCTTGATCATGCATAATACGTATTTAAGAAAAAACGTTGCCCCACACTTTTTTTAAGGGGGGAAAATCATCGAATGACTGCTCCCGCCTGGGTGAGGCGGGAGGAAGTGCCAGACTGTTACTGACTAAAAACCACCCCGTTCCTACTCCTGCACGTCGAGCCGGAGCCCCGGTAACCCGTTAGGTTCTCTGCCCTACACTAGGATTTTCTCCTGTATCGTGGGTGCATTTATAAGCATACAATTTCACATACACATCACACCTAAACCCGAAACAACATTTGGATTACACAAAGAGTTATTCTGTGCTCCGTGCCGGATAGGAACTCGCTACACTTTACGTGGCAGCCGTTTGCCCAGACACCGCACCAACCGTGCAGTTGTTATAATTACGTATATTTCTAAAACAATTTGTGGATCACACAGATATTTTTTTATGCAACAGCAAGTCACGAATGTATTAAGTTGAAGTATTTTTTCCATCATCAACAGCCTATAAGTGGCCACTGCTTCTTCTCATACGGAGAAGGTTTGAGCATTAATCGCCACGCTTGCTCATTGCGGATTGACAGTTTTAAACTTATACTTAATTAGAAATTATATATGTTTCATAAAAGGTTAGGTTTCCTCACGGTGTTTTCCTTCACCGTTTGTCAGTGGTGTCTGAATAATCTTAGAAAGTACATATAACTCGGGATAAGTCACATTGGTACTTGCTGTTAATAGGTTTTGAACCGACACTTTTATAGTCTTATGCATGAGAAGGGGGTGTCTTAAACTGTCAAACACAATAGGAAGCGGTCACCGGTGACCGCAACCTATTGTTCTATAATTGTGTCTATAATGACGGTACTCAACGAGTTAAACCTCCGGGCCAGCATGACTATTTTTCCATAAAACTCATTACCAATTACAGCGTAATATAGCCACAAAGATTACAGGGTTTAACACAGGAAGCAACATGTCAGATGTTTCATGAAAGCCATTCAGATGTTGCCTCTATAGAACAAAGCTTATCAAGGACGATGAACAATGTCCACGTGAATAGCAACATCTCATTAACATTTTATTGTATGGATTTTTTACTAGTTCATTCATAAATAGAGACATGAGTCTCGCTGCATGCATTTTTTATATGTATATACCTACTGATCCACGTACAATACACAGTATACCTACATACTTAAACTACTATCACAGTTGATGATTCACACACCTTAAAATTTATTTTAATGGGATAAGCCCGTAAACGTATCACCTGATGGTAAGCATTCGGCACTGCCCATGGACACCTCAAACATTAGAGGCGTCACCAGTGCATTATCGGCCTTTTAGGAATTAGGAGTTTGACGAAATCCTCAACAATCGTTGAGGATTTAGGGATTGGGAAAGTCGCGGAGAACCTAATGGGTTACCGGGGCTTCGGCTCGAAGTGCAGGAGTAGGAACGGGGTGGCTTTTAGTCAGTAAGAGTCTGACACTCCCTCCCGCCTCACCCAGGCGGGACCAGTCATTCAGTGATTTTCCCCCCTTAAAAATAGGGATTGGGGAAGGAGGGGGGGGGGAAGTACCTCAGTCACACGACGAAACGCAACGTAAGCGTTGTTTCACGTCGGATTTCTGTGAGGCTGTGGTATCACTCCGGTCGCGCCGGCCCATTCGTGCCGAAAGCATGGCTCTAAGTGAAAGTCTTTCTGTAATGAAATTAATCAAAATGTGTTTAGTTGTTATATGTGTAATAGACAAACAAAAAGTTCTTATTCTCGTTCTTGCATTCGCCGTTTGCCGTTCTCATTATTACAACATATTAGTCGCGGGTCGCGGAATGCTGCTCATGAAAGTGAGCCTCTAGTATGACTTGAAACTAGTCGAGTTCCTCGTCAAATAATTACGTGAGTAAGCCGCAAAACATAATAATTAATTAAGCATGTCTCACGGAAATTATAATGCACCATATTAATAATTCGACTAAACCCTTTGGGCATTCATCCTTGAATTCATCACGGGAGTGAACGGCGAAGGTTGAACCAGTATGGAGTAGTATTATATCCAACTAGGGAACCTCGAACCTGGTGTTCACCAGTAATTATACCACTGAGTCACTAATACATAGTTGCCATGTCATGATATAGAGCAAACCCGTGGCAATAAACTGTGCAATTTTAGTGCTAGCAATCAGATTGTTTATTTGCCGAAGCTAATAAAGTCGGTAGTAAAACACACGAATTGTGGCACTTACGACTTTCTTATTTCGTGTCGTTATTTTAACGGTAACTTTTTGGTCCTAATAGTTTAGTCGTCTCGGGTTAGAATCTCGAATGATCTTTTTAATCAATGGTTTAAATATTCATTCTCCACGGAATCTTGGTCCGTGCCCTTGTCATGAATTTTTTTAGCCTTGGATAGTCGGATCTGTCGAAATGTATAGCTAGCTACCTTTATGTGTGGGAGAGCCATGCTTCGGCACGAATGGGCCGGCTTGACCGGAGTGATATCACGGCCGAGCGGAAAACCGACGTGAAACAACGCTTGCATTATGTTTCGTCGTGTGAGTGAGGTTACCGGAGGCCCAATTACCTCTCCCCCTTCCCCAATCCCTGAATCCCCAAGAATCCTCAAATTCTTAATCCCAAAAGGCCGGTAATGCGTTGCAAGAGCAACACCTCTGGTGTTCCAGGTGCCCATAGGCGACGCCGATTGCTTACCATCAGGTGGCCATGATCCGTCTGCTCGTTTTCTAGCCTATACCATAAAAAAAACCAGTTTTCAAAATGTTTGGTTTGCTTGAAGTCTTTACCTGTGTCCAATACTTGGCGATGGAATAGACTTTTTTGAACTAAATAACAGAACTGATAAAAATACATTCACTTACCTCTTCTTGGGTCAACAGGGCATAATGTTTGGTTGGTACCTAGTCAGGAAACAAGGTAACTAATCAATATACATGATATAAATGTATGTAGTATGTCTATAGATATAGTATGTGGTACATGAATTAGATAGATAGCATTGATAATAATTATTTATTGTCGCGTTCATTACTAGTTAGATATCAGGCATAGATTTCTATAAAAGCAAAAATCGATTAATCGTCGTGAACGTCGGAAATAGCCATGTTGATATAATATAAAGTATAATTATAATAATTGTAGATATTAAAACCACAATGTCTCTGTACTAAATGGAAGAGGAAAGAAAAAAAAACATTTATTTTTGACAAATAGGCACACAAATGTCTCCGAATCCTCCACAATCCTCAAATACCCAATTCCCAAATGGCCGGTAACGCACTTGTAACGCCTTGGTGTTTCGAGTGTCCATGTGATTGCTTACCATCGGTGATCCGTCTGCTCGTTTACCGACTTATGCTATATAAAAAAAATATATATAAAGATTATAAAAAATACAGATAATTATATAATACAAATTTATAGTAAAAGGCTAACGACAAGAACAAACCAACAACAAAGAATAACAAAACGTGTACAGTACAACAATAACAGATATTAAATATTAAAAAATGAAAAACGTTAAAATAAATAATTTTTTACTTTACTTTTCTTACCTGCTTACAAAATAATTTTGTCGACTGTACCTGAGACCTCTCAGTAATATTGCAGTGCTTGGTGATAACCGATTTAAAACATTACTATAGATAGATTACTATAGACCCAGGAACTTAATTGAGTGAAAAATAATTATATTATTATCTATTCAATATAATTATGTATCTATCAAGACGGAGCCGCGGAAGACTTAACGGGTTGCCGGGGCACCGGCTCGAAATGCAGGAGTAGGAACGGGGTGGTTTTTAGTCAGTAAGAGTCTGACACTCCCTCTCGCCTCACCCAAACGAGAGAAGTCATTCGATAAATTGCCTCTTCAAAAAAAGGTATCTATCAAGATCTATCTATTCTATCACCATCAGAAGTCTTCGAGAGTCTCATGCTAAACTAAGTGGGATTGCCATAATTTTTACGCTCAACAGAGCAGCGTCTTTTTTTTTTTTTTTTTTTTTTTTTTTTTTTTTTTTTTTAAGGGGGGAAAATCATCGAATGACTTCTCCCGCCTGGGTGAGGCGGGAGGGAGTGTCAGACTCTTACTGACTAAAAACCACCCCGTTCCTTCTCCTGCACGTCGAGCCGGAGCCCCGGTTACCCGTTAGGTTCTCCGCGACTCCGAATCGGCATCGGCCGTATTGGGCCCCATCTGTGGTGGTCTGATGGCTCTTTGAGGCGCGCGCGGAACGCGACGCGCCGTACGCTCGGGTCTGTTTCTGGTCGGACGGGGAGCCACCCATGCTCGCCGTCCGCAGGCCCGCGCTTACGGTGGCCGGAGATCGTCTCGCGATCCCCGACGCCCGGTGTGTCCTTCGCGATGGCTGGGTTGCGAGGAGGCAGCGCTTCGCTGCCTCACGCGTCCCGCCTCCTCCTTAGCTAGCATCACTGCTTCGCAAAGGAGGAGACGGCATCCCAGTCCCCCTCGCTCCGCATCATGGCCTGCACTAGGCCCGGACGCGAGAGGTCGCCATCGCCGATCACTTCCCTGAGGACACGGCGGTGCTCAGCCCACGAAGGGCATTCTCCCACCGTGTGTTCCACCGTGTCCTCAGGGCGGTCCTCGCAGTGATGACACCCGGGCGTTTCCTCCCGCCCCATCAGACACAGGTACCTCCCGAAACTTCCATGTCCGGTGAGGACCTGCGTCAGGCGGTAGGTGAGGACGCCGTAGCGTCTCTCAAGCCACTCCTCAAAGAGGGGACTTACCGCTGCGATGGCAGCGAGCCCAGCCCTCGGTTGCGACAGTCGTTGCTGCCATTCCGCCATGAGATCGCGCCGGAGCTCATCCCGCCACGCACCTATTTGGCGCGGCAGCGGGGTTTCGCCCCGGCGACGTGCCTCCGCGCGCATGCCGTACACGCGCGCGAGCATCTTCGCCTCCAGATCCCACGGCGGTAATCCGGCAACAGAGCAGCGTCTAGGATTCAGTGAAACGTGTACCCCGATGAGTTAATATGTGCCTATCCCACCAGAGACTTACGGAGCTTGTCAACTGCCTGGCCAGTTTGATATGATTATATTAGCTGTTCAGACCTTTAGGGACTTGCGGTTTCCGTGACTTTCTATACATATTTGTATAATGTGTGTCTATTTACTTTTGAGGTATTTAACAGGAAGTGTGAACTTCTTATTACGAACTGAAAATCAGTTTTAGTCGACTGATTCACAATAAAATAGATGACTTATATTTATTTTAATGGTATAAATTGCGTCTGGTAGATTATTTTAAATCATTAGACACGTATTTTTTGTTTTCCTACGGAAAAAAGTACTTTCGGCAATATATTGAAAAAAAAATGAAAAAAAAAATCCTATTATTATTGTTATTTGTGATTACATTGGGTGATCGTGCTTGGGGACTCCTTTTAAGCAAGAGTTTTAGGAGTGTTAGGAGACCCCGGACCCTATATTGATTTGTTTTCTTAAAAATAAAATACGGGTCTAATTTTTTTAAACCGACGGGGTTTCCTATCTTTCCTATTCGATACCAGTTTTGGTTGACTTTGTGTTGTAAGTGATGACTCTTTGCTTAAACTGTCAAATACCAAGCGGTCACCGGTGACCGCAACCTATTGTTCTATAATTGTGTCTGCAAAACCGGTACTCGACGAGTTAAGTAAACTCACAGAACATATAAAGCAGGCCTCCTTTATATGTTCTGTGAGTAAACCTATGTTTTTATTTTTAATCTAATGTGTTCTAAAAACAATTAAAGACATGGTGAATAGTGATATTCTCACATGAGAATGTATTTGAACATACGGAGCACGCACTTTATAGGCGAATAAAAAATATTAATTCGGTTGTATTTTTTTTTCTTATTAGGAATGTAAGATCCAGTTAGATCCTTACACTGTAGTTTGTGGTTGTAGAAGGTGTAGTAGCTCACAGAAAAGATCACAAGTTCTTTCCGAAGGGCTAGACAGAGATATATTTGCATCATACTAGGTACACGTATTTCTATGCCCGTCTTAATCAATATATGATGTCGCGGAGAAGAATTACAGGTCGGGAAAAGAATTACTGGGTTTCAAAAAAAATTAAAAAAATTTAGTAGTAGCACGGAGTCTGGAGTTGTGTCCAGTATATGGCAATAGGCTCACCCCCTATTACATGGGACTCGTAACATAAATAGTGAAAAGTGGGTGTTACATTGTACAGTGGCATTAAGTGCCGTAATGTGCACCTCTGCCTACCTCTTCGGGGATAAAAAGGCGTGATGTTATGTTATGTTATGTTATGTTATGTAAATATATTAGTCTGTAGGTATCCTTCAACAAACTCCTTCAGAGAAAAGAGGCGTGTTATTATATTATGTTTGTCGGGTCGTTGACTTGATACTCTCGATAGTACACAAACTGAAAGCTCTTGTATTTCATGGAAAATTTCGCGATGTTGACGTTACCCCCTAACTCCCTAGTAGGTATTATGGTACTTTGGTACAATTTATTGTTTTAATTTGAACTTTAGTAATAAGGGTTTGTGGTTCATTTTTGTTAGATACTTGTGTCATGCATGGCGTACAGTATATTAATATAGGCGGAGCTGAAGTAGTTTTTAGTCAGTAAGAGTCTGATACTCCCTCTCAACTCATCAAAGCCGGGAGAAGTCATTGGATGATTAGAAAAACATGGGGCAATAACATACAAAATTTTTGCTATTTTATTTTATTTTATATTGTGTCATTGGTCAAGTGCTCGCACATGCAACTGCTATGTAAGGAGGATCGTTCGCTTCCCGGGACGGACAAATTATTAATATTACTCTAAAATCTTTCGGTTTCTGCTGTATCCTTTCGTAATAGGACGAAACCTGTAGTTTATTTATTTTATTCATTTAAATTTACAGTCACAACGGTTAAAAAACCAATTACAGTAACTGGAGTTATAACCATGGAACTCGGTCATAACATAATTGGTGAATAGTGTGTATGAACTGCGCCTGGAGCTGTCTCCACAGATAAAAAAATATACGTTATGATGTGACATAAATACCAGAGGTATATGTTATCTTATAAAGCTGTTTTTATTAACATCAGTTTATTAATAGCAACTTAAAACGTTAGTCTAAAATTGTAATATTATGAAATTAATTTGACGTGAAGAGTCAAGCGTCCCGGCGTTCGCTCGTTCGATTAATTTTCACTTAGTACCCAAGTTTGTATCAAAGTAATTTAATAACTTTAAAGTATTTAGTCGAGTTAAGTGTTATTATTAAGTTTTCAATAAATCGGTCGGGCAAAGTATTACTGGGTTTTAAAAAATTCTCAGTAGTAGCACGGAGTCTGGAAATGTGCCCGGTATATAGCAATAGGCTCACCTCCTATTACATGGGACTCATAACTGTTACTTCGGTGTGCACCTCTGCCTACCCCTTCGGGGATAAAAGGCGTGATGTTATGTTATGTTTTCAATAAATGAAAATATCGATAGTAGGAAGATGTATAATTTCTTGCTTTTGCCTATACTAATCTTTCTCCGAAGGGATAAACAGGGTTCTTGCTGTTCATACGCTTTTCGCTACATATACAGGCTGTAAATGATATGCTCCCGAAAAGCACCCACAGGTCAAATAGATGATTTATTTTCATAAAAGTAAGGTATTAAATGTTTATTTTGTGTAATAACATATTTTATTTGATTCGGAATGAAACTAGAAAATCCTGAGGATTTCAACAACAAAAACCATTTTATCCTACTCATACCATTACCCATTACTCATTTTAACTTTAATATTTACATTGTTGTAAAGTCATACTGGTAACATTGTCTGTTTACCTACGTATGTAGTTAAAGAGATAAAATCGTATAGATCTACATAAAGCAAACTACGAAAAAGTTAAATTACAAAGTAGATAGATAATCTAAGTTCTTTTTTAAGTCCTTCCCTGAAACACATTCGATTAAAAAGGAATGTAAGAAATTCTCCTACTCATTTCCAATCTTAGCAGTTCAAGGAGAAAACCTATATATCGTGTAACAAACGGATACATCCGATCGTAGGTAACGTGTGAAAATTACAAAACTTTGCACGTACGTAGCGAAGTGGAAAGTTTTATACATTTTGTTTTAAAATGTATTGAGAGACGCTGTAACAACGTTGTAGCGTGCCGCAGTAAAGATGGCGGATCTATTGTGGTTACATTTTTCATTTACTATCTGTGCTTGTTTTATTTTATTTACCGCTCTTTATTAATCCTACTTTTACATTGTGAAACCATGCAAATTAAATTAAAACGTTCTGTTTATTTCTATAAGAGAAAAACCGTTTTGCCCTTTCAGTAGGTATCGAAAGAACCAATTAAGAAACTGCATATTTGGCAGAGACCGCGTACAGCGCTCTGATTAGTTGGTTCATTGAAGCCAGCTAATCAGAGCGCCTTACGCGGTCTCGTTTTGCTCTTGTTAAACGTAAAGCAAACTGATGGACTGGTATATTTTAAACTGCGATTACCAAATTTACATACACACATACATAGCATCACGCCTTTTATCCCCGAAGGGGTAGGCAGAGGTGCACATTCTACCACAGTACAATGTAACACCCACTTTTCACTAGTTGTTATGAGTCCCATGTAATAGGGGGTGAGCCTATTGCCATATACCGGGCACATTTCCAGACTCCGTGCTACTACTGAGAATTTTAAAAAACCCAGTAATACTTTGCCGGTTGCCCGACCCGGGAATCGAACCCGAGACCCCTTGCCCGGCAGTCGCACTTGCAACTACTCGGCCAACGAGGCAGATTACCAAATTTCTGTCGATTAAAGAGATTATGAGAACTCTTCATATGTAGAGGAGGTTCATAGTCTAATGTCATGTATTTTGTAATGATGATAACGATAATGATGTTAGTCATGAACTGTAACGTAGTTTTGTAATGATGTTAAACTTTAATAGGTATAATAATGAAAATAAGAGTAACACACAATAATTATATGTTTCCCGATATTCATTCTGATGCATAACAGCAATTGGAAAGCTTTCTTTGCAAAAAAATCTACTACAGTCAGTCAGTCATTCACTTTCACAACAAAACCAGTTTCTTTTCAATAATTTACAATTGTTAAGGGATGAAAGTAGACTAGGGAAAGGGCAGATTTGGTAGGTACATACAGTGTACACCTGGCCTAAGTTGGCGTAGAATGATTAATGGTGTAAAACGATTTAATTAAGATTCATTATTGCCTTGTTGGTCAAATGGTCGCAATCGTCTTTTTTTATACCACGACCGTGGCAAAAATGCACACGGCCCACCTGATGGTGAGCGGTTAGACTTAAGCGTGAACGTATAGTAAGGTAAGGGATGTCAGCTACGATTTCCGGGGTCGAGCAAAGTATTATTAGGGTTTTTCAAGTATTCGGTAGTTGTATTATAACTTTCGTGATACATACTCAAAAAAATATTATATTTTCGGCTTACTCACGTGATTATTTGACGAGGAACTACTAGCATGGCTTGAAACTAGTCGAGTTCCTCGTCAAATAATTACGTGAGTAAGCTGAAAACATAATAATTTATATTCGGTAGTTCTTATCTCAATGTATAGCTAAAATTCTGTTTTAACTCGTCGAGTACCGTCATTATAGACACAATTATAGAACAATAGGTTGCGGTCACCGGTGTCCTCGCGGTGTTTGACAGTTTAAACACCTCCTTTCATGAAAAAAGGAACGTTTATTTGCGATATAAGTGCCTCGTTTCTTTCATTCTTCAGTTAGCTAAATGAGTCCCATAATAGGGGGGCATTATAATAAGGCACCTTTTGTCCCAATCTCCCTAAGCCCCCAAGACATATTGTCCATATCTATGGAGCAGACAGCTGTCAAACACAATACGGTCAGTGGGTCGGTCGGCACAGATCGATAGATATACAGTCAATGATAAAACTCTATTCTTGTCTCTCATAAACTTTTCACGAATCGAAACTGCCAGTTAGAAACTGTCATTTATATATGGCGAGAATTTTTGACGTTTGTGGACTTACGTGTTGTCGTCTCTGCTACGAATGTCGAAGCAATTTAACTATTTAACTTTTTTATTTTACTATTAGAGCCGATTTTTCAATGCTCAGTAAAATTATATAAACAGTTAAGAATTAACTGATTATTGGAAAATCGACCCTAAAGCGTAGACTCAGGATCTTTTTACTAGTTAGAAATGCTATGTGCTATGCATTACTAGCTAGAATGTATATAAAACTACTTAAAAATAAACCTTAAATCTTTGTTAATTTGGGTATAAAATCACGTTAATCCCTTGGTCTTCAAACGGCAGTTAGGCGCCAGCTTTTACAGCGGCCATTATTTTAATAGCCAGCTTCCTACAAAGATAAAATATATGACGAGGGGTACCATAAAGGGACAGGCATGTACTGTTAAATCTACACTGTTCTAAGTAATTTCGCATTTTTTATTAGAATAAATATCACGACACGAAACAAATACGTATATGACTGGCTTGTTGGCCGAGTGGTCGCAAGTGCGGCTGCCGGGCAAGGGATCTGTGGTTAGTTATCCACGGGTTAACTAACTTTATCTATTCTATATATACATAATACATATATAATATAATGTAACATAACATCACGCCTTTTATCCCCGTAGGGGTAGGCAGAGGTGCACATTATACCACTATACAATGTAACACCCACTTTTCACTATTTATATTATGAGTCCCATGTAATAGGGGGTGAGCCTATTGCCAAATACCGGGCACAATTCCAGACTCTGTGCTACTACTGAGAATATTTAAAAACCCAGGAATACTTTGCCCGACCCGGGAATCGAACCCGAGACCCCTTGCCCGGCAGTCACACTTACGACCACTCGGCCAACGAGGCAGGCAATATAATATGTAATATATAATACATATAATAAATTGGTAGAAAAGTCAAAATTGTACATTGAATACTTTGTCTGTATGTATGTCCAAGATGATCTCAAAAAGTACTGCATGGATTTACCTCTACTTCAAATTTTGCACTAATATTACTGATGAGTCGGGTCAACATATAGGCATAGGCTACATATTATCATGCTACCATCTACAGGGGAGGAGCCCTATACTAGGTACTGAATCAATTCTGACGACATTCGTTACCGTAGAATATCTCTTGATAAAGACTTATTCAAAAGCCTAAATTCTGCAAGAAGTCATTTTTCTACGCGATAGAAGTCGCGAATTATCAACATCAAATAATCCAATCGCTATTTACCCCAAAAGTTATATCTTTGAGCCTATTCTATTATTATTATTAGTATTTATTAGTAATATAAAACGCTGCCCCACATTAGGATTATCTCCTGTGTCGTGGGTGCTTTTACAAACATACAAGTTCACATACACATGACACCCAGACCCGAAACAACAATTTGTGGATCCCACAAAGTGTTGTTCCGTGCGGGAATCGAACCCGCGACACGTTGCACGGCAGCCGGTTACCCAGCCACCGCACCAACCGGTATCTCCCAAAATATCTCCGTTGCTACCAAAATAGCTTCCTAATACATTGCAATATATCACGTCACGCTTCAATATATGCAATAAGCTTAATAATTCAATTACATTAGCTGTCAGTACATGGATTAAGATTACAATATATACCTGTATACAGGAGCTTTGCAACTCCAAGCTTTCATAAAAGCTGTGTTATCAATCAGTAGGCGTGTGTTACTGGTGTTCAAATGAACAGATATAGTATTTTTTTAAGGGGGGAAAATCATCGATTGATGCACCCGCCTGGGTGAGGCGGGAGGGAGTGTCAGACTCTTACTGGCTAAAAACCACCCCGTTCCTTCTTCTGCACGTCGAGCCGGAGCCCCGGTAGGCGGTAACCCGTTAGGTTCACCGCGACAAACAGATATGTATATGCCGGAATACTGAAACGTTACTTAATTTTAAGTCTTGCTCAAATATCGTGGCATCTCTGTCATTTTAAAAAGAATTCGTAGAGATAGATTACTATACTTAAGCACGACTTAAAATTGAGTAGCGTTTCAGTATTCCGACAATAGTATTGCGATACGGCTTTAATCCTAAAACAGAATAATAACCTACCTATACTTTTTTACTGCCTCATTGGCCGAGTGATCGCAAGTGCGACTGTCGGGCAAAGGGTCTCGGGTTCGATTCTCGGGTCGGGCAAAGTAGCACCTCTGCCTACCTCTTCGGGGATTAAAGGCATGATGTTATATTATGCTATCCTTTTCTATTCTTTTTTATTATGTATAAACCGTTGCCCCTTGCCCTACACTAGGATTTTCTCCTGTATCGTGGGTGCGTTTACAAACATACAAGTTAACATGCACATGACACCCAGACCCGAAACCACAATTAATGATTTACACAAAGTGTTCTTCCGTGTGGGAACTGAACCCGTGGCACGATGCACGGCAGCCAGTTGCCCAGCCACCGCACCAACCGTGCAGTGATTTCTGGTTTTTCATCATTTTTTTTTTGTTGCGTGGAGAATAGCGATGTTTATATATTAGGGTAAAATAGGCTTTTGTTGCTCGAAGGAGCAAAGGAGTTATGACGAATTCTTATGTTACGAATATCTCCGTGGTGGCCCGGAGGTTTCAGACGCACCGTCATTCTCATGCATGACGGTGCGATTCGAAACCTACCAACGGCAAGTACCAATATGACTTTTTTGAGTTATATATACTTTCTAAGATTATCTAGACACCACTGACAAACGGTGAAGGAAAACATCGTGAAGAAACCTGGGCTTATAATTTCTAATTATACGTTTGAAATCGCCAACCCGCATTGAGCAAGAGCGTGGTGATGAATGCTCAAACATTCTCCGTGTGAGAAGAGGTTTTGCTCAGCAGTGGGCATTTACAGGATGTGTGATGTGAATATCTCCTTGCTATTACTGAAAAGATTTGTAAAAACCACTCTTAAATCGAACTGTCGGCATTACATAGGCCCCTATTTATTGGGCTCGCTGCCATCGCAGCGGTAAGTCCCCTCTTTGAGGAGTAGCTTGAGAGACGCTACGGCGCCCTCACCTACCGCCTGACGCAGGTCCTCACCGGACATGGAAGTTTCGGGAGGTACCTGTGTCTGATGGGGCGGGAGGAAACGCCCGGGTGTCATCACTGCGAGGACCGCCCTGAGGACACGGTGGAACACACGGTGGGAGAATGCCCTTCGTGGGCTGAGCACCGCCGTGTCCTCAGGGAAGTGATCGGCGATGGCGACCTCTCGCGTCCGGGCCTAGTGCAGGCCATGATGCGGAGCGAGGGGGACTGGGATGCCGTCTCCTCCTTTTGCGAAGCAGTGATGCTAGCTAAGGAGGAGGCGGGACGCGTGAGGCAGCGAAGCGCTGCCTCCTCGCAACCCAGCCATCGCGAAGGACACACCGGGCGTCGGGGATCGCGAGACGATCTCCGGCCACCGTAAGCGCGGGCCTGCGGACGGCGAGCATGGGTGGCTCCCCGTCTGACCAGAAACAGATCCGAGCGTACGGCGCGTCGCGTTCCGCGCGCGCCTCAAAGAGCCATCAGACCACCACAGATGGGGCCGGGTGGCAGAAGGAACGGGGTGTTTTTTAGTCAGTAAGAGTCTGACACTCCCTCCCGCCTCACCCAGGCGGGAGAAGACATTCTATGATTTTCCCCCCTTAAAAAAAAAGGCCCCTATTTATACCAGTAAAGCGAGCGAAACCACTGACAGAAGCTAGTCAACATAAAACCATCAATTCTCACCAAAACACGATCCTTTTGCAAAATAACACACCCACAAACACATGTTTTGTTATTTTAATAATAGTTTATGTTAGTAAGTAGATACTGAATAGGTGTTAAGTAAAATATCGTTTATGATTAATTGTGAGTATTTAATTTTAAGTGTTTCATATAAGATATTAAATTTGTATGGGAAACTTTATTGTATTAGTATATAGGTATGTATAAGTGTTAAGTTTTAATTTAATTATAATTAGGTAATAAGTAAGTACTAAAAGATGTGGTAAGACTGATGGCTACACTATCGTATTGGAATGTATCTGTAATGTTAGTTGTTAGTGCATTAAATAAATAAATAAAAATAAAAAATAAAATTATTACACACACATATCACCATACAAATTCGTCTCTTTTAAGGCTACCCCATTTTAGTCTCCCCCATCTTAGAAACGGAGGGTAGATCCCCTGTAAGACCTTGACATACTTCGAATCCGACTGTTACCGGATCAAAGCAGATCGAACCGGTACACGGCGGATTGTGAATGTGAGTGCAGTTATTGCGAATTTATGTACCTCTATGTTAGTGTTGAAGTGTGGGATTGGGTGTGTGATATTGTAATTTAGATTTTTAAAAAGAGTAACGAATGGAGTTTCTTGCTCGTTCTTCTTCATTCGAATCTACATTTTGGAATGAACACCTAGCTTCACCTAGCTTCACTGACGGACTGACTGACAGACTATTATTTATTTTGTATTTGTTGACGTTTCAAAAGTACCAAACTATGGTTTAATTGAAATAAATGCTTTGACTTTGACTTTAGATTGAATCGTTATGTACTGTTTTTAAGTGTTACATATTTTTTTCTATGAATAATAATAAAAATAATAATAAAATGTTTATTTGGTGTAAAAAGCCAGATTACAAAATAAATCTTAATATCTAAACAAAGTCTAAAAATATGTGAAACCTGAACTAGGTCCAAGCCTGTGTTTCAGGTTAAAAATGTACTGAAATATTTAAAATACAATAATATTGCTTATAAAACTAAAAATGTTATGTCTAAATAAAATTAAGCTAGTCTCTAAGTATAACAGGTGCGCGTGTACAGTTTCATAAACAAACGTAAGCAAAAATAACTAAGTCAACTATAATAATTATTTGCTTACTTCGAGTAATTCCTCGGTTTGATCGTATGTTAAGATGTGTACATAATTATGTAATAGTTTTTTACAGTGAAAGTGATTGAGGCTATAAATACTTAATTCTCTATTTATTCTATTGTATAAAAATGGGCCAAGAAAGATAAAGAATCTTTTTATAAAAGAGTGTTTTGACACTGAGGTTGAAGTGCAAACTATATCATTCCGCCTTTTGTTAGTAAGATTATTAACATTGAAGCTGAGTAGTGAATGTTGTTTGAGTATTAGCTGTACTACATAGATTTGGCGAACAGTTAAAACTTTGCAGGATCTATATATATAGCATCGATGTAGGAAAGAGAAAGGGATGGGAAAATGCAACTTTAAGGATGGCTCTCTGAGCACGTTCTAGAGGGAGTATAATAGTTTTTGATGCGCCACCCCATCCCATGAATAATTAAACTATAGTGAAAAGTGAGTTGAGCATGACTATGATATGAACATCTTTGCACCTTAACTCGTCGAGTACCGGTTTTGTAGACACAATTATAGAACAATAGGTTGCGGTCACCGGAGACCGCTAGGTGTTTGACAGTATAAGAAATTAAAAAAGCGAGCCGTGTCTGTGGTAAAGGTAAAATATATTTCGCGTATCCTGAAACAGCTGCAAGCATTTAGAAGAAATCTTCCTTTATTCAAACTGTCTTTGTAGCCTTATGGAAACTGTTGGACAAAAATTTGACTAATTTCAGATCACACCGGGACCCTTAATCATCACTACATAGTATACAACAAAGTCGCTCTCCGCCGTCTGTCTGTCCCTATGTATGCTTAGATCTTTAAAACTACGCAACAGATGTTGATGTGTTTTTTTTTAACAAATAGAGTGATTCTTAAAGAAGGTTTATATGTATGTATAATACATGCATATTGCACCTGGGCGAAGCCGGGGCGGGACGTTAGTAGACTATATAAAAATACTTGAGTGGAGGTTACAGTTAATAACTTGGAATATAAGTAAAGCACAAATATGCAGTACAAGCATACAAATCGAATTATTTATTTCCTTTCTATATTTAATCACGAACGGAAAAAACCGCAAAATCTTCACCACTTAACCAGTTTTTCATGGCATTCGTTCGAACAAACACAGTAAGGCCGATCTACATCAATTTCTCACGTTTCCAACAAATCCCGCGGCCGCCATTACTGGCACGATATCGGGATTTTAAGATTTCACACTTATGTTAAAACGTCCCGATTGTAATCTCGAAAATGATCGGTAGGAGTGTTTGTTTCGATCGTTGTATTTCCAAAGTAGTTAATTAGTTTTATTTACTTTACTGTTTTGGTACTTTAATAAATGGGTGTTAAAATTCTTGTGTAATGGTGTATTCTTTTATTTTATCTATGGTTCTGTTCAGATACACTGTACCTATTTTTGCTCAAACCTTCCTCGTGTGAGACGAGGCCTTTGCTCAGTAATGGGCACTTATACGATGTTGATGATGATATATAATATAAATATATTTGTACCTTTACATACCCTTCCGCAATTAAAAAGTAGAAAATTAAATATGTACGCATTTAGTAGGTACTCATAATAGGGCAGTTTTATAAATCTTAAACTGACAACGATGGGCTCGCTGCCATCGCAGCGGTAAGTCCCCTCTTTGAGGAGTGGCTTGAGAGACGCTACGGCGTCCTCACCTACCGCCTGACGCAGGTCCTCACCGGACATGGAAGTTTCGGGAGGTACCTGTGTCTGATGGGGCGGGAGGAAACGCCCGGGTGTCATCACTGCGAGGACCGCCCTGAGGACACGGTGGAACACACGGTGGGAGAATGCCCTTCGTGGGCTGAGCACCGCCGTGTCCTCAGGGAAGTGATCGGCGATGGCGACCTCTCGCGTCCGGGCCTAGTGCAGGCCATGATGCGGAGCGAGGGGGACTGGGATGCCGTCTCCTCCTTTTGCGAAGCAGTCATGCTAGCTAAGGAGGAGGCGGGACGCGTGAGGCAGCGAAGCGCTGCCTCCTCGCAACCCAGCCATCGCGAAGGACACACCGGGCGTCGGGGATCGCGAGACGATCTCCGGCCACCGTAAGCGCGGGCCTGCGGACGGCGAGCATGGGTGGCTCCCCGTCCGACCAGAAACAGACCCGAGCGTACGGCGCGTCGCGTTCCGCGCGCGCCTCAAAGAGCCATCAGACCACCACAGATGGGGCCCAATACGGCCGATGCCGATTCGGAGTCGCGGAGAACCTAACGGGTAACCGGGGCTCCGGCTCGACGTGCAGGAGAAGGAACGGGGTGGTTTTTAGTCAGTAAGAGTCTGACACTCCCTCCCGCCTCACCCAGGCGGGAGAGGTCATTCGATGATTTTCCTCCCTTAAAAAAAAAAAAAACTGACAACGAAAATCCTCAATGTTTATATCAAATTACCCAGTACTTTTTTCATATTTAAATGTAGAAAATGCCTCAAATACCTTAAAAAAGTCATGGAGTAAAAGAAATGCGTCACGCGGATCCGATCGTTAAAATTCTGTAGCAGTAGGCAAAGGACATTAAATCGTACAGCCTTGATTGTCAAACTGTTACATTTGTCTCCGAGTGACGTCTAATTTTGTTAGTCTGTCAACGAAATCGCGACATGAAATGGCTAATGGCGGGAATAAATGGAGTATTGTATATTTATGTTTTATCATTACTTTAACTGTTTCGTAAAAAATATATTTCTCATGTTCAGGCAGTATATATTTGAATTAATTATGTTATCTGGAATAAAAGCGTTATTGATAAAATTACAAATCGATTGAAATCGAAACAAAGCATTGCATTGGGCATACTTACCTAACTGCTTTTAGTAGGTAACATTTGTAAACACAAATCTACTTTCCACAAATAACGAAATTAATAAAAAAAACTTTTCTTTTGTTACAGACGCCCGGAATACTTCAAATTTCTTCCTTGGACAGTTCCTTACATAAAAATGTCTAAATTAAAATAGCACTTTGATCTTAAAAACACCAGAGAAGTGTAAAACGATGCTGTATTTCACATTAACGTCGCTACAATCCTTCTCATATGCACAGAGAAACATACAACGTGTTCAGAGATTCATTAAAATTACGGCAAAAATTACTACAAAGAACCACAACGTACTTTAAAGTAGTCGAATTCGTCAAAAAGGACGCAATACGATACTTCACATACGATTACGAAATACATCAATAGCGTATTATGAACATATTCATAGGGAATCATTCTAATAATCTTGTTAAACTTAAACATTAAAAGACAATAATTTAAAAGTCCAAGTGTCGAAGTATAAATCAATTAATAATAATAATTTTAAGTAGAAGAATTTCGAATCGATTCTAAATTAAAAACTATATAAAATTAAAAGTTAACTACTAAAAATAACATATATTTGACAAGCGATTTGACAGTTAAAATGGCGGGAAAGGCTGAAGCGATTGGGCCGAGAAATGGTCATGAGTTGGCGCCTTTGAATGCTCGCGCTGACGGCAGTGAGCGACCTCATGGAGTTACCATCGTACTCCAGGGCTCAAGGGGATCCCTACAAAGAGAAGCTCCCGATGAAGATCGTGCAGCCTGGTCAGGCAAACTACAGTTCTTCTTATCCATCATCGGATACTCCGTTGGACTTGGAAATATTTGGCGGTTCCCGTATCTATGCCAGCAGAATGGAGGAGGTAAGTCTACTCCTACTCTAGTCTACCTCTATTTTTACCTAACATCTTTGGATATAAAAAGAAGTTTAGTATCTATATCTATGTACAGTTTGTCTGCGATTA
The DNA here is from genome assembly GCA_038387885.1 of Spodoptera picta. NCBI lineage: Eukaryota > Metazoa > Arthropoda > Insecta > Lepidoptera > Noctuidae > Spodoptera > Spodoptera picta. The sequence goes on from JAZHFQ010000116.1 coordinate 29,843, forward strand.
TCTTCACCAAAAGTTACTCAACTTCATCAAAAACTACTAAACTTACAGGTTCTTATAGGTAAAATAGAGTAGTTGAAAATGTTATGTTTACCACGAGTGAGTCAGGTGAAGCTACAAGCGAAAACTATACTTTCATTGGGCAATCCAATTAATTATTTTGTTAGGTCAGTAGTTGTAAGGTGATTACTGATTAGTGCTTAGTATTTCTTTAGCTAGCTAATAACAGGCCATTTCAAGGCTTTTTCTAAGTTTAACTCGTCGAGTACCGGTTTTGTAGACACAATTATAGAACAATAGGTTGCGGTCACCGGTGACCGCTTGGTGTCTGACAGTTTAAGTTGGTTTATTTTGGACGATGTGTGACGTACAGAATGACTAACGCCCTATATAAGTACTTTTGCAAAATGTAGTAGCAACTAAGGTCTCTTCTTATTTAATAGAATATTTGCTTTTGCTAATGCCATTGCACATTTTTGAAAGCTCAAGTGATTGGACAAACGAGATATTGTACTCTTCCACACTATCGCCATTTATTTAGTGAGCTCAAAAATGATAATATTCATTGAACTACATCTCTTTGGTTCGTAAGGTTAAGTCATATTTTCAGACCCTGCACCTATATTTAATTTCATATTTTATCATTTTTAATAGTAAAATAAATGGCTTAATTGGTATCACCAAACGAAATAATTTAAAATGACATGTTCCAATGTCAAACACTTGGACAATGGCGGCATTAGGAGCGAGCTCACGGAACTGTACGATTGTGTAAGCGATACTCAGTTGAAAATACATAAATAAATAAATATTGTTTATCTTGGCGTTTTCTTTGGAGAGGAGTCTTGTAGGTTGAATAAATATTATAGTATATCGGGAACCTTTTCTTAAAAAACAATGAGCAAGAAGTTAATGGGACACATAAATATTAACTAGTGGAAAATGCGCATTACAGTATGTTTACACTTACCTAAGTGGGTTATGTTTTAAGTGTGGGAGAGCCATGCTTCGGCACTAATGGGCCGGCTCGACCGGAGTGATACCACGGCCGAGCAGAAAACCAACGTGAAACAACGTTTGCGTTGTATTTCGACGCATGAATGTGGTTAACTATTAACCACCGCCTTCCCCAATCTCCCCAATTCCCGAATCTCTGACAATCCTCAAATTCCTAATCTCCAAAAGGCCGGTAACGCACTTGTAACGCCTCTGGTGTTCCAGGTGTCCATGGGCGACGCCGATTGCTAACCATCAGGTGATCCGTCTGCTCATTTACTGGCTTATCCCAAAAATCCCACACTTCGGGCACAGAAATAAAGGTCATTTTGATTCAATGTGGCATTTTTTTAGTTTAATGTGACTAATCTGAGCTCAATATGCCCTTTTGCGCACTTCATCTTTCAATTAAAAATTTGTGAAAAGACGAACGTAATAAGAACGAACTATTATATAACTCAAACCAATAATAAATTTTAGAATCGCGTGATTTTCATTCCGTGTTTACCTTCATAATGCACTTTGGTTAGAAATTTGTTGAAATTTATTCGAACTATCATTACCTATCTAGAAAGTTATATTATTTATTTAGTTGATAAACTTTGATATGTACCTACTAAGCTAGGTTATTTACTTTGAACTTATTTCTTTCTTTTGACCTTCCAGTACCTATATCCAGATCCAAATCGTTTCTGAATGCGACTTGGAGTCAATCCAAACTATCCAAATCCAAATCCAAACTAATATTATAAATGCGAAAGTAACTCTGTCTGTCTGTCTGCCTGTCTGTCTGTCTTTGCTTCATGCCTAAACTACTGAACCGATTTGTGTGAAATTTGGTACAGACATAGTTTGGAACTTGAGGAAGGACATAGGGTAGTTTTTATTACAAAAAAAAATAATAAAAAAAAATTATTCCGTACACACATCCACATCCACGCCATCTATTGGTATAGAGTCGGCATCAATTCAGTACTGAAAATTCAACGGAAAAATGTAATTATAGAGTAAAAAGGTATGAAAAATATTATATAATACAACTTTAAGTACGAATAAAATACTCTAACGGAGTATAGATAATTCTATTATCGAGTTGGTGATCGCGCAATGGTGTCGATCGTTACACGAGTTCGGTTCATGTTATTGTTTTAAATCATCGGAAAAAAGTAAATAAATAGTAAAAAGGTATGAAAAAATAATATAATAAAACTTTTAGTACAAAGAAAATGCCCGAACGGAGTATAGATAAATAATCCGAGTTGTCACTATGCTCGATACATGGCGTTAAGATCAAATTGATCGCGCTATGGTTTCGTTACACGCATTTGGGTATCGGCCGAATGCTTCGGTGCTGTCGTGGAATTGAGGATTGATCGTTTCGTAAATCTAAAATTGGTTCCGTCGTAATAGTAGATTAAAAGGTTTATTTGCTGGGTTGTCTGGTTGTTGTAAAATGTATGTTTAGTTTGATCTTGATTATTAGTAGATACTAAAATTGTATGTCTAAATTCATTTTAATTTTTAAATTAATTAGATCGTTCTTTTATATAGTTTTAAGTTAATTATAGATTTAAGCTTGGTTGTTAAGGGATTAGGTAATTTGTTAAGGGAGACAGTCTTTTTTTCTGAAATGGCAAATCAAAATAATATTTTGAAAATAAGGGAATAACAACATTTTCGCCTTTTTCGAACGGCAATAACGGCTTTAATGCCCTAAGTGAGTATACCTCTATATATCTTCAATTCAAACGCAGAGCTCATTATGTTGATTTTTGAAGAGTTCCCTAGAATATCTTCCACATTTCATTTTTGAAGAGATCCGGAACTATGTGGGTAAAACCAAAAATCTGCCGGAAGTCACTATTCCACGCGAACGAAGTCGCGGGCAAAAGCTAGTTCTACAATAAATTAGGAAGTAAATAAAGTCAGAAGTTTTTAGTTACATCTTTTAAAACCGAAAAGACAACTTTTCAAGGTAAAACAACAAATAGGTTTCTCAAAGGGTAAATGAAAAGCACGAAAATCCTTTGTTAGGTACACAATTTTTTATATACAAATCATTTCAAATATTACGTACAAAATTGTGCCATAATACGGTTAACCGCGTCATTAGACCGGCTTAACACTCCACTCGCTGAACCAGTTTCAACCGCTTCAAACTGAAACAAGGCATTGAAATAACTTGTAACCGCATCGAGGCTACATTTTAGGGTTGGTCAGTTTGACAACGAACGAGGTCATATTTTATTACATTATATCGTATTAAAATCAATTAGATAAAGTGATTCAAAAAGTCAATTATTACCTTATAATGGATTACCTTTACCTTTAGGTAATTCAAAAATCATCCTGCGATGACATATACAGAACAACTTACACCCAAATTTAAGATTGATTGAGTAGATAAAGCGGCACCGAGAAACAAAGAAGTTTTGATTAACATTTGTATATTATATTACTTGGGATTAAGTGTGGGAGAGCCACGCTTCGGCACGAATGGGCCGGCTCGACTGGAGTGATACCACAACCGACCAGAAAACCAGAGTGAACCACAATTGCGTTGTTTCGTTGTGTTATTGAGGTTACCGGAGGCCCAATTACCTCCCCTCTCCTTCCCTAATCTCCCCAATCCCTAACAATCCCCTAAAAAGCCAGTAACGTACTTGTAACGCCTCTGGTGTGTCAAGTGTCCATGTGCGACGTTGACAGCTTACCATCAGGTGATCCGTCTGCTCGTTTACCTCATAAAAAAAAAGATTTAACTATAAGAGTATAAGATCTGTTTTTACCAACCTCTTCTAAATTCTAAGAAACCGTTAAGCTAAGTGACATTTAACGAAATTTTTTACCAACCTATAATCGGTGGCTAATTGTACAACTAAAGTGTTACTGAAAATCATCCCCTAAATTTGTTCATACAAAAGTAGTCTCTAAACATTGGAAATAAGGTCTTTAATGTAGTTAGTGGAGAGCGGTCACCGGTGACCGCTTGGGGGAGATATATCGGTGTGTTACGTCCCGCTAAAAACCTTTTAGTTAAGAGACTGTATAGGGGTGGTTGGATAACACAGCCATGAGTGTATTACGCTGTCTAATCTTTAGAGGCGTAACAGACATCAAATTATTATTTTTACTAGCTTTTACCCGCGGCTTCGCTCGCGACACATAAGGATAAAAAGTAGCCTATGTGACATATACCAATACACACAGCGCCATCTATACCAATACTTTCGTTTTCCCTCGGAAATATCAGTTTTTTCCGGGATAAAAAGTACCCTATTATTTAATCTGGACTTCTAACTTTACATCTGCAAAAAATCAAAGCAATCGGTTTAGTAGTTACGGCGTGAAAGCAGAACAAACAAACAAACTAACTCACTTTCCGATTTATAATATTATAGTAAGGATGTACCAGTAACTGTCACCTAACACCGGTCACCGAACTTAAAGGTCTAATATCAATTTCTTTAAAAGAGTATATACACGTATCTGCACTTTACTTATTCAATTATGACTGCACGGTTGGTGCGGTGGCTGGGCAACCGGCTGCCGTGCAACGTGTCACGGGTTCGATTCCCGCACGGAACAACACTTTGTGTGATCTACAAATTGTTGTTTCGGGTCTGGGTGTCATTGTGTATGTGAACTTGTATGTTTGTAAACGCACCCACGACACAGGAGAAAATCCTAGGGTGGGGCAACGTTTTTTTTAAAAAAAAAAAAATTGTTCTTGTTTCAAAGTGGTGGCGATATGCAATAGTAATAGAGTATTGATTTTATAGAGCCAGTGTGCTCAGGTCACACTATTTGATGCGCTCACATACATACACTGTACACACATATAATAAATGCAAGTAGGTACTTTCTTGCCGGGCAAGGGGTCTCGGGTCGAGCAAAGCATTATTGGGTTTTAATAAAATTTTCAGTAGTAGCACGGTGTCTGGTATTGTAGTACCTCTATATGGCAATAGGCTCACCCCCTATTACGTGGGACTTATAACATAAATAGTGAACAGTGGGTGTTACATTGTAAAGTGGCATTAAGTGCCGTAATGTGCACCTCTGCCTTACCCATTCGGGGATAAAAAGACGTGATGTTATGTGTCACAAATAATAGTTACATGCCACATTACCTATTGAGTTAGTGGGTGATGTTAAATGACGACAAACCGTTGGTTTTAAGCGTTTATTGCATCCCACAATCACAAGCTTTACAGTAGATAGTAGTACAGGCAGATAGTAGAAGTAGATACAAGTAAAGGAATAAGAGCAGATACGAATAGAAGAGATTCATCAACAGCCTATAAATGCCCACTGCTGAGCAAAGCCTCTTCTCACACGGAGAAGGTTAGAGCGTTAATCACCACGCTTGCTCAATGCGGGTTGGCGATTTCAAACTTATAATTAGAAATTTAAAGTTTGTAGATTATAAGTCCAGGTTTCCTCACGATGTTTTTCCTTCACCGTTTGTCAGTGGTGTCTAAATAATCTTAGAAAGTACATATAACTCAGAAAAAGTCACATTGGTACTTGCCGTTGGTAGGTTTCGAACCCGCACCCTCATGCATGAGAAGCGAGCGTCTTAAACCTCCAGGCCACCACGACGCTAGAAGAGATTCGCGAACTAATAAAATATATGGGGTATTAGCGGATAAGCGGGAGCAAAATTGAGCGTGCATTCGCCGTCTTAGCACCCCTTTATGCGACCAATGTATGTGCATCTTTTGATCTCGGCGTTGCCACAAGTTCATATCTATGTCTTGGTTCATATCATACTCACGTAATACACCTTAGGTTTTCGGTGCAGTAAATCATTGGTCCATACACCCTACACACCTAAATTTCAACTATTTTGTATTGAATACAAAGTAAATCAGTAAAAAATAAAAATGGTTAAGTACGGTAATTAGGTGAAAAACTCCAAATTGGAGAATGACCCCGAAAGACATTCACAAAAGCAAAGCAAAGTAGGGCAATGCACTAATAGGACTTCCGTCTTTGACGGTGTCTATTTCTATACAGTTTTTCAATTTCAAACGAATTAAGACGTAGAATTTCTTGATTTTGAATTAAAGACCAGTTAGGTCTGGTCTGATTAGATGTAGACTGCCTCGCTGGCCGAGTTGTCGCAAATGCGGCTTCGGTCTTGGGTTCGATTCCCGGGTCAGGCAAAGTATTGCTGGGTTTTTAAAAAAATAATCAGTAGTAGCACGGAGTCTGGAATTGCGCCCGCTATGTGGCAATAGGCTCACTCAGTATTATATGGGACTCATAAAATAAATAGTGAAAAGTGGGTGTTACATTGTACAGTGGCATTAAGTGCCGTAATGTGCACCTCTGCCTACCCCTTCCGGGAAAAAGGCGTGATGTTATGTTAGATGGTCTTTAATTTTGGGCGAGAATTTATGAAGAAGAGAGAGGCAAGAAGTTTATTTAACAAGTAGTGGAATCACTTCTTAGAGCGATCTGTAACGAACTACAGTCAAAAATAAATAAAGTTTAAACTAAATAAGAACATGTTAAAGCCCAAATTCCATTATAACCCATTTCTAAACCACAAGTGTCACAAAATATACCACTATACAACATTGTTAACCCCATAATTGAGATGTTATGATAGCGATCCCACCTTTGAAAACCGTAACCCTTTTCCGGTCCACATTTCGCGACGTCCCTGCTCTCAAGGGGATAGGGGGAGTGAGGGAGTCACCCCCCCTCCCTATACGTACGTATGTTATTTGTAAACATATGTGAGTAGTGTTTGCGTGTGTGCGTATCTGTCTGGCCTGCTGCGGATCCAATAGGATTATGTGGTTTCACATGCCACGTGGAATACTAATCATGGAGTTCTAATAAACATATTACCTGTGTGCATACAAATCAATGTTTGTGTATTGTTTATTTACATACATTATTGAAGGATTAAAATACTTCAATTTCTACATAAAGGCGTCATGGTATTGAATTTGTTGGTAATTTACTTTATAAGCAATTACCCAAATGTACCGCGGTTGCCTTACATTAAATAGATTCTTAGTATGTAGTTCTTTATATATCAGAATCTAAAAATGAAAAATATTTCAATCACAAACCTGCAAACACAATTAACCATATTATCACTCCATTTTACCTTACTCCGTGTCAAAAACCTACTCATAGACAATATCTGCAATCAATGTATGAGTCGAGAGAAATATGCTATGCACATGTACTATCTATATTATGTGAACGTTGGCCCGGGCAAAGCTACACGCAAGTAATTTTCCTGCTTATTCGTATAGTAATAAAATTGACATTGCCGTGGAATATACCGTGCACCTACAACATTACGTATGTATAAACGTCGGCCCGGGCATAGCGGGAACTGTCAAGCAGGTGATTTTGATCCTTGTTCCTATGTTAATAAAATTGATATTTCTATGTGTACGGTGGTAGTGCAAGGCTCGCCTTTAGTAAGTGGCAGGTGATTTTGATCCTTGCTTGTGTAGTAATAACATTGATATTTCTGTGGTGTGTGGTAGTGCAAGGCTCGATCTAGCTGCATCGATTTGTTTGAGAGTACCTACATGGCGAATGATAGGAATCGGTCGGTGTTGAGAGCTAATATTGGCTAGGGAGATTTTAATTAATTAACAATGTTTTACTATTTGTTATGTTTTTTGATACTGTCCGGCTTGTTAGGGTATGGGTTCGAAACCTACCAACGGCAAGTGCCAATGTGACTTTTTCCGAGTTACAAATACTTTCTAAGATAATTTAGACACCACGGAAAAACGGTTAAGGAAAACATCGTGAGGAAAACTGGGCTTTATAATTTCTAATTACCTCTATAAGTTTGAAACCGCCAATCCGCAATGAGCAAGCCTGGTGATTAATGCTCAAACCTTCTCCGTATGAGAAGAGGACTTTAGTCAGCAGTGGGCACTTATAGGCTGTTGATGATAGCTTGTTTAGCTCAGTCTAATTACTAGTAACCAATATTTTTCTTAAGAAATGACGTAAAACTGTAAAGCATATATATTAAAAAAACGTGGCCCCATACGAGGATATATCGTGGGAGCATAAACGTGCTAATTCACATACACATGACACATATACCTTTTTTGAGGGGAGAAAATCATCCAATGACTTCTCCCGCCTTGGGTTAGGCAAAAGGGAGTGTCAGACTCATTCTGACTAAAAACCACCCTGTTCCTACTCCTGCTCTTCGAACCGGAGCCCCGGTAACCCGTTATAGGCTTTCCGCGACTCCATATCGGGCATCAGCTCTACTGGGCCCCATCTGTAGTGGTCTGATAGCTCTTTGAGGCGCCGTACGCACGGAATCACACATAGACCTGAACCCACTTTGTTGATCATACAACAAACAATTCCGCGGGGAATTTAAAAAGCGACATGTTACGTAGCTGTCGGTTGCCCTACCACTGCAAGAGCTGTGCAATCAAATCACCACTTCAAGTCAAAGAACCACTCCGCTAAAAGAAACGGAACATATGAACATTAGTCGGCACGGTTGGCGCCGGCTGCCGTGGAATGTGTCGCGAGAGCAACTCTTTGTGTGATCCAAAGATTGTTGTTCTGGGTCTGGATGCCATGTGTTTGTGAACTTATAAAAGAAAAGAAAGAAAATCCTAGTGTGGGCCAAAAAAGAGGTTGGTCTGCCTAGTTAGTATTATTAAAATACATAAAAAAAACTACAAACCCTATAGACCACCCGCTTGCTAAATTATGTTCTATAAAAATAATTTCGAAGCACACGTGTTTCATGAACCATAAAAGCCGTGTTCGGTTTAAAAAGGCACATAGCCTGTCTTGCCTAATTTGATTTGATTGGCCCTTTCTACCCGACTGCCCACAGAAGGGTTACGTTCGTTTGTTTTACAGTCATTGTGTACCTATTGTCAGGTTAACACTAATTTCTGACGCAAGTACGACTGCCGGGCAAGACGTCTTGGGTTCGATTCCCAGATCGAGCAAAGTATTATTGGGTTTTTTTTTAATTCTCAGTAGTAGCACAGAGCCTAGAACTGTGACCGATATATGGCAATAGGCTCACCCCCTATTACATAAGACTCATAACATAAATAGTGAAAAGTGGGTGTTACATAGTACAGTGGCATTTAAGTGCCGTAATGTGCACCTCTGCCTACCTCTTCGGGGGGATAAGAAGGCGTGATGTTATGTATGTATGTAACTTGAAGGCACTTTGTGCCGTAGCCAAAGGTTACCGTAGCACGTAGTTCGTAGCCAGACTACAAACTACGCCGTAATTTCGTAGCACCGTAGCTATTTAAAATCAATACTGAGACCAGACAACGCGGTACCTAAATATAGAATGAAAGTTTATGTGATTAGATTGAACGTAAATAAATACCGATTCTTATCTTACAATTACACCCTTATTTTGTTAACAATAAGAGCTATTTTGGAATAAAAGGTCATGTATGGATTTCGTTAACAATAAGTTTGTATTGTTTATTCGTAATATATGCTTATGAAGGCAATACGTGGAATGCTTTTAAAAATGTTTTGTTGAAAAGGTCAGGGCCTATTTTAGATATGATATTATAGACTAAATGTGTGTCTGTGTGTCGGCCGTCGTGGTGGGCAAGACGTTTACTACACCGGTTATAAAAAATCACGATACAATCAAAAGGAGCCGAGTAGAGCGGATGACACCTTGCGAACATAGCTAGATATAAATTAAATTTAATTTAATATTGCCAAGTATGTGTAGCTGTAAATTATTCCTTTTTAAGGATAGTGACACTATTACTATTATATTAAATTAAAATAATAAAGGATCGAATATATTTTTGGCGTACTGCCAGAATTTTAACAATATACGGTTGGGTTACCTGCTTAAATCAATATTTTATGTTCGCTGTAGGAGCAGGAATTAAAGTTCGTTAACACTTAGTGAGAATTTTTATATTGTCTTTGTATTACACGTTAATAAAATATGAATAGAATACAGTTTATTGTTTGATTCACAGTACGTGCTATCTTATAAGGGTACAATTCCTGACTGCCAATACAAAAATATCGTTCGGTGGGAATCATGTAATATGACGAACTACACACATAAACGTGTACATGCATTTACATGAATATGTGTGTGGGTGTCCCTACACCATTCCCCCCTTACGAAAATAAAAGTCCAAAGGACATAAAACTTTTGTCTTAAACAAAATTTAAACAAAATTAAGAATATAAAACAAAACTCGGTGTCAATACAACACAATGCACTATATAGCTATATTATTACAACTACAATCTTAAAAATAAACACTCACTAAGTATATAATATTGGCGAAACAACACAACCCTATGAGTATATCACTAACACTACATATATGCCGTGGCAACGTTTGGGGCGGAAGCGGCGGTGGCCGGCTGCTGCGGAACCGTCTGCACACGGACCACGGGTGGGGCCATGTTGGCCAACGTCACCTCACGCCTGAGCCAACTTTTGACTCGGTGATGACATTGCTGCCTGATGCAGTACAATATGGCAGCAAACGCAGTTACTGCCAGTAAAACCATGACTATTGCCATGAAGTTTATTTTATTTGATAGTTCCTCTGTGTTGATCTGTGCCTGAGCGACAGCTATATTACCAGTAGAACTACGGTTGCCCATAACAACACTTAACTATAATGTACAAGCGATTACAGTCTGTGACAAAATGGAAGTGATATCAATAGAGTCTTAATATAAAACTAGCTAAATTAATATTTCGTAATGTTAGAAGTGCAAAATGCCTATTCAAAATTGCTAAATCAATACATAATGTGAAATATAATTTAATAACAAATAAACAAGTCATCATAAAAGTAATATGCAATATGCAATTCTATAATGAAAATACATAGGTGAGCATGAGAGTTGCATGATCATCTGTATTTGAATTATTACATTTAATACTATAACATACCAGCGACTTCGCTTGGTTAAATTAATTATTTATTATCATACCTATTGATTACGATATACATGTAAGTAATATATTTACTTGCCTAATGTACATCTCAATATAACTAAGGTATGCTTATCATCATAAGTAATCTAAACATAAAACAGTAATAGAAGCATAAAAGAATAATACGAAGACATAAAACAATATTAAACAATAATTCATCTATTACACGGATAAACTCATGGGAATTACTATAAACTTAGTTAACAATAAATGTAATTGTAACCCCTGGACACAACTTATAACGCGAATCGCACGGGTACTCGCGTTACTCTACCGCTTCTGGTTACATGTTGCTTTCCTAGACAATTTTGCGGTGGGAAATTATTTTGCGCGTTATGGGAATCAACGGGTGCACTGGGTACATTATTATCAGCAGTTTTGATGTCCTTTACCACGAAAGCAGGTTTCAACCTATCTATTGAAATGCATGCTTCGCGGTCTGGCAATCGAATTTTGAAAGTTTTAGGAGACCTATCTAAAACTTTGAATGGACCATTGTAAGGTGGTTTAAGCGACTTATGGACCATATCATCTCTAACGAAAACGTACTCACAGTCCTTTAATGCTTTATAGACAAAAATCTTGCGAGAGTCCGTTTTATCTCTTGTCGGCTGATAGCTATTAATATTCTCGCGTATCTTCTCTACGCGACTGTATGGGTTGTTACAATCCTTATCTAATGAAGTGTCATAGAACTCGCCTGGTAAACGTAAAGTTTTCCCGAAAGCTAACTCTGCTGCACTTATCCCACTGTCTGTACGCATTGCCGCACGAAGTCCCAACAGTACTGTCGGCAATTCTTCTACCCAAGTGGTATTGCTATTTAAACGTGTCATAAGGGCACATTTTAAAGATCTATGCCACCTCTCTACAACCCCGTTACTTTGCGGGTGGTATGGAGTGGTGCGTATCTTGTAAATGCCTAAAAATTTCATCAATCTATAAAATAAATTTGACTCAAATTGTCGCCCTTGATCGGTGGTAATGCGTACAGGACATCCATATCTAACTATCCAGCCTTCATAAATACATTTTGATATTACATCTGCTGTTATTTCCTCTACAGGAAAGGCTTCTGGCCAACGTGTAGCCCTATCTATAATTGTCACCAAGTACTTAAATCCTTGTGGAGAAACCGTTTTGTCACTAACCGTGTCTCTTTGACTACGAGTTTCTTTTTTAAATTCTGTTTTTAAAGATAATAATAGCTATGGTTGATTGGTTCGTATTTTTGTAATATAGTAGATACAGAATGTTTTATATATACACTATACTACAAAAATACGAACCAATCGACCATATATATATGTAATATATTTCTCTATATATAGAGGTATGTATATAATTTATATAAATATATCACAGATCATATATCACTCTAGAGGTATATTATTATAAATGTGGAAGTTTCTTTGTTTGGATGTTTGTCCGTCAATCACGATGAAACTAAATGAATGGATTAATTTGGTATACAGGTAGGGTATAGGCAGACTTAGGTTCTAGGATATTTTTTATCCCGATTAAATGCTCAGGATAGAACAGGAATACACGGGCAAAGACGCGAGTAAATGCTAGTTATTTTATAAAACGGATAAGTTTTATTTTTAACCGACTTTTTTGTTTTTTTAAAGCCTTGTCAGTGGTGTGGTTTTAAGTCTGACTGCCAAGCGAGATATCTGGGGTTTGAATTCATTTCTCTTCTTATCGCTTAGATATAAAAGGCCATTTTCAATAAGATTTGATTTTCACAGTATAAAATAACGTCTACTTTTTGTATTTGATAGGCCAACGTTTGACCATGATCTCGCCGGGTAGTAAGCGATGATGCGGTCTCCGATGGAGCACCTCGTTCCATAAACAACCTATTCACTCGGGCCTTGAAGATACCCAGGTTATCCAGGCCCTTCAGGAAATATAGACTCTGGCAAAGAATTCCACTCTGTAGCAGTACGTAGTTACAAGGAAGTTTGATGCGAAGCGCTTCTTGCGTGTGGGCGGGAATGTGGGTACTTCTACGTACCTCTGTTACTTAATAAAACATGACTGCCTCGTTGGCCGAGTCGTCGCAAGTGCGACTGCCGTGCAAGGGGTCTCGGGTTCGATTCCCGGGTCGGGCAAAGTATTACAGGTTTTTAAGAAATTCTCAGTAGTAGCACGGAGTCTGGAATTGTGCCCGGTATATGGTAATAGGCTCACCCCCTATTACATGGGACTCATATCATAAATAGTGGAAAGTGGGTGTTACATTGTACAGTGGCATAATGTACACCTCTGCCTACCCCTTCGGGGATAAAAGGCGTGATGTTATGTATGTATGTTATGACGTAATATTATGAAATACAACACTAAATAACAACCAAGAAACATAACTAAAATAGACTAAAAACCTATTAAAGTAACAAACTAAACAATCGTAGGACTAAAAGTACAGCTACAATTAATTTTTAATTTTACTAAGTGTACGTAACACCAGTATAAACTGGTCTTTGAATGTGCACAAAGATCGTAGGAAAGGAGACCATGATAAACTGGTTTTGTATAGTTTGATATACATATGTGAAGCCGTGTATATACTAAAAAAAGTCTGTCCTTGAATTTACTGCCGTGAATATTTTCAGGCAACATGTACATATGTATTCAAGGCTGTTTTATTTCTGTATGTGTATGACGTGTGCGTTTTTTTTCCTATTTTATGAAGTTTAATATATTGGCTAATTTCCTCATTTCACTCAGCCATCTGCCATTTCATTCAGATTTTTATCCGCGTCATTTTAGAATTTAGATTGTACGATTTTCATGGGATTTGGTCTCCAAATTTAAGACTTTCTGCCATAAAAAAGGTGTTTATTTAAGAGGATATTGCTTTAAATAAAGTCAAAGTCAAAGATCTTTATTGTGAGACAGTGGTTAAGACGGAAAAGCATCGTACACCTAACAAGCTACTACTGAGATTTTTTTTTCAAAAACCCAATAATACTTTGCCCAACCCGGGAATCGAACCCGAGACCCCTTGCCCGGTAGTCGCACTAGCGACCACTCGGCCAACGAGGCAGTCTGGAATTGTGCCCGGGATATGGCAATAGGCTCACCCCCTATTACATGGGGCTCATAACATAAATAGTGAAAAGTGGGTGTTACATTGTACAGTGGCATAATGTGCACCTCTGGCTACCCCTTCGGGGATAAAAAGGCGTGATGTTGTGATGACAAGCATAACTCCAGCACGGCTCAAACATGAAACAATACAAAAAAGGTTGTTTAAACGCTACGTCGGTGCGTGGGCGGCGTGTGGGCGGCGCGCTTACAGCTTTTTATATTGACGTTACGAAATATGTCATACGACATACGATTTAAAGTTTATATTTAAATGACAATGACATTACTGAGTCGGAGCTGTGCTGGAACCGTGCCTGTTAGGTATGGGATGACCTTAATTCTCCGATCCGACATTCAACCATATTTATTTTTCACTGATTTACCCACCTTATATACAAAGTTAGATTATCATACTTTGTCCATGAATGGCACCGATTTCTTACCATCAGGGTGATCCGTATATGTACGTCTACAGTCAAAGTCAAAAGTCAAAGTCAAAATCATTTATTTCAATTAGACCAGAAAGGCGCCTTTGAACGTCAACAATAAAATTAAAAGTGAATCTATTTGCTCATTCCATTACGAAATAAAGTTATATCCCTCAAAAATATAAATATCTTCTTTGTCCACAGGAGCGTTTCTCATCCCGTTCCTGATCATGTTGGTGCTGGAAGGGATTCCTCTCTTCCTGATAGAGATGGCTATAGGCCAAAAGATGCGGCTTGGCTCCCTCGGCGTGTGGAACACCATACATCCATGGCTCGGTGGTATTGGCATATCCAGTTGCATGGTGACGCTCTTTGTAGCCTTGTACTATAACGTCATCATAACATGGGTGTTCTTCTATCTCTTCAATAGTATTCGGGTGAGTTATATTTTATTTATTTAAGTATTAATAATACCTTTAAACCCTCCTTTTAAATCACTCAATACATGAACACGGAACCCTTCCGATTTTATTCCGATTTTTGTTAAATTTTGCAGTTTTAATTGTTTTTGCTTTCATGGCATTCGCGCAATAACAGCCTTGAGCAGTTGATTACAACTATTATTGCATGAAAGAAACGTTTACTTTTTTTTAATAAAGCTGGTTTTTTACCATTGCTCACTTCAGTCTTCGTTTTTCGGAAGCGCTCTCCTTACAACCCTGTAAACTAAAAAAAAAAATCTCATCAAAATCCGTGGTGTAGTTTTGAAGATGTAAGCACACTCACATTATACTATGAAGTGATTGGACTCCACAATTCCACATACACATATATAAAAGAATGTACATGTGCAGTCAAAATTGCTCTGTTCATTGCAACTATCATATCAGTAAAATTTAAAACTTTACTCAAAACTGTAGGTACTACCGAACCATTAAGAGTCTGACACTCTTTCGACTCAGCCAAGGCCCATTTGATGTCGCGGAGAACATAACGGGTAACCGGGGCTCCGGCTCGACGTGCAGGACAAGGAACGGGGTGGGTTTTAGTCAGGAAGAGTCTGACACTCCCTCCCGCCTCACCCAGGCGGGAGCAGTCATTCGATGATTTTCTCCCTTAAAAAGAAAGGCCAATTTGATTCGATAATTTTCCCTCCTTAAAAATTACTAGGTTTGTGGAATTCGAATTACAGACAATATAAACACACGTCATTTGACCACAGCTGTCTGCCGACTCTCTACCTTGGGCCCATTGCCCTGTGGACAACGGCACTCGTGAAGCTGAATGCAACAAGGCTTCCTCGACCGTCTACTTCTGGTACCGCGAAGCTCTGGACGCGTCACCTTCCATCGAGGATCCAGGAGTACCAAGGTGGTGGATTGTTCTGTATCTCCTTCTGGCTTGGATCATCGTCTTCTTTATTGTGATGAAGGGGATCCAGAGTAGTGGAAAGGTAAGTGTCTCACTTCTGCTATTTTATGTCATCATCATCATCAAATCAACAGCCTATAAATGCCCACTGCAGAGCAAAGCCTCTTCTCACACGGAAAGGTTTGAGCATTAATCACCACGCTTGCTTAATGCGGGTTGGCGATTACAAACTTATAATTAGAAATTATAAGTCCAGGTTTCCTCACGATGTTTTCCTTCACCGTTTGTCAGTGGTGTCTGAATAATCTTAGAAAGTGCATATAACTCGGAAAAACTCACATTGGTACTTACCATTGGGAGGTTTCGAACCGCACCCTCATGCACGAGAAGCCTTCTCTTAAGCTTCCGGGCCACCACGACATTTTATGTATGGTCTTTAAATTTTTATGGGTTGTGTTGGTCAGAGAAATCTGACAATATTTCTCGGAGAGCTGGCTTAAACCAGTCTCCATGTTTCAAGTTCCAGTTACAGCAGTTGGGGCGTAAGGCGTGTATCGAAGGCCTTTATCGTAATTTTTTTAGTATGTTTGCTAGGTACATAGCTTAGAACCCGCCTAATGGCAAGCAGTAATCATAACTTGAGTATATTTGTATCATCAGAAGTATCACAAGGGCATTGTAGAACACGCATCGCATCCATTCCAGGATTCCTGGAAAATGATGACAATAGAGGGTCGGAAAATTATCATCTATTACACAAACCTATTTTTGCTGACTACATTTAATCCAAAGGTTGACTGGGAGAAAATGCCATTTGGTATTAAGTCCGCCTTATGTACCTTATTTTGTATGCATTAAAGAGTTAATAAATAAATAAATGACTGCCTCGTTGGCCGAGTGGTCGCAAGTGCGACTGCCGGGCAAGGGGTCTCGGGTTCGATTCCCGGGTTGGGCAAAGTATTACTGGATTTTTAAAAATTCTCAGTAGTAGCACGGAGTCTGGAATTGTGCCCGGTATATGGCAATAGGCTCACCCCCTATTACATGGGACTCATAACATAAATAGTGAAAAGTAGGTGTTATATTGTACAGTGGCATAATGTGCACTCTGCCTACCCCTTCGGGGATACAAGGCGTGATATTATATTATGTTAAATAAATAAATTTATCATCAATACTGAATTGTTTCAGGTCGTCTACTTCACGTCTCTGTTCCCATACATCGTGCTGACAATCTTCTTCATTCGAGGCGTCACACTCCCAGGGTCTGCAGACGGCATCATCCACATGTATAAACCGAAGGTAAGATACCTCTTTTGTACATAATGAGTACGAGCTAGTAACTTCTGATAGTCTACCGGAACATCTAACTTTACTAACAGATTATACTATTACTAGCGGACCCGACAGACGTTCTCCTGCATATCCACTTGAATGTATAAACAAAAATTCATTCAAATTAGTTCAGCTGTTTAGGATAAATAACCTAAACATCGACTGCAGCGCCATCTGATTTGTGAATCTAAACCATTCCTAGATCCCCTTGAACACATACAAAAAATTTCATCAAAATCGGTTCAGTCGTTTGAGAGAAGTTCAGTGACATACACACTCACAGAAGAATTATATATATTATATAAAGATGTTTGAAAATCCTTTTTGGCGATTTAAACGTCTTACATGGTTTTGACTTCTTTCGAACTTAACCGTCTGCAGCTGACGTGTAGTCCCACAGACACCGCGAAATACAAAATCACCTGTTATACCGTCATTTTTCAAATACGAGCATCACTGCTGCGAGTACCTTACTGTATAGTGCTCGCTATACTTTAATTCTACAAAAATATTTGCTGTTGAAATGGTGTCTGGTATAATATACACATCAGTTGAATTGTAACAATTTAACCACGTCAGTTGCAGAGGGTTAAATATATTTTGCTTTTAACCGACTCTGTCAAAAAAATAGTTTTTATACTTTTTAAACATGAATTTGTCAGTACGTATCGTCTATTACAGAAATGAATCTTATACAGCATTCACAGATCACTAAAAATTTGGCAATGGCATAACCACATGATAGTTTACTCGACTCGATGAATAAGTATGTAACAATTTGTCCATAAAACAGTGACAGCCCGTTCAACGAAGTGTATTTGATAAAGTAAAGTGGGGCTAAAAATAGTTTCTGTGATGTCGTAACTTACAAGAGTTCGTTTGCTTTTACGAGGCTCTAGGGGTCATACATATAAACCTTCGCAAATAAATCCAGTGTAGCAGTGTCACCATTAAAAATATTACACTTTATTAAATGTCTATAAAGATGATCCCGGTTGTCGTACTCGTATAATAAATGTCTAGCGGTCAATCTTAATAATTTACGTATATGTATCCGTATATTTCTTTCAGCGACGTATTTTATTTTGAGATAACGTCCAAATTCTACGTATTTCTTCACTGGTCAAAATAAGGGACAGTTGAATTATTAAGATCGCCTGTAAGACAATTATTATGAGTCAACAACCCGTGAGTCCACTACTGGAATGTGTGAAACAAGTAAATTTCTGCCAATAGGCATCAAGGCAGCACTTTTACATGCCAATTTTTTTAAAAAGCACTGCATGTGACGATATTTCGGTAAGAACCTCTATAGTTCTCCTTTACGAATAAGGGGTGTGTCATTACTCCCACACTTGGCAGGCCGGTTAAAGATCGCAGTCTTAAAGGATCAGATTTAGTCAGACAACGCTGCTTCCTGCTGTCTGTTCAATATCGTAGTCCCTTAATTACCTCTTACGACATCTACATAAAGAGAAGGTGGTGATAAAATGTCCAGTCCCCGTTATCAAACAATTTATACAATACAAAAATTTTTTTATGGCATAAGCCGGTAAACGAGAAGACTGATCACCTGATGGTAAGCAATCGGCTTCGCCCATGGACACCTGGAACACCAGAGGCGTTACGAAACACAACGCAAGCGTTGCTTCACGTCGGTTTTATATGAGGCCGTGGTATCACTCCGGTCGAGCCGGCCCATTCGTGCCGACGCATGGCTCTCATACACTTTTTAAATATATTTTTTTAAAAAACCTTGCCCCACATTAGGATTTTCTCCTGTGTCGTGGGTGCGTTTACAAACATACAAGTTCACATACACAATGACACCCAGACCCGATACAACAATTTGTGGATCACACAAAGTGTTGTTCCGTGCGGGAATCGAACCCGCGACACGTTGCACGGCAGCCGGTTGCCCAGCCACCGCACCAACCGTGCAGTCAATATCTAAATTAATAAACTGCCTCGTTGGCCGAGTAGTCGCAAGTGCGACTGCCGGGCAAGGGGTCTCGGGTTCGATTCCCGGGTCGGGCAAAGTATTACTAGGTTTTTTTAAATTCTCAGTAGTAGCACGGAGTCGGGAAATGTGCCCGGTATATGGCAATAGGCTCACCCCCTATTACCACCTCTGCCTACCCCTTCGGGGATAAAAGGCGTGATGTTATGTATGTATGTTATGTTCTTGCAGCTGGAAAAGCTACTAGACCCGACAGTGTGGTTGGACGCTGCGACTCAGGTCTTCTACTCTTTCGGGCTTGCTTTCGGATCCCTCATTGCCTTCGGTTCCTATAACCCTCCGAACAACAACTGTGTGAGGGATGTCCTCCTGGTCTCCGTGTGTAACGCCCTCACTGCCATCTACGCGTCCGTCGTGATCTTCAGCATCCTTGGGTTCAAGGCGTTCACCATGGTGGAGACGTGCATGACCAAGTAAGTGGTGGTAATGTTGGTACAAATATTCTTTGTTGGCTTTTGGTGTAGAATGACCGATATCAACCCTAATTCTGTGGAATACGATTGAGTTTTGGTAGAAATTCCATAAAACTATAATACTAAAGATTTTAGATTCAGACCGATTAATAATTTTGGCCATTAGACGTTATAGTTTAAAGTATATTTGTTTTGGTTTCTGTTATTCTAACAAACCTCGTTCCAATGATGACGACCACGAAAAAGAATTAAATATAGTTGCAGTTCGTGAGTTATGCACGTAAAGTCAGACTGCCTCGTTGGCCAAGTGGTCGCAAGTGCGACTGCCGAGCAAGGGGTCTTGGGTTCGATTCCCGGGTCGGGCAAAATATTACTGAGTTTTTAAAAATAATCTCAGTAGTAGCACGAAGTCTGGAAATGTGTCTTGGAATATCATAAATAGTGAAAAGTGGGTGTTACATTGCACAGTGGCATTAGGTGCCGTAATGTGCACCTCTGCCTACCCCTTCGGGGATAAAAGGCGTGATGTTATATTATATTATTGTTATTATAAAAAATCAGTTCATAGGCATTATTGTGATCCGTATATTGTATGAAAATACTAGAAATAAGTAATTTATTACTGAAATAACATGAAAATCATCTCGTCAATGAACCACTGCTATCATTTTATATCTATCAATCATCATTAATTGGCTCTCGCTGTTTTATTGTTTTGATTGTTCTGTATCATAATATATAAAATCATGCCTAGTCTTGTTGGTCAAATGATCATAAGCGCCACGACCGAGCAAGAATATTTGGATCCGATTCCCTGGTCAGGTTTTCGTCAGGTCAGTAGCTGTAGCCAAATGCCATTTAGCGCTTGTCTACATGTAGACTATAAAACCAAATTATATGGAATTGACGTAAATTTTGACACTTGTCAGTGTCATCCCCATACATTTAGTTCTCTACTCTCTCTGTAGACAAGCGCTAAAGTGACGTTTGGATAAAGGAACAGGTCAATTGTGCTGGTTACCGGGGCTCCGGCTCGAAGCAAGAGTAGGAACGGGGTGGTTTTTAATCAGTAAGAGTCTGACACTCTTTCGACTCACCCAAGGCGCGAGAAGTGATTCGATAATTTTTCCCTCCTTAAAAATTGTCATGTTTTTGGAAATTCTCAGTAATTGCTAGTCTAGAGTAACTCCTACTATGTTATACCTAATATAGGTTTATCTTGTAATATGTAGGTTTCAAAATAAAGAAAAGAGATCGTGTTACATCTAACGTTTGCACCTCAAAAAAGTAATATATTAAAAAACATTCTAACATAACATCATTTTATTCCACAAGGTGTAGGCAGAGGTGCACATTATGCCACTGTACAATGTAACACCCATTTTTCACTATTTATTTTATGAGTACCATGTAATAGGGGGTGAGCCTATTGCCACATACCGGGCACAATTCCAGACTCCGTGCTACTACTGAGATTTTTTTTAAACCCAGTAATACTTTGCCCGACCCGGGAATCGAACTCGATACCAGTCGCACTTGCGAAATTCTGATAATAATTTGAATAACACTAGTACTAAACTCCTAAGATTTCCTGCCCAAAACCACTCAACAAATAAGGTCATTAATCAATTAATCACTCCATAGCCTTCCAGAGCGTGCTATAATTAAGATTGCACTATATTTGATAGCCTACAGTCTATAAGAGGCTATCAACTCTGATTGATGTGTTGCCATCATTTCAAATTGCATGCACGACCTTGGCCCGAACTAAATATAAACGTTCAAGGTCGTAGGGTGAATATCGACTTTGTGTGAAAGGTTGAAAGTAGATTATTGTTTGTGAGACTCGATTTCATGAAATGTGCAATTGCTTTTGTTTCTGTTAGCAAGTAGTTGCTCAGTTATATCGATCGTACTAAGGGCCGATTTTTCAATCATCACTTCATTCTTAACTCTATAGAATGTCAATTTTATTCTACAATAAAATTGACATTTGACAGTTTTTAGTATGGAACAATTGTCAAATATTCATTATATTATTCCTCAGTTAAAATTTATCTGAGCATTGAAAAATTGGCCCTAAAAATATTCGCATATACCGTATTTGCAAAGTTACATAATAACGTTTCTTTGCTATTTGTATTGTAGTTACATCTGAAGTTTGTTTTTGGAAATAAACAAACCAAAATCAAAATCTTTTCTCTTTATACTATTAGTATAGATATATATTTATAATGATAGAACTATACTTACTAAATATTAGGCCTTCGGTAATTAGGCCTCCGGTAACCTCACCCACACTATGAAACACAATGTAAGCGTTGTCCACGTTGATTTTCTGTGAGGCCATGGTAAGTTTATACCATGATGGTATTACTCTGGTAGAGTCGGCCCATTCGTGATTTGTGCATGGCCCGAAGCATGGGTCTCCCACATTAAGTACGTAGTATGGACAAATTTTGAATAATCATATTGTAACTTGTCATCAATTTAGAGCACGTACCAAATTATCAGATCGATCTGTCGTCAGGAAAGTAGTAAAATTCCAATTGCAAGAGTAAAGAGTAAAATTCTAATAAATAAGAGCAGTGAGTGTAGTTTATGTACCTACCAAAATTGTAGCTTTCATATATTTATTTCATTTTAATCTACAGTAAAGATTAAATGTAATCAATTTGCATGGCAGTAATGGTAAATGTGCTGATCTAATTATATTGTCTACTAGCAGCCCGTCCCGGCTTCGCACGGGGTAGACAATAGGAGTCATTCCCTGGCTCCATAGATTCCTGGGCCCAGGTGTTAACAAAATGAAATTAGCCTTATATGTAAGTGGATATAATATCAAGGCTTAACTGAGAATTTGGTGAAATTTGGCTTCCTAGACACCAAGTTATCTGAATTATAGTTAAAGTTAGGTTATAGTATAACATTGTGATTTTTTGTATAATTTCTGAAATACTTTTGAATCACTCACTTCGCCACTGACGAATAACTGTTAAAATCACCTCATTCTCCAAGACTTTTCTCCCAATAGGATTACTGCGACCATTGGAATCGTACAATTTATACAGCGATCCATGTCGTCGATATCCAATCGATAAGTGTAACAGTTGTCCAAAATAGAGAGTCAGGTAATTCAGAGTATCAAGATCCGTCGAATAGTTATAATATGCAAAATCGAGGTCGTGGGTTTAAACAATATAAAATAAGGAAAATACGTGCGCACTCAGAATGAAAGTAAACAAATAAGTACATCTGTCAGTCATTGTCAATCAAACGCAAGCACAAGGGTTGTCAGAAAAAAATACACTATAATCGATTCAATCGATTTCACGAAACCTTAATGAATTGATATTCATATACCTCTACATATTAGCTTCTACCCGCAACTTCGTACGCGCTATCAAGCGAACTAGCGCTCTTGACAATAACAAACACATCAAAAAAAAGATCAGCCAAATATTCTCAGATTTTAGCGATTTATTAATAATCGATTACTAGGGCTTATTTAATCGATCATTTAGTCATATTATCTTAATTTAAGTTTTCTCGCTTCCTGGGTAGAATCCTGGTATCATATTTTGTAATTTTGTTTAGAAAAATGTACCGGTTTTTTTGAGACATATTTCACGTAGTTAACTGCTGGGCCCAGAAGTCCCCCTCTCCTTTGGATTGTTGTAGTGACATAACTATAATAGTTGAACATATGCTGCCGCGGAGTTTTTGTAAACATTATGATGTTCTTCAATATTGTTGTACATTATTTTGTTCTACCGCTAATACTTTCGGCAGCGCATTTGACGAAAGACATTTTAAGACTCATTTTTCTACACCTTCGGTTACATTGTTCAAATAATACCAAGGGTCCCTAATTTTTTTCAAAATAAAATGTAGCCTATGTCAAATTGGAAGAATGTAGCATTCTATTGGTGAAAGAATGTTTTAAATCGACCCAATACTTTTTGAGCCTATTCATTACAAAAATACAAACATACAAAAATAGGTACAAATCTTTCCTCTTTATAATATTAGTATAGAAGTATAGATGTAACATCTATATCCTGTACCACATTGAGCAAATAAACAATTATTATTATTAAAAAAGACCCTTACAAACAAACGGGGCGAGCCAAATAAAATCGTTTTAGAACATCATAATGTCATGTACCTACTTCAGGTAATGTTAATGATATTTTCCAGGGAGATCAAGATCCTGGCAGCTCTGAATGTCTCTGGGTTCACTCCGACCTCCTCCCACGATTACTATCGCGAGGAGTTCGGTAACCTGAACGATAGTCTGGTTGCGAAGTACAACCTTACTGGATGTACCATGAGCAGGCAGTTGGAGGAGGTAAGATGCCTTTATTGATATTCTCTACTCAATATTTGTGCAGTGTAAGAAACTTTTCAGGAATTGTAATTGAGATTTTATCAGTAAGACGCTTGTAAATGAAGCTTTACGTAATGTGTCTGATGTAACCATCATCATTAAAAAGCCAGGACTTAATATAGTCGGCTCCCAATATCTTCAGTTTTAAGGGACCTATATCTATGCATTTCTGATGAATATTACTGATGAACCTATGTTTTTATAATAACTATCGTGAGACATACTAAATTAACTATAAACGCGGGTTACCCACGTGAATATACAGAGAAAAGCTCTACGAGTTTCGAACCACAGAGGGTTCTTCCTCATGAGCAGCGTGCGCGGTCGCGGCGACGTCGCGCAACTCACTGTGGTTCGTAACTAGTAGAGCTTTTCTCAGTATATTCACGTGTGTAACCTACTAACCTAATCTACTTTCATCTCTGTGATCATATTACCCAATGGGATTTTAAGCCTTTGACTGCCGACAGAAAACCGCTGAAGGCAAATCCTACGTTAAGGTCACCGGTGACCTACGCGGCGATTAACGTGTGAAGTATTGAAAAACTCAAAAAAACTTTGCTCTAACCCTAAAGTATTAGATGGATGTATGAATTTTGTACTACCGATTTCGAAAACAATTCCCTACATTTCCTCTCCCAAATTTTCGAGGAATCCCTAAGCTTAGTATAGGTGACATTTACCGTCATTTTCTGTTTTCACCAACCTATAAGTGACACTTAACTTAACAATAAGCAAGTAAGGGGATAGTTTAGGTGCTACATCACGCCAAGCGCCTTTTAGTTAAGTGAATCTGGAATTGTCTCCTACCATTGGTTATACACCGACCCCTTATCATAAGATGATAATTGTACTCTTTATTTGTCCAGGCTGCTGAAGGTACAGGCTTGGCCTTTATAGTCTTCACGCAAGCGATCCTCAAGCTCACTCCAGCGCCGTTCTGGTCCATCATCTTCTTCATGATGCTCCTCTCATTGGGGCTCGGCAGTCAGATCGGCATTATGGAGGGCATGCTGTGCACCATATTCGATATCGACTTCTTCAAACGACTTAGCAAACCTGTTATTACTGGTGAGTACTTCTATTTTTAATAGATTTCAATAAAAGAAGAAGGTTGTCAGTTGGACCTGTGTGTATGTTTGTGCGCAAATTTCTCACGATTGGCTGAACCGATTTAGATGTGGTTTTAAATAAAGTGTTTGTTACACTTGAGAATGTTGTGTTTAGTGTGTTAATTAATCGAGTTCAAAAGAGTGGGGATTGGAGACCGTTTTTTTAAACGTAATATACATGAAGTTATAATACAAGATTTTGTCTAATTTTTTTGGAGCAAATGTGCATATCAGATGGGAAGCACAGCAGATCAGCACTGTTTATGTGCGTTGTAAAAGTGCGTTGTCGACTTTTGTGTTTCCTTAATTTAGTGTCCAGTCCATGTCCTCTTGGTTCCCTTTTTGCCTCGAAACCTACACCCCAAAGGGCACTGCCTAAAATTGGTCCCTTTCTTTTTTCTGGCGGCAGTCGATGATTTATGAAAAATATTACCTAAAATGATATTACAAACGAAATTATCTATGATTATATATTAACTCTCAGTTCGGTCTAAGTTTTTGATATAAACCCCGATAATATTTTTTTGTTTGTTATATTATGCTGTATCAGTTTTTCCACATCCGATCAACTGCTGCGAATAAATTAATAGGCAACACTCTCTATACAAATTTGGTCATTGTCATTTCAGTCTCCTGTGCCCAGTAACAAAATTTGAATCTAAGGACCAGAGAAATTAAAAGACTATTCCTTAATTCGTATTATTACAGAGGTTTCATGCTGCTAATGGTTATTCGCTGAAAAACAGAACACACGAAGATCGGTCTTGTCATGTTTGTGTACAGTTTTCGATGGTGTAATTTAAAACTACGAAATAAATACTTTTTCTCAATCAAGTACATCGTCATCATTATCATCACCGTCATCAGCCTCAGAACACACCCCACAGAACACTTCCCACGTTAGTCCTTGAATAGCCTATACAGTATCCACTTCAATTTCTAACTTCCTACAACAAAAATCTTCCCTAGGTATCGTCTGCACCTTCTGTTTCTTCGTGGGCCTGATCTTCACGACCGGCGCTGGAGAGTACTGGCTCAAGATGTTCGACTCCTTCGCTGGAACCATCGGCCTGGTCGTCGTCGCTCTTCTTGAAATGGTCGCTGTGGTCTACATTTATGGCCATGTTAGGTAAGTGTATTATTTAAATGTAAAGAGATTAAATAAATAAAAATAAAATAAATAAAAATTGTTTATTGTACAAAAATTTCACAATATTACATTCACAGAAATGCGGCAATTACATGAACGAGTGTGAATTACGATCGATACTGACACTGCCCTCCAAACTAAGCTATAAGCTTGTATTTTGGAAAACAGTGATTCAAGCGTGGAGTATGTCACAAAGTCGCATTATATGTCACTCTATAATGAAGTGAATGTCATGAAAGTGAATGAATGAAATGGGAGGAGCTGTAATCCAAAACAAAAATAATAAAATATAAAGGGAATGTTAAAAGGACTACTTAGGTTAATTTTCCGGAATTGTGTGTGTGTGTGTGTGTGTGCGTGCGTGTGTGTGTGTGTGCGTGTGTGTGTGTGTGTATGTGTGTGTCGGTTATGATATATTCGTAAGTAAACTCAGTTTCATTGTAATCAATTTGCTGAAGCCAATCACTGATTTTTCTTGTGACTTCTTTTCGGCTGAGTCGTACGATGTTCAGGTTTTTATTAATTTTGTTGTAGAGCTTGCAACTGAGACTATTGAACTGTCCTCTGGCAAAAGTAGTATTGGTAGGGATTTGCGGGCATACTGGCATCTTACTGCGTCTGTTTGGATTCGGTAGTGGAACATTCCGATGCCTTCTCAAAGTAGATTTGAGCACAAAGAGCTGTCTGACTGTTAATACCTTACATTCTAAGTACAATTTTGCGGTGGGATATCTATATGGTTTTTTGGTCATCACTTTCAGTACAGCTCTTTGTGCTCTCTCAAGCATAAGGATAAGCGTTTTGGCTGCCCCTCCCCAAACCGGTATGCAGTATTGGATGATGGACTGACACAGAGCCAAATAGACGAATTTTAATTTATCTGTTGGGGCAGAATTTCTTAGATGTTTAAATATGTGTATTAGCCTTCTCACTCTGGAGGTTACAGTATCTATCTGTTTATCCCATCTCAGTCGATCTTATCATATAGCCTGAACGCAAGCGGACACTGGTGACCGGCAACCTATTAGATTTCTATAAACTTTTAGTGAGACGCTACAATTGATCGGTACTTCAGATCGAGTTAAATGTAAAGAGATTATACGTTTGATAGTATAGCGATGATGACGAGGTATGAAAATAAAAAACCTATTTAGTCCGTCATTTAGGTAATGAAAAAATATTAGACACGTAATTTTTTATTTTGTCGTATAAGAAAACAATACTTAGATAAAACGAATCAAAGTTTAAGAGTGGGAGTCATTTTTGTGTATAAATCGTACATAAAGGTGACGTCACGCGATATTTCAAATCAATACATCGTCCAATGTATTTATTTCCGTAAGAAAATAATAAATACGTGTCTAATGTCGGAATACTGAAACGCTACTCAATTTTAACTTGTGCTTAAGTATAGTTCTGTCTCTACAAATTCTTTGTAAAATGACAGAGATGGCACGATATTCAAGTACTACTTAAAATTTAGTAACGTTTCAGTATTCCGGCATAATGTTTTTAAATAATCTATCAAACGGATATTAGAATAAAATTTTAGTCACCTATCATAGGCTACTAACAAGTTAGGCCGGTCTAACTAGTAACGAAACTTCAGATTTCCGCGCTATAGTTTATTATATATATTTTTAGTCTTGAAGTTCAAACTATTGGATGATGTCATCGCTCAGTGAATTTTAATACAGTCGAGGAAGCTATACTATATTCAATACTTAGCAATCAATTGGAGAACAGCTGAGGATATAATTCAATCTAAGTTTGGTCAAATCGACCACGAAATATTCGATTAAATTTACAAATCACCGTTAGCAACTAACTGTGTTGAAATTTGCAATTTCCAAAAAAATCTTAACCGCTTTTGATAGGCAAAGCCATCTGAATCTCTTGTTAATCTCGAATTTTATTTTATTTTACATTCCCTATAATTTCCATTGCAGATTCACCAACGACATCTACGAGATGACGGGCTACCGGCCCGGCTTGTACTGGCAGATCACCTGGAGATACGTCGGACCATTCATCGTGACCTGCATCCTTCTGTCCTCGCTCGTCTTTATGCTGATCAACCCACCCACTTACGGCGCTTGGAATGCTGATGAGGTAAGATTTTAGATTTATTATCAAAATCAAGGTCAAAGTCAAGATCAAAGTGGAGGTCAAGGTCAAAATCAAGAACAAAGTCAATGTTAACATCAAAGTCAATAATAAGGTCAAGTTTAAATTCGAAGTCGATTTGATGTTTAACTTAAGAACCCTGTCGATAGTCTAATAAATAATTAAAAATTATCATGGACTAGCCATACCTATGTTGTCATATATAACTTGTCTATATCTAGGATTGTTAAACATGGCCAACTCGGCACTCGTCTTCATGTTTATCGATCTCACAAATTATAGAACTGGAACAGCTGAGTGAATTGACTGTATATGACAATGTCACGGTCGCCTTCAAAGTCTGACTGCACGGTTGGTGCCGTGGCTGGGCAACCGGCTGCCGTGCAACGTGTCGCGGGTTCGATTCCCGCACGGAACAACACTTTGTGTGATGCATAAATTGTTGTTTCGGGTCTGGGTGTGTATGTGAAATTGTATGTTTGTAAACGCACCCACGACACAGGAGAAAATCCTAGTGTGGGGCAACGTTTTTTTTAATAAAAAAAAGTCAAAGTCAAGTTTAAAATTAAAAAGATTTTTTATTTAAATCGAATAAAAACTACGATTAATAAAGATAGTCTCTTTTAATTAAATTCAGAATGAAGTTTACAATACTATACAATTATACATAATAATTATTCTATTGAAAATTTATATAAGTTTAGCTCTTCTTGTCGTATTTTTGCATGAAAAGGTCCCAGAATGCCATCCTATGTCTGTATGCGTAATCTTTCATGGACATTCCAATGTCAATGTTCAGATATTGTCTGGCATTACCAGATACAGGGGTCCAAGTCACTGGGAGGAGGGGCGTTTTCTGCGGGGTTGGGTTTCTGGAAATATTAAAAAAATATTCTATATAAAACCTGTGTAGCTAATGGAAAATTTTGTCACCACCTTTACTTTTCCCACGAATGTAATCAAGGGTTTTTTTGGGGGATAAAATCATTCAACATGGACTCCTCCCGCCTTGAGTGAAGCAAGAGGCAGTGTCAGAGTCTTACTCACTAAAAACCACCCCGTTCCTAAACCTTTTTCGAGCCGGGTCCCGGCAACCAGCTTGATAGTCTACAGCTCCAGGACTAGACATTTGAAAGAAATAAGGCGTCAGCGCTCTCTGATAAAAATGATCATTTTTAAACTACCATCTCTAACCCACCTATCTATCAAGAAGATTCTATAAGGTCGAGATGTGACTATTTTTATAATATCACAGACCACGTGAGTATTCTAAGTGTGGGGGAGTCATGTTTTGGCACGAATGGGCCGGCTCGACCGGACTGATACCACGGCCTCACAGAAAACCGACGTGTAGCAACGCTTGCGTTGTGTTTCGTCATGTAAGTGAGGTTACCGGAGGCCCAGCTCCCTCCCCCCTTCCCCAATCTCCCCAATCCAACAACAATCCTCAAACTCCTCCAAATCCCAAAACGTGTTCCAGGTGTCCATGGGCGACGCCGATTGCTTACCATCAGGTGATCCGTCTGCTCGTTTACGGTATATGCCATATAAAAAAAATGTATGTAAGTATTTATTAGCACAAATAATTTCACCAGCGACGTAATTGGACACTCTACCCGATAATGTATCAACAAGATTATTTCGAGGGCTCTTGTAATATCATTTTACTCTGTTAATAGATTCTGATCTGATAGGAAATAATAATACAAACTTTACTGTAAAATTGTGAAAATGTTAAAGCGACACCCTTTAATACAAGTGACAGCAGGCGTTGGCCTGTTGCACTCAAAAACCGCAAACCACCACATCTGACTATAGTCTGGCGACTGCTTGCAGATCAACAGTTATTATAAAAAAACACAGATTTTAATGTAGGACCTACGAGAATAGCATATCGAATAGGACATACATTTTTTTTAGATATCAAATCTTTATAGGTACTTATATCTTACAAAAGGGGTACAAAAAAGTTGGACGCAAAAGCCCAAACCCGGCCAAACCGTATGGTAACTAGGATGGTACAACTTGTATGGAACATCCTAACTAGCTTGGTACAACGCTACTTAAAAAGTGAACAAACACTCACCCAAGCTTAACAAAGTTACTCCACATAGTCGTCATCCGATTCCTCATCAACCTTTGTTCATCAGAAGTCAATTTTACACCAGTTTCAAATAAATACTTCAACTCTTCAGTGTGTACTGCTCCAGCACCCGTTAAGTTCTGATAAACACTACCTCCTATGTACGAGAACATATATTTATACACCCTCCCTCCTTGTTCTAAGTACTTAGATACAGATTTCTCAACAGCATAATTCAATTTAAAGTCGGAAGAATATTCACTCAACTCCAACATGGACTCCGGTCCAATCCTTTTACTTCCAAGATAGAAACTCCTTGTAATATTACTCAAAGTCTCCAATTCGCAAGTTTTCAAAACGAAATGATTTTGCAAATTCTTGTAGAAGATATCTCCCAAGCTGTCGAAGAACTCCATCGGTTTGTTCGCGTAAGTCGCGAAATCTTCTTTGCTGTTGTAGCCGATCATTATTGGTATGTTCTCAATGCGATCTGGGTTACTCAAGTGATTTATGCATTTGGTGACGAATTGCTGGGTCCCCTTGAAGCGGACTTCTTTACATACTGTCATTTTATAACCTAAATTTTTTGCTGCATTCATCACCAACACAGGATTTTCTTTTCCCAACGCTTCCAAGGCTTCTCTTGTGTTCGCCACTCTAAACCCTAATTGATGTGCTAGTCTTATAGCTGCATCATGGTCTCGGTTCCCATAAAACCCTGGAGCATATAAGGAGCCGCTTTGAATGATCACTTTTTCAAATAACGTTTCGTACTTGGAGTAGAGATGCAAGTCTACAGCACCACCTCCATAACTTTGACCGGCTATAGTGACCTTGGTTGGATCGCCACCAAAAAATTCTATATTCTTTCTAACCCACCTCAGAGCGCCTATTTGGTCTTTTAGTCCTTGGTTTCCTGGCACAGCAGCGTCGTTCAAACACATGAATCCATAAGGACCAAGTCTATAATTGACTGTGACTACAATAATGCCATGTTTGATCAAATGTTCGCCGCCATATTCTTGGGCGCTGCCAAAGGTGAATCCGCCACCGTAAAACCAGACCAACACTGGCACTGTGCTATTGACATTGGCCGTATTTGGCACAAAAATGTTGAGTCGAAGACATTGTAGTGTGCCTCCAAAGCGCGTTGTTACTTGAGGACAAAATATGGAGGAGTCATTGGCGAAGAATGGGTCTTGGAAGATCGGATGAACTAGGTAGCTCTGGAAATTGAAAATTATATGGAAAATTAGGAATTATGTAGATACTAACATGTATGATGAATCTTAAGTGGATTTCTTTACAAATAATGATCGAGGAACCTTTAAAAATTTCGTCATTTTATTTTATCGTCTTTGTTTCGTTAATAAGTAAATGAATCATAACCAGTGCTATGATTCAAATCAAAAGTGCATCATCAGTCGGTTTGAGTGAATAAAGGAACGAAAACTTTACATAATCATTTAACAAAAAAATTCTAACCGTTTCATTCAACTAGTGCATATAAGCCAAATGGTTAGAAGATCTTGCTAGTTAAAATAATAAAATTGTAAGGCTACTTACTCCAAAAGGATTATCCTCGTTAACCTTGGCATACGGCACTCCAAAGAAGACGCTATACCCATTGCGCTTGACGCCTATAATAGTTCCTTTACTCGTATTTACGGTCACATTTGCAATCTCACACTTCGAAACGACCAAAATTGATAACAATGTAAGAAAAATATATAACATTTTGCTCTGAAGTGTTGAGCAATATTGAACTTAGAGCAAGTGGTGGCTCTTATTTATAATGGTCGTCGGTGAAGTACTGTCTTTCAGAGTTCCTTGGGCGTTTCATAAGACCCGGTCTGGGACTCCCCGACGATCGCCGATGCGGGTTATTTACGTAGCTGATTCTGTGTCATTGCGTTCTAGGCTGTTCATTGATTATGATTTGTGTTTTGTATGTGTGCTTTGCAAATCGTATGATAACGGCAGAGTTCTTTTATCACCTGCCTCTTTCTTAACACGGATGACATAAGCTTCGATTACGAGATTTCTGCTATACCTACATTCGACAGAGGCTGGGCAGTAGCGCTTTGTAATAAACCTGAAAAACTTTATCCTGCTAAACTGGACATTATGGCAAACGCTCAAGAGGGGAGTGAATAGATTTCTTAAGGGTCGGCAAGGCATGTACCTTGCCTACTTGGGGCAACACTTGGGGCATTACATGTGAAATGCCCCAAGTGTTGCAAGCGTACATAGGCCACAGTAACCGCTTGCTATCAGGTGGGCCGTGAGTCTGGGTGTCATATGTATGTGAAATTGTATGTTTGTAAACGCACCCTCGATACCGGAGAAAATCCTAGTGTGGGGCAACGTTATAAAACAAATGAAATCGAAGTGTACAACTCCAATGACTATACACAATGTAATAACTTAAACTGTCAAACACCAAGCGGTCACCGGTGACCGCAACCTATTGTTCTATAATTGTGTCTGTAGTGACGGTACTCGACGAGTTAAATCAGATACACATACGGAACTGCAATCTATTAACCGAACATGTTTACTATGTATAATGACTACAAGTTACAACTAAATGTTTCATTTGGCCCGCTAACAATACTACGGTGCTCTATTTGAGGCACAACAAATGTCACAGTTTATGTAAGCAAAGACGACGAACGAACTTGTTTTGTGTAACAGCTTTATACTTTTTAAATAGACTCTATAGGTACCTAGCTTACCTACTTCACATCGCACAACGGCCTGTAAACTCATTGTTCAAATCAAGTCTTATAAATTTGTTTTATATGGTAGCAAAAAATCACACAGCCTACCGCGGTTACCGTGGCCTATGTACGCCTGCAACACGCCTGCGACATGCGTCCTGCCGACCCTTAAGAAACCTATTCACTTCCCTCTTGAAGAACCCCATGTTGTAGACCACTGGGAAAACCACGGCACGAGAGTTCATTCCACAATCGGAAGGTCCGTGAAAGTAGTATTAAAATTCCGGAGGCCCAATTACCCTCCCCTTCCCCAATCTCCCCAATTCCTGAATCCCCAACGATCCTCAAACTCCTAATCCCCAAAAGGCCGGTAACGTACTTGTAACGCCTCTGGTGTTCCAGGTGTCCATGGGCGACGCCGATTGCTTACCATCAGGTGATCCGTCTGCTCGTTTACCGGCTTATGCCATAATAAAAAAAAGAAATAGTAATTGTAAGCGCAGGTTTCCTAACGAAGTTTTCCTTTACCGTTTGTCAGTGGTGTCTAAATAATCTTAGAAAGTACATATAAATCGGAAAAAGCCACTTTGGTACTTGCCGTTGGTGGGTTTTGATCCCACCGCGCCTTCATGCATTAGAAGCGGAAGAATGCACTGTCAAACACCAAGCGGTCACCGGTGACCGCAACCTATTGTTCTATAATTGTGTCTGTAGTGACGGTACTCGACGAGTTAAATCGCTGTGCCACCACGACTAGGCAAAAGAACACATAGTTAAATATAGAGGTATAAATGTCAATGTAAAAAGGGGCAAGCCTGTTACTAGGACATAAATATTGCTGACTGCCTCTTGTTGGCCGAGTGGTCGCAAGGGGTCTCAGGTTCTATTCGGGCACGGGTTGTCGGGGTCGAGCAAAGTATTACTGGGTTTTTAAAAAAATCTCAGTAGTAGCACGGAGCCTGGATTTATGCCCGGTATATGGCAATAGGCTCACCCCATATTACATGGACCTTATAACAGTGAAAAGCGGCTGTAACATTGTACAGTGGTATTAAATGCCGTAGCATTTAATGTACACCTCTACCTACCCCTTCGGACATAAAAGGCGTGATGTTATGTAATAAATAATGTGTCATTTCTATATCTCATAGGTACTATATACGATATTTACGGAAAACATGAAACATGTGATGTGCACAGCAAATACATACCTCTATATGTATAATAGCTTGAACTATAAAGTGTCACTCAGGAAAATGGTACCGATAAATAAAACAAAAATAATACATTGACGTACATATTTATTATACCGTAGTCTATTTACAGAATTAAATAGATCATTATTTCGTATAATAATAATGACTATTATTGTATGTACAATAATAGGCTGTTTCTTGTAGCCTGACTAGTTTTACAGTATGGGAAGTGCTTCTGCTTAAAATGGTCAGCAATAAGTCTTGATACTGACTGACTACGCTTGCTTAAAGTAGATTGGTGATTTCATACTAAACAATAAAAATCCACCCCATTCCTACTCACACCATCTGTGGTGGTTTAATGGCGCATGGGTCTGGTTCTGGTCGGGCGGCGAACTAGTGTCACGGTATCAAAACTATACCTTGTGTAGTAATTTTAAGTGGTATATTAAACGCTTGAAACAACGCTTACTTTATGTTTCTTTATAGGGTTGAGACTACCGGAGGTGGATCATTTGTAACCCTTGTAATGAAACATATTTCAAATTAATGAATTAAGTTACTGTTAGCATCAATCTATTCAACAAACAAAGGCCTTAGTACGAGTTTCATTTACGTTTAAAGTATTCGAAACGAGTACGCGTTCGGCACTCTGATTGGCTGGCACCAATGAACCAACCAATCAGAGCGCCGAACGCGTACTCGTTACGGTTACTTTAAACGTAAAACAAACTCATAATAGGGCCTCAGCTAATGTTAGCTTTCCAAAGGTATAACTTTGTTTTTGCATGAATTTAAATGAATAGGTTACTTAAGAGCAGGCCTGTTCCATCATGGGCTCGCTGTCATTGCAGCGGTAAGTCCCCTCTTTGAGGAGTGGCTTGAGAGACGCTACGGCGTCCTCACCTACCGCCTGACGCAGGTGCTTACCGGACACGCAAGTTTCGGTAGGTTCCTGTTTCGGATTGGGCGGGAGGAAACGCCCGGGTGTCATCACTGCGAGGATCGCCCGGAGGACACGGTGGAGCATACGGTGGCGGTGTGTCCTGCGTGGACTGAGCACCGCCGTGTCCTCAGGAATGTGATCGGCGACGGCGACCTCTCGCGTCCGGCTCTGGTTCAGACCATGGTACGGAGCGAGGGGCACTGGGATGCCGTCTCCTCCTTCTGCGAAGCAGTCATGCTAGCTAAGGAGGAGGCGGAGCGCGTGAGGGAACGAACCTCCTCACGACCCGGCCGTCGCGAGAGACACTCCGGGCGTCGGGGATCGCGAGACGATCTCCGGCCACCGTAAGCACGGGCCTGCGGACGGCGAGCACGGGTGACTCGCCGCCCGACCAGAACCAGGCCCGAGCGTACGGCGCGTCGCGTTCCGCGCGCGCCTCAAGGAGCCATCAGACCACCACAGATGGGGCCTAACAGGGCTGACGCCGATACGGAGCCGCGGAAGACTTAACGGGTTGCCGGGGCTCCGGCTCGAAGTGCAAGAGTAGGAACGGGGTGGTTTTTAGTCAGTAAGAGTCTGACACTCCCTCCCGCCTCACCCGGGCGGGAGAAGTCATTGGATGATTTTCCCCCCTCAAAAAAAAAAAAAAAAAAAAAAGGCCTGTTCCATCACCAGGCGATATAGCGGTGAAACATGTAAAAAAACTGGTTAATTGATGTTTCAAGTACCTAGTTACCTTTTTTTTTTGATGACGGGGGGAAACCTTCAAAAGGCGCCCAGCCTTTTTGGGGATAAAAGACTAGGAAGTGTGGGATTTTTACCTCACTAAAACCACCCCGGTGGCCACCCTCAACACCTGAATGAAGACCTCCTCCTCCTCTAAAAGAGACCTGCTCCGGCGCCTCCATGGTGCAACGCCTGTTACAACATATCCCTAGGGAGACGGGTGTCTCCTTTAAGCCTTGCTGTCTACGGCGGCACGTGACCACTGTGCCACCGTCTTCCCTGAGACCACAGGGTGGGCACCTAGAGTCCCCACTCTACGCACCCGTGGCCCCAAGAGTACCTAGTTACCTAATACCATATGTTCACATTGATTGTAAATGTCTAATAAATTAGCAGTTACAATGTAGATTCTTAATAAGCATTCTTAGAATGGCTAGACGTTAATAATAGCAATGAGCTAAACTAGTTACACAATCATGTAAGAAATGAGTACACAAAAGTGATATTTCGGTTCTAGAGAAAAACCAAATTTCTTTCTACATTTTTAATTCGGATATTTACAAATGTTTGACTAATGTTTTCTACTTTCGTTTTTGACGTTTTTAATTCAATACCGATCTTATAATTACTGTACCTATAATTTAATTAAATTCTTTTAATTTAAAAGAAAATTATGCTTAGTGTATGTATGCCAAAATAGGTTCCAGAATGCCATTCTATGCCTGAATGTACCCTTCTTCATTTGCATATCAACGTCTATGTTCATGTACGGTCTGGAAGTTTCCGTGACAGACGGCCAGTGCAACGGCTGGAAATCTGCAGGAGTTGGGTTCCTGAAACCGAAATGTTCATTGCATTAATAAATATGACAGCATAATTAGATACAGGTTCTCACGAGTCCAGTCTGTGGAAGAATATTTATAAACAGAGATGGATTTTCCAGCCTCGTGAGAGTCCATGATAGACGCAAGTAGTCTAGTAGGCAAGAAATAATCACCGTAGCATTATAAAATGATAACAACATAACTTAACATCACGCCTTTTATCCCCGAAGGGGTAGGCAGAGGTGCACACAGAAGTAACACCCACTTTTCACTATTTATGTTATGAGTCCCATGTGGTGGTGAGCCTATTGCCATATACCGGACACATTTCCAGACACCGTGCTTCTACTGAGATTTTAAAAAAAAAACCTGTAATACTTTGCCCGACCCTTGCTTACAATATAATTATTAATTTAAAGGGTTTAATTTTGAGTTTAGTCAAAAAATTTATAAGAAAATAATGTAAAAAAAAAATTTTGCAAATAGGTTACAATGTAACACTTTTAGGTGTACCAATACCATATACCAACTTAAATTGAAGGGATTATGTGAATTGGTGAGAGTGCTATGTCACTCTTTTCTTTTATTTATCTCATACCTTGTTAATGATTCCCTTTCATTTATAGAGTATATTTAATTAGATAAGGTACGATGGGGTTGACGTATCCATATGGACAAAAACCCCCTAAAATAATAAAAATAAAGAGATTAAAAAAAAAAAAAAACTTAAATTGGCTTTGCATCAACGACTTACCCGTGTTTGACAAAATTAGCCCACATCCTTATCATCCTCTCTCTCATCATGAGCTGCTCAGCGTTCGTCAGCGGGTTTGCCCATATCCAGTCGAAGAGGAACTTCAGCTCCTCCGTGTGAGAGGCACCGGCTCCGGTGATATTCCTATAATCACTAGCACCAGTGTACGAGAACAAATACTTGAACACCTTAGCTCCTTGTTCGATATACCTGTTGGTAGACCACTCGACTCCATAATTTATTGCAAAGTCCGATAGGAAGTTACTCAGTTCCAATTGTGCTTCAGGCCCAATCTC
Organism: Spodoptera picta; assembly: GCA_038387885.1. Lineage (NCBI taxonomy): Eukaryota > Metazoa > Arthropoda > Insecta > Lepidoptera > Noctuidae > Spodoptera > Spodoptera picta. Next base: position 67,808 of record JAZHFQ010000116.1, read on the forward strand.
TTTATATCCTAAGTAAAAATGTCTTATGATACTGCTAATCTTTTCAAGTTCTTTTTGACTTAAAACGAAAGTTTTTTCAATCTGCAACGCAAAAGGATCCCCCAGATTATCGTAGAACGACTGCGGCTTGTTCGCGAATTCGAATAACATTTCTTGACTCGTGTACCCTATCATTATTGGGATACCGTCTATTCTGTATGAGTTCCCCAAATGGAAGGGGTTTTCGGTGATAAAGTTCGGTACACCCCTAAATCGCTTTTCCGCACATACTGTTAGGATCATACTCAGGTTTCTAGTTGCAGCGTTTACATCAGCAGGTTTGGCTTTAGCAAGGATTCTCAGAGCTTCGCTAGTTATCGACACATCATATCCTAATTGCTTTACCAGTTTAATTGCCGCCTTATAATCTGGTTTTACGAAAATTCCTTCAGTTACATACATAGAACCACTTTGGACGATAGCTTTGTGAAATAGAGTTTCGTATCTTGAATACAAATGTAGGTCTACTGCTCCTCCGCCGTAACTCTCGCCAGCGATGGTGACTTGATTGGCGTCACCACCGAAGTGTATGATGTGGCTTCTGATCCACCTCAAAGCTTCGATCTGGTCCTTTAAACCTTGATTGCCAGGTACGGTCGGGTTATCCAAACATAAGAAGCCATAGGCTCCTAGTCTATAATTGACTGTTATGACAATGATGTCCTTTTTGGCCAAATATTGGCCGCCATATTCTCCGCCACTGCCAAAGGCGAACCCTCCTCCGTGGAACCAGACCAATATTGGCCGTAAGTTGTTCTTTGCGGCGGTGTGGGGCACGTATATGTTCAGTTGAAGACATTGTATGGTGCCGTTGTCGTTGAAGTAAACTTGTGGACAGATTACTGAGGAGTCGTTGGCGATGAACGGTTTGTCGAATTTTGGATATTCTAAGGCGGGCTGGAATAGAAAATAAAATACAAATTAACACAATGTCCTACTGGTTCCGTGATCGTACAAAACCGTCGTTTGTCGGACAAGGTGTTGTTTTTGGTTTCGATAATTCTCAATAGATCACACGGTATGTAGGTAACAGGGACATGGAAGTAAAAGTTGTACTAGGTTTATCATTTCATGGGATTAACAACATAACTGGCGAACAGAAACATTTACATTAATCTATTATCATAACTTCACTTCCGATTAAAAAACTCTAGGCATGTTATAGTTCGCCTAGTCATAAGTCGCTCGCGCGTCGCGAGCTGTGGTTTATATCAAAGGCTTAAGCCCTTTAGTTGGTATGGACTAATAATATGCCATGGTCGCATGGGATGAGTAAGGGCCTGGTGACAAATGTAGGTATTTAGCTTTGCTGTCACCTTTTTCAAGTATGGGATAGCTATGATTCGGCACGAATGCACCGACTCGACCGGAGTAATACCACGGCCTCACAGAAAACCGTCGTACAACAATGCTTGCATTGTGTTTCATCGTGTGTTCCAATTCCCAACAATCCTCAAATTTCTAACCCACAAAACGCCGGTAAAGCACTTGCAACACCTCTGGTGTTCCGGGTGTCCATGGGCGACGCCGTTTGCTTATCATCAGGTGATCTGTCAGCTCGTTTACTGGCTTATCCAATAAAAAAACCATACAGTAAGCCATGATATTTATCTAACATTTATCTATACTTATTATAGCTCAACATAGCTTAAATTCCAAGAGCGGGCAAATTATGTACATTTAATTTGCCATCACATTCCATTCGTCATAGAATACATATTTCGATGAAAATATGCGTTTCATGAGCTATTCTGAATTTTACGTGTCCTATTGAACTACATGTGTGGGCATTCTAAAGTATAATAGACTTGGTTCATAATAGTTAGATACTATAGTTCGAAACAACGAAACAATCAAAATTCATTTAATGTTTATTAATTACTCATGTGAATAAATTCTGTGGATGACATAACATCATTAATGTAACGTCATGCTTTTATTCACTAAAAGAGTAGGCAGAAAGTGAACATTTTTAATGCAGCATTTGTTTTTGAAATGGGTTTTGTAAAGTTTTTATGATAACTATCGTGAGACATACTGAGTTAACAAAAAATATGAGTTCTTACGTAAATGTACTGAGAAAAGTTCTACTAGTTTTGAATCACAGAGGGACTGTTTATCGTGAGCAACGTGCACGGTTCAGACGATGTTGCGCAGGTTTTATTTTGCTTGCCCCATTTCTTTGTTTGTTTGGGTCAAATTCGTTAATTAAAATTTCACCCCCCTCCTAATGAGAGATCGATCTGATATTTGGTACACATTCTTAACCTTGATGACCATAAAATATTATCTATTTTTTTCCACAAATACCTTCATTGTTTTACATGGGACTCATAACATATATGGTGAAAAGTGGGTGGTACATTGTAGGTACAGTGGTTTTAACAGCCGAATGTGCACCTATGCCTACCTCTTTGGGCTCGCTGCCATCGCAGCGGTAAGTCCCCTCTTTGAGGAGTGGCTTGAGAGACGCTACGACGTCCTCACCTACCGCCTGACGCAGGTCCTCACCGGACATGGAAGTTTCGGGAGGTACCTGTGTCTGATGAGGCGGGAGGAAACGCCCGGGTGTCATCACTGCGAGGACCGCCCTGAGGACACGGTGGGAGAATGCCCTGCGTGGGCTGAGCACCGCCGTGCCCTCAGGGAAGTGATCGGCGATGGCGACCTCTCGCGTCCGGGCCTAGTGCAGGCCATGATGCGGAGCGAGGGGGACTGGGATGCCGTCTCCTTCTTTTGCGAAGCAGTCATGCTAGCTAAGGAGGAGGCGGGACGCGTGAGGCAGCGAAGCGCTGCCTCCTCGCAGCCCAGCCATCGCGAAGGACACACCGGGCGTCGGGGATCGCGGGACGATCTCCGGCCACCGTAAGCGCGGGACTGCGGACGGCGAGCATGGGTGGCTCCCCGTCCGCCCACAAACAGACCCGAGCGTACGGCGCGTCGCATTCCGCGCGTGCCTCAAAGAGCCATCAGACCACCACAGATGGGGCCCAATAGGGCCGATGCCGATTCGGAGTCGCGGAGAACCTAACGGGTAACCGGGGCTCCGGCTCGACGTGCAGGAGAAGGAACGGGGTGGTTTTTAGTCAGTAAGAGTCTGACACTCCCTCCCGCCTCACCCAGACGGGAGCAGTCATTCGATGATTTTCCCCCGTTTAAAAAAAAAAGAAAAAAATGCCTACCTCTTCGGGGATGAAAGGCGTGATGTAATGTTATGTTCCTTCATTGTGGATATCAAACGTAAAGACTTGATTGGTTGAATAGAGGTCATTAAAACATTAAACCATGTAACATAAAAAAATATGTGTTTCTTGTTTCATTAGATTTGTTATAAGTTCTAGATAATATTATCATATATATATTTAATGAAAAAGGTACAAAGTATGACTTAAAATCTAACATGATGTCAACATAACTATGTATGTATGAATAGTTCGACTGCCGAATCTTATTATTTTATTTATTTATTTATCATTTATGGACATATGTACATACAACACAAAGGACAACACATATGTATATAAAAACGAAGATCCCACATATTCCAACTGGAATTTCTTCCTGTTATTTTGTTTTATTGTATCCTGTACTTTTTGTGGTTAAAGTAAAATAAATATGTATATACATATTATTATATAATACTTTGTTTAAATATATGTATATGCTAGTATTTTTTACGGAGGGAAAATCATCGAATCACTTCTCCCGCCCGGGTGAGGCGGGAGTGTCAGACTCTTACTGACTAAAAACCACTCCGTTCCTACTCCTGCACTTCGAACTGGAGCCCCGGTAACCTTTATATATATATATAAATATATATATGCTATACAGCGGACAATTCAATACTTCGTTTAATTACTACGAATTTTCGACAAATATTCAATTATAATTTCGCTCCACTTGCTGGGCTGTGTAACTGTCAATTCGAACTTTTCAATTGAGCTCGAGCGCATTCTCGCCCGTCATTGGTCGAGATTATTTTCACAACCAATGACATGGCGGACCACGATCGGGTTCAAAATAACCTAGCTGAACCCAATTGAATACTCACTCAGCAATCATATTTGGACACATTTTTTTAAAATCAATCCATCAATCACCATCATAACATCACGAATTTCGTCCCCAACAGGGTAGGCAGAGATGCACGTTACGGCACTTAATGCCACTGTACAATGTAACACCCACTTTTCACTAGTTATGTTATGAGTCCCATGAAATTTTGATACTGCGCACTATTCCAGACTCCGTGCTACTACTGAGATTTTTTTTAAAAAACCCAGTAATACTTTGCCCGTCCCGGGATTCGAACCCGAAACCCTTTGCCCGGCACTCGTAATTCCGACTACTCGGCAAACGAATTAGTCAATAAGAAAAATATTTTCGCTCCAGAATCAAAAGAACATTTACTAACGAGAGCTGACATGAGATTTGCAATTCTCTCTTCGGTTCATACAAAATGGTATTCAAAGATTCTCTATTCATAGAATTGGGATGATGACAAGATATGTAAATTAAAAATATAATTAGTCCGTAAGTTAGGTAATGAAAAAATATCAGACACGTATTTTTTTATTTTGTCGTATAATAAAACAATACTTAGATAAAACGAATCAAATTTAGGAGTGGGGCCTAAAACGTCATTTCTACGTATAAATTGTACATAGAAGTGACGTGACGCGACATTTCAAATCAATATATCGTTGAAAGTATTCGTTTCTATACGAAAATAAAAAATACTTGTCTAATGATTTAAAATAATCTACCAGACGGACATTAACATACAAATTAGGCATCTACCATATAACCCACGTCAGAAAACTATACATATAAATGTTGGGACTGACTGACTATTTGTCAGTTAATTGTTGTATATAAATACCTATCGCTTCACCATTTTCCTTATATATTGTCATATAACATGTACTAGTGCAACGAGACTCATGAATCACTAAAAATATTCCATAAACGTGTGTTCCTAACATCATTTTCTGTTTTTAACCGACTTCAAAAAAATTTGTTCTCAGTTTAACCTCTAAGGATGTTTTTTTTTTTTTTTAAGGGGGGAAAGTCATCGTATGACTGCTCCCGCCTGGGTGAGGCGGGAGGGAGTGTCAGACTCTTACTGACTAAAAACCACCCCGTTCCTTCTCCTGCACGTCGAGTCGGAGCCCCGGTTATCCGTTAGGTTCTCCGCGACAACCTATATGGATGTTTGCGCGCGAATATCTCGCGATTGGCTGAACCGATTTTGATACAGGTTTTCACAACAGTGTTTGTTATACTTAGGAGAAAGTTTTAGTATATTCATTTAACCGACTTCAAAAACAGAAAGGAGGTTGTAGTCGATTTTATAAACGTAGTTTTTAAAAGATTTTTTTTATATATTAGATGTTCATGAAATTTTTTTTTCGTAAGTATATACCTCTATAGCATAGTGAAGTGTTACTAATATAGACTTAAGTTTAATTACTAACATCAATTGTACATTAAAATATTTATGTTAGTCTGTAAGGTAATGTATCTATGGGTCATAGTTGCCTCAAAATAAAGTTAAAATAATTATATTTGGGAAAAATACAATCAATATTTTACGTTCGTTTTAACACAACACATTCTTCTTATTCTGTTGGCGAGATATAAAATAATAATCTAATATTATTTTGATAGCCAAAAAACAAAACTACAATAATTATTTAAAAGTATAAAAAAATAAAAATATGTGACACCTTGCAACCTTTGGATGGCGCCAGGAACCAGGAGTTGGAAAAAGGGAGTCGTCTATTGTACAATAATAATCACACCTAACACATATGAATAAATATTAACAATAGTTCATACAAAACGACAAATAAATGTAAATATATTGTTAAAACATTTTCTACATTCATGACTGAACGAACAGAATGCAACAAATCGAATAAATTGAATATTTATCGTGCTCATTATTATAAGGGCAATGCACTTAGAAAAACACACTTCGAATAATATTCTCTACAAATTCAAACTGTTAGAATCAGAATAATTCCAACTTACATATATTACAAATACTAACATAAGTTTGTTTTATCTTTACTCTTTATCTATTGAAACAATCTTCTTGAAATTTTGTCCACAAATATAGAGGTAGGATATACTACAAAGAAAAACACAGGCATAAATTCGAGTGGACAAAAATAGTCTATATTTATATATTATATAAAAATTAATCCCTTTTTCTCTTCGTAACGGCATCACGCGCAAATGGCAGGACCGATTTCAATAATTATTTTTTGTTGTATTTGTTATTATTAGGAGAAGGTTCTTACCACAGGAAAAACCCTTAAAATCTTACGGGCATGGAGAAAAGACATAGAATGGGCAAAAACGAAGTCGAGGGCAGAAGCTAGTCTTATTATAAAAAAAAACACAAAACTTACCCCAAACGGATTATCCAGGTCAACCTTAGCATAGGGCACACCAAGGAAAGTGCTGTACCCTTTATGTCTATCACCTATTATTAACCCTCTACTCGTCACAACTTGGTCTTTATCTCCATAGCTCTGAGATATAATAATGCACAATAAAAAAACTAAACACTGGACCATTTTACTACAACAACCGATGTGTACTAGTCTGTGTACGACAGCTGGTTATATAAATACATTTGCGGTTTCACGGTGAGTAGGGATCCTTAGACGTAATCAAAGATGGGAGTTTCCAACTAGTAGTGATGACTAATAGACAGTAGAATATTGTGTTTTATTTTTACTTTAGTGCTTTGCTAGCGACCCGCACCGGCTTCGCACGGGCACAATTAGAAATTTCTAAATTTATTAGTTTTGCTCTACTATATTATGCATGTATTATACATATAAACATAAATAGTGAAAAGTGGTTGTACAGTGGCATTAAGTGCCGTTATGTGCACCTCTGCCTACCCCTTCGGGGATAAAAGGCGTGATGTTATGTATGTATGTGTATACAGGTCATCATTACAATAACTGTAGAACAGAACATTGTATGTACGAAGTTTAAAATGACTAATGAGTACCTACGTTATACCTAAACAATGTCGGTTTTCCGTCGACATCCATTTTCGTAGAAATCTTCCGGTTTTACGAGTTGTAAAGGGGTTTTCCATTGTCATGCCTACCATAATTGATAATGTACAATAATGTAAAATAGCTGTAGGTACTATAATGTTATTTCACTTATTATCTTACTTGCTGAGCCCGCGACTTCGTCCGCGTGGAATAGTGATTCACAGCTCCTCCCCCGTAGTTTACACCGATCGGGTTGAAATTCGGCAATCGGGTAGATGTTGTAACGTAGGCGTCAGCTAAGAAAGGATTTTGATCATTTCCACCCCGAAGGGGGTACAATAGGGGATGAAAATTTGTATGAAATTTTGCTAGTTTTACACCTATCGGGTTGAAATTCGGCATGCAGGTAGATGTTATGCCATGTTTGATTAATTCCATCCCCGAAGGGATAAAATAGGGAATGGAAGTTTATGTGAAACTCCGTCAATATTAAACTGATCGGGCTGTAACTGCATAAAACTACTATGACGTAGGCATACCCTAAGAAAGGATTTTGATAAATTCTCGGGGTAGACTCCTAAGGGGATAAAATAGGGTATGAGAGTTTATAAATAACTTCTTAGTTATTGAATATAAAAAATCGGTAAAACGTAAATTTGAGAAACGATATATAATAGTTTTTATCACAGAAGTCCCACGGGAACGGAAACTACGTATTAATGCTACAAATATTCTAAAACAAAAGTCTATCTCTCGTTCAATATATTCATTATACCTCTACACAGCTACATTAACATGAACCTTACATGAACAATATTGGTATTTTTATATTCATAAATTTCTTTTTTTATATAACATGCTACGGAACCACTAAGTATTAAAGATTACAGTTTTCCTCAAACAAAGTTTATGTGAGTCGTGAGCCATTGCTTGAGTTTGAGACGAAGGTCGTAAACGGTGTTTGGGTGAGTCTATGTCGTTTATTCGCAGATACATACATACTTAACTTAACTTCGACGTCGAGGCAGTTGTGAGTTTGCATCCAAAGTGTTTTTATAGCACCGCATAGTGCTCTATGCGGTGCTCTAGCTGCTGCTAATGAGTAGACTAATTACCTAATGATTCCCGCAACACCGGAAGGGTTTACAAGTGCGTTGTCGATCTTTCAGTGACAAGGGATTTTATGGGCACAGGCTCAACAATTGGAGCATGTCCTATAATAATACTTAGTAATAGGGTCATAAAGTCATAATGACACAACAGTAAAGTAAATGCCTCAATAAATCAATTCGCACTCGAATCGGTCTCAAAGTCTCACATTGACCTCCGGGAAAAAAGAACCACAATACTATGACAACATAAAAATTATCCGTAGGTATATCAGAATATGACATTAGTAACAATTCCTTAGAAATTAATTGCAGGACTAGTCTTTGCAATTGTATGACATATGGCATATGGCAATAGGCTCACCCCCTATTACATGGGACTCGTAACATAAATAGTGAAAAATGGGTGTTACATTGTACAGTGGCATAATGTGCACCTCTGCCTAACCCTTCGGTCAAACGTCGGCCCATCAAACATAAAAAAATTGTGGGCATTGCTCATAGCACCATCGTCTACTATGACCCGTTATTAACTAAGAACTTCATCGTCATCATCAACAGCCCGTTGTCGTCACAAATGATAAAGACCATAAGAGGCCTGGAGCTGTAGACAACGTTGCAGGTTATTAGGACTCCAGCTCGAACAGAGTAGGAACGGGGTGGTTTTTAATCAGAGTGTGACACTCCTTCTTAGCTCACCCAAGTTAGGAGAAGTCACTGGGCGACAATTCCGTATTAAAAAATAGGTTGAAGATGTCTTCAACCTATTTTCCTTAGAACCTGTGTGTATGTACAATTATTCTCTACACACTAACAGACTATAAAGTCTATGTCTGTACCAAGTTTTATTCAAATCTGTTCAGTACTTCTTGGTTAAAATAGTAGCAAACACGCATAGTACCTACATCGCCACTAATTTTTGCATTGACCTATAATTTCAGTAGAAACTAGGTAAGATCACAGGACATATCGACTTCTACCTGTTTCCAATATTTATAAGAGTTACAATGATAAGGAATAAGTACTTTGACACACTTAGGTACCACTTATCATTGTTTACCACTTTAAATAATGACTAATTGTCTTCCCGTGGCGAACCCGAATTTACAGTCCATAAAATGCACCATAGATGTTCGAAATATTTAAATTGAGAACCTCCTTCTTTATTTGAAGAGAAACGTAATCTTTGGTATTTAAATACAGTAAAATTCAATAATAATGTTCTTCACAGGGTCGCGTGGTAAAGACTCCATATCCGACTTGGGTCCTTGTGATCGCAGTGATGATGATACTGGCAGGAGTTCTGCCAATACCCGTGGTCCTTCTGCTTCGTCGCTTCCAATGCCTGCAGTTCGACGTGGACATCCACCAGGGATCCATCAGGAGGATCGAAACTACCGTCTCCACCAAGGAGATGATGAGTGACCAGGATGTAAGTATTTAGATGTAAGGACCATTTTTGGTCCTTTGATTTGCTGATAGAGTTTCGTTTCAATGCTTTTGGTTTTAAGGTTTGGAATTGTTACGGCAAGAATTTTGGGGTTGTTGACGGTGTTGGATTGGGTGGTTTAAAAATATTAACAGATTTTGGAAAATATTCAATCACTTGTTATAGGAGTAATGTCATTGGAGAATCAGTGTTTTTACACTTTACTGAGAATTTTGGAAATAGAAAATAATACGATTCTGTAACCTGGCCAATTGGCCATAGCCAGAACTTACAACACTGTTTTTACAATACTAATTTTGATGGATTCAAAAAAATGGATTCATTAAGATAATTTTGTCTATTATCTAACCCTTTGTTTGATGCTAAGCTAAAGAATAATATTACTTCAAATGTTTAAGCTAGAATCATATATTTCATAACCTCTGTGTTTAAAGCTAACAATATCATATGAATTAATGTTAAATGGTTACTTAGACATTTCATTACAGCTAGTTAAATGTTGTAAATAACTTTATACACAGGAAAAATGTATTGAATTTGATCATCAACGTATTAGGGAAAAATGCTTTGTAATGATTTTGATGTTGTAGGTGAAGTGTTCAGTAGATCAACTAGATCATTGGATTTTTTGTTTTATGTCAGTACTATAAAGTTGAAGATGTAATGACAGAAAAGGATAGATTGACCTGGCCAATGTGCTTAAGTTACGGCTATATCGGTCCAGAAGGGCCTAAGCTTCTTTTTTATACTTGATAGGTTTACGTTTAGCCACCATCTTGCCTGGTGATAAGCGATGATGTGGACGACGATGGAGCACGCCTTTCTTGCTATCTACACCGTGAAATTTATTTCGTTTTCGTCCCGAAGTAAAATGGTTCTGTCTCGGTAATACAATAGTTTTATAAAGAAATAAAATGTTCAATACAAAAAATTAGTGGTGAACCATTGCAAAGGGGGTGGCACGAGTGATACGAATAGTGCCTACAAATTTACGACTAACTAGTGTCTCATATGCGAAAGTAAATAATCTTTTTTTAAACAAAAAGATACGTCTTTTTTGTTATGGTTTTACCTATACACGAAATAGATCTCACGGTGAATAGTACCGTGAAAACAGGGTGAATAGAATTCTAGAGGTAGAATTGAATAACTATTAGAAGAATATCCCAATACCTGTTCACTTCTCTTCTCTATTCATTCACCTCTCGAATTCTGTTCACCTCGTTCTACCAGAATAGATGGTTCATTTTTGTCTTTCATTCGGCATCTTTCACCCAAAACGATACGTCTCAACATGAGAATGAAACAAGAAATAGTGCAGAATGAATTTTGGCATTCCGCATCATTCAATCCGAACGAACAAAAAATAAACTGTCTGCACACAGAGTGAAGTTCACTAGGATTTGATTAAATTATCACAAATTACAGTGATTCCTAGATGCACGAAATCACTCGATGACATATTTAAAAAAAAAAGAATGATTGTTCATTTCTTTGTCATTCTACTAAAGTTGTCTGTGCATGGAATGATAGATAAATAAAACATTCGGGGCTCGTACACAAAACGATGCGATGCGAATTTGCAACACAGAAAATTACGCAGCAATGCAATTTCGTGCGACAAGGCGTCTCCCAGGGTGATTCCTTCGACGACCGACAACCGTACTCAACGTATTTTAAATTGAAAACTAGGTCGTGACATGCATCGTAAAATGAAGTGTGCACTTCTGTTATTACTTAGGAGATACAGGAAAAAGAAACAAAGATGATTTTGGGAAGACAAGATTTTGATGCGCGATGCGAATCAATTCGCAAGTTCTTGCGATGCGACGTCGCATCGCAGTTTTGTGTACGAGCCCACACTGGGGTTTAGATTCATTCGAGGGAACCGTCTACTGTCACTTTTGTTAAAGTATTTGACGGACAAGCAACCTCCTTTAATTTTCCGTTGACCGAACTATGATCTCCACGTCGTCTACCAGGCATGGGGAGTATGACAAAATCATAAGGGGCTCATTAACTCGTTAACCGCCGCGTAGGTCACCGGTGACCTACGTTGGCGGAGGATTTGCCTTCAGCGGTTTTATGTCGGCAGTCAAAGGCTTAAGCGTTGTTCAATAGTGCACGTCTTCTAGTTTATGATGGTATACAAATGTCTATATTACATTTCTCTGGAATTAAATGCTTTAAGTAACAGATGATCAAACTTGATACATTTTCCTTTCATAATAATACGGATGCAGTCAGATAAATTGATGATTCCTTACCTATTTCGTTCTGTTTCCATCAGTCCTGTTTTTTTTCTATTTATATTTATGTTTCACATTTTATTTTTATTTTAGTTTATTTTAGTTTATTTGTGTAACAGTGGCATTAAGTGCCATAATGTGCACCTCTGCCTACCCCTTCGGGGATAAAAGGCGTGATGTTATGTTATGTTATGTTATATTTATGTTTCGTCTACTTTTGTTTTATCCTGTTCTTGATATCTTTAATTCTGTTATATCCCACTCTCGTTTCAATTAATCTTGTCCTTTCTATCTTTTTTTATCATGTCTCCCAATTCTGTTTCTTTTAGTCCTATTATTCCTACTTTTATTTCATCCTGTCCGGGGTGTTTACTCTAAAACCCGTCTCAATGTCAATGCAATTTCAATCCAATAAAATCTCAATAATTATTCAATGTCAATTATACAACCCCTATCGTAGCTGTTAAAATAGCATTCAGAGTACGGAATATAAAGTCAAACTCAATACTTTTTGTTCATTAAATATCCACGCAATACGGTTTCAACGGGCGCTAGTTTTGAAACTCAAGAGTACAAAATTTCACAAAACCAATGTCGATCGATCGGAATTGGATTCAAGAGTAAGCCCAGGGGGCGTATTGCGTGGATATTGAATGAACTAAATGATATTGAGTTTGGATTTATATTCCGTACTCTGAATGCTATTTTAACAGCTTCGATAGGAGTTGTATAGTTTTGACATTGTACAATTATTGAGATTGTATTGGATTGAAATTGCATTGGCATTGAGATTGGTTTCAAGAGTAAGCACCCTGTTCTTTCTGGTGTTGTCCTGTTTCACGTTCTCCTTGACTGCGTCCCAATTAATGTGGCATCACATCACACCATGCTAACTGTACATGCGTTAATGTGGCGGTAAGGTGCTGTCGCCTGAGAACGCGCCCCCTGCGCCTGCACAGCTCGTGGCTGAGGCAGCCGGCACCAGGTTCACTATCGGCGACTTTGATGTAAGATCCATATTGCTTGGGTTTGGAGACTGATGTATATTATGTTTTATTTAAGTAAATTATGACATATTACTTTTATTTTGGAAAGGTTTGAGTATCTACATGAGTTTATTTTTACATGTGAATGTGAGTTAAGGTAAATTATCTAAGTTTGTTTTTATTTATGAAATGAGTTTAAAACAACTATTTATTAGAATCAGAATCGAAAAGTCTTACGAAGTTCATTCTCAAGACAAAAATGTTGATTTTTTGTCCATAATTTCGTTTTAAAAATTCAGTCTTGGAACTTCCACATCTCGTTTTATTTTAGATTGGTATTTTGAAAATTAAGTTCTTTAAAGGATTTCGATTAAGTAAAATGTTCAAAAATAGAGAATTGGACTTGAAACTTCAGTTTAGAGAGTAACAAAAAAAATAGTCTGATCTCAATTAATAATTCATTTTTCATACAGTTTTAATTGATGAAAATTAAATAATATAATTTGTACTCCTTGATATTACCTACATGTAAATATCTTCAATCCGCCTCCAGAGCGTGGACAGCAGTGACGAGCGACCCAACAAACGGTTGCCAGAAGTGATTGCACGTGGCCGCCCCAAGAAATAAAAGTTCGTGTTTGTTAAAAACTCGCTTAAAAAAAAACAAAAAAAAATACAATTCCTTTTTGACAATTCAAAATCTTCAATCGTGTCACAATGATCTAAGAGCAGTATCTTGATAGCATCGTACCTACTTAACTGTTTTTTCATAATAAGGACTACCCTGCCAGTGAATTTACCGCCAGGATCATTAGTATCGGGAGAGGTAATTTGTCCAATAAACCACAATTTGCTAATGTAATGTTCAGTCATTGGACATTCAATTATGGGCAGCATACGTGACTTCACGCCATGTTGGCGCCATCTGGTGAATAGAAAAGCATTTATTTAACATCTTTGTTTTAACACCTTTGTTTATCTTTGTATTAATCTAATAGTAGATGCCTAATTTTTATTTTAATGTCCGTCTGGTAGATTATTTTAAAACATTACACACGTGTTTTTTATTTTCTTACAGAAACGAATACTTCGGCGATATATTGATTTGAAATGTCGCGTGACGTCACTTCTATGTACATTTTATACGTAGAAATGACGTTTTAGCCCCCACTCGTAAACTTTGATTCGTTTTATCTAAGTATTGTTTTATTATACGACAAAATAAGAAAGTACGTGTCTAATGTTTCTTAATTACGTAACTTACGGACTAATTAGATTTTTAATTTTCATACCCTGTCATCATCCCAATTGATGGATAATTCCACATATTTTCCACATGAAATATTTATTATGATAATTAAGCTAATAGTAACTTTATCAAACATTGCGTAAAAATTTAAATGGATTTTTCTTCTTAAATATGAAAAAAAAATATTATGTTTGGGTTACTCACATAACTGTTTCACGAGTAACTCAACTAGTTTCAAGCCATACTAGAGGCTCATATTCATGAGCAACATTCGCGAGACGCGACGCGGCGACTGTTGCGCTGCTATTGAGTGTACTGCTACCGTCGCCACGAAAGTTTTAATATATAAACATGAAAAAAATTGTCAAAATGGGATTGCTCAAAATTTATTAATCTGCTTTACGACAGCGACAATATATCGTCAAATATAACTAGAAGAGGATATTTTGAATTTTTATATATTTAAAGAATATTTCATTCAAAACTTGGTACCTATAGGGTTTGCAAAGGCAACCATAATTAGGTTTTACATATTAGGTTTAATACCAGACCCCAGAAGGCACCCTTAACGAGCATAACGTGTGTGTCAGCAATTGGTCCGGTCAACCTTTTTATTGGGAACAGAACAACCCAACACACAACGCCACCGACTGTAGGACATTTATGTGTGCATGACGCCTCAACCCTTGCCACGTGGAATCGGCTAGATTCCAATAAAGCTTACAATAATCCAAAAAACAATAGGTTATTTTCTATATGACTGCCTCGTTGGCCGAGTGGTCGCAAGTGCGACTGCCGGGCAAGGGGCCTCGGGTTCGATTCCCGGGTCGGGCAAACTAAGACTAGATTTTTAAAAAAATATCTCAGTAGTAGCACGGAGTCTGGAATTGTGCCCGGTATATGGCAATAGGCTCGCCGCCTATTACATTGTGCAATGGCATAATGTGCATCTCTGCCTACCCCTTCGGGGATAAAAGCCGTGATGTTGTGTTATGTATTTTCTATATCTACATACTTATATTAGGTTTAATAAAAAATAATGTTCAAATCGTAGTTATATTTGACGATGTTTACCGGTGGAACGGTCCTAAGGTTCGCATGATTTTTTGTAACTTATTCACGGGACTTGGTTTATCAAACTATTTATTTGTAAATCATAAAAATATGGAATATCCTTGTTTGCACTTGCACGCTGAAATAAGTAACACTGATTTATTTTTAAGTTATGCATGTTTTTACAGAAATAAATATATTTTGCTGTTGTTTTATTTTGTATGTAGTACCTACCTATCGATGTGAGTATTTCTTACATTTTTTGTAACATTGTAAATATCAAATTAATTTTATCACACTTTCAATGCTTATCATAATTATGTTTCACCTTCTCATATTTTCCATTAGTTAACAATTCATAAATAATTAAACAATTACAATATTTTAGATATTTTTTATAGATGCACTATTTAGCAATCAAAACTTTTTAGACTAAAAACCAAAGAAACTATTTTAAAACTTAATTAATATATTTAAATTTTCACAGTCTTCAGATTCAGAGGACAACATACGCACGACCGGCTGCTTCGAAGACTCAAGCAGTAGTGACGAGGAAATTCTAAATACAAATAGCACAAAAGGAAACGTTCGTAGACTAGCGATGAAGCCCATTGGTCGAAAGCCGACCACATTCAAAATGGACGTCGTCGACGAATGACCGTTACTTTTGAAATTCACATTTGTGTTTTATAATAGATTATTCGAAGCAGCCAAAACGATTGTATTGTGTAGGATTAATATATTTAAGTCTTGGGCGGTTTATTTAAAATGAAATATTGAATAATTTTGAAGATAATCCATTTTCCAGACAATATTTGAATTAAAGGTCTCATTTTTATCGTATGTATTATAATCAGTATAATAGATATCAAATCATTTAGGTGTAAGCAGTGACGAATGGAAAGACTTAAGGAGATTGAAGCAAAGGAAAGATTTCTATTCAAGAATGGTTAACTTTAGAAAGTTAGTTGATAAATCACTTTTGTCAAATTGTAATATTGTAATTTTAAGATTGACCCCTCCATACTTTTAAGAATACTGATCGAATAGTATTTTTAGGGAAAACATCAAAAAGGGGGGGACGTCAGGTGTTGTTGTTACCCTTAGGAGTCGAACTTACCCTTAAAATTATTGTGTTTCGGCTTACTCGCCTAACTGTCTGACGAGGAACTCGACTAGTTTCAAGCCATACTAGAGGCTCATATTCATGAACAGTATTCTGCGATACACGACGCGGTAACTGTCGCGCTGCTACTGACAGTGAGTAAACCGAAATAATAATAATAATGTATTTAGTATCTCTTATGAAAGTTATAATATGAATTTACCCTTTATAAATCTGTGTCAGTGTAATTGTAAAATCTTTTATAGAAATCTGTTTTACACGCGGGGTAAATAAAAGTTATTTTTCGCTTAAGGGTAAAACCAGCTCCTTATCGTGATTGCTATACATTTAATAAATTGTAAAATTGTTGACGATATTTATCAAAATTGTTGAATTTTCATGCACACAGACTTTAAATAGTGTAACATCATAGCAGTCTTAGCTGTAGCTCTTATTTCAGTAAGGATAAGGATCAAAATCTCGTGTCTGAAATATCACTTGAAAATCATGTTTTAAGATTAACAAGATCGAGATTATGGGTTCCATTATTTTAACAGAAAATGAAGGAAAATATAAAATGTCATTAAATACTACTAAAATAATAACAGATTTGTTATAATCTGGCGAAATCTATCCTTTTTACAGCAGTTTTAAAGCCGAGGGTAAGTTGGAACAGTGTAAGAGCTTCGAATTAGACCAGTAAAATAAGTGTTTACGAAAATATTTTTGGTAAAAGTAAAAATAAAATTAGAAGAATCGATGTTGAATGTGTTCGTATAGAGGAATGGCTTTAACTAATTGGCAAATATGTATGGAATTAAAAAAATATTAGACTATGTAGTGTACCTATTAAATAAAAACAAAAATTGTGGAAGTGAGACTTTATAGTGATGGTTGGGTATTTAGGAGGAAGAAAAGCAGTATTTTTGCTTACAACTACAAATTTTAATAACCTAAATTGTGTTTTGTATAAGTTTCCTATGAGAAATTTAATATTAAAATGATGTTTTTTTTCTGTAATAATAACGATTAACGGTCAATTCGAAATAACGATTCACAGTTTATAAAAAAAGATTAAGTCGATTACCAAAATTTCATTTTATAACATCAGCATTTACTTCTCCTCCTGACTCTGCCCGGGGTACGTAAAAATAAATGAACCAATATTAATCTCGATCTAGTGGCCATAGCACTATAAAAACGTTGATTTGAAAAAAAAATACGTTTAAAACGAAAAATATCTAAATTCGTGATTATTTATTTATTAAACAATTTCATGAAGTTTAATATGCTGTTGGGTTGACTGGATGGTTGATGACATTTTTAAGTCTAGATTTCTTAGGCAATTCCTTTTAACGCCATTGAAATTGAGGTGCAAACCAGCTTACATTCCGTCTGATAGAAATCAGTTACCAGGTAGAATAGAATAAGAAACTCCAACGTGATTTAATCGGATCCGAAGCAAGTTCTATGTTCACTATATTGGGGACTCCGATGCCAATAGGTAAGAAGAAAAAAAATAATGTTCTATGTCTACAAACATTCAGTCATTCTCAAATAGCCTTTTAGACATTCCGGCTGCTAGTCAACTAATGTCAGATACCCAACAACAAATATACAGATGTCAGCCAGTTAACCTACCTTTTTTATTGAATTTTTAACTTTATATCAACAGAATAAGGTTGAAAATGTAATAAAGTGAGAAAGGAGTAGGCTAGCCTGTTCATTAGATGCATCTGTTACGTGCAACAG
Source organism: Spodoptera picta (assembly GCA_038387885.1). Taxonomy (NCBI): domain Eukaryota; kingdom Metazoa; phylum Arthropoda; class Insecta; order Lepidoptera; family Noctuidae; genus Spodoptera; species Spodoptera picta. Next base: position 85,825 of record JAZHFQ010000116.1, read on the forward strand.
CTAGTACGCACATACCTACACTTTGCAGGTGGGTATCAGACACCGGAGCGTTTGAAAAGGGCCTTTCAGTCGTCTAAATAAGGATTAAAATTTAATTATTTATAAGTTAAAACTAAAAGTACTAGAATGGCGATGCTAGTCACTGATATTAGTCGTAGTATTTATTAACACGCGTACGACGCACAGCTGTTAGCCTGTGTTATTGGGTCAGATTGGATTTTGACGCGGTTTTAGTAAAATTAGGCATTACTAATTGGTCGGATGACTATTGATAAATATAAGTCTACGCTATTAATACTTTTTTGAGGGGGCAAAAGCATCCAATGGCTTCTACCGCCTTGGAACACACGGTGGGAGAATGCCCTGCGTGGGCTGAGCACCGCCGTGTCCTCAGGGAAGTGATCGGCGATGGCGACCTCTCGCGTCCGGGCCTAGTACAGGCCATGATGCGGAGCGAGGGGGATTGGGATGCCGTCTCCTCCTTTTGCGAAGCAGTCATGCTAGCTAAGGAGGAGGCGGGACGCGTGAGGCAGCGAAGCGCTGCCTCCCGCGTCCCGCGAGCATGGGTGGCTCCCCGTCCGACCAGAAACAGACCCGAGCGTACGGCGCGTCGCGTTCCGCGCGCGCCTCAAAGAGCCATCAGACCACCACAGATAAAAAAAATCCGCCTTGGGTTAAGCGAGAGGGGGTGTTAGACTCTTAATGACTAAAAACACCCCGTTCCTATATACTCCTGCACTTCCAACCGGAACCCCGACAACCCTAGGCTTAATACTTTGACTTAGTTCTTTGACTCCAATAGAAAATTGATAAAGGTAAATCATATGCTAACGTCGGGCACCGGTGATGCCCATGGCGTTTTAAGGAACGTACGAGGTAACATGAGGTTTTTATTCTTTACACACATCCTAATACTAGAATAACATCGTTTGATAAATAATTAAAATCTTTGTCTTTACTTATTTCAAAAGAAAACGGTATATCGGTTGGTATTTAAGATTTCATTATGACTTCTCTCGATCAACCAACGATCTAGCAATTGTTCGTTAGTTGTATAGAATTCCGAGAACACTTCAAGCTAGAATTTCAACTTTAATATTTTGTAATAAAGTCGAGAATCTATTGATGTTGTTCGGGGTAACGTCCAATCTGACCCTTAGGTTGAATGTAGGGTAAGACACGCTGTAATTATTGCAAAATTTATTATTAAATGAAAATATTTAGAAACGAAAAATTATCTTTCTAAAAGAAAGCGAAAGAAACAGGTTTCAAATTTAAAAAGATGCTTTTTAAAAATCCGTTTTAAATTTTTAAATTTCGAATGTTTATGAGCATTAATTGCCTATGTTTAGTGAGGTAACGAGAAAATATTGACATTTATAATGACTGGAAGTCAACAAATACATAATTTCAACACAAAAACGACTTTATTTCGTACATTTTAAGGTTGAATTTTGTTACACACTACAGTGACATAGTTGAAATTTGTACTAAACAAACTGTTTCATATATTTGTGAAGGAAAAAAATATTGATTATTACCAAATATTGCATTAAATTGTGGTATTGACGTCATTTATGGCTCTAAACCAATAGGACATACTTTCATGACCTTTTATTTATTCGCTTTTGCTTATCGATTACGGATAACTGTAAAATATTAAAGAAAAATGACATTTGCCTATACTTACATTTTATCTATGGTCAGAGAACCTTGACAATTTATTGTTTTTTTTTAAATATGTTGCCAAAGGATAAGTATTACAGTTTCTGGAAAAATGCATAAAACTTTATTATCATAATTTTTTTTTAATCGAGTACATTATGAAAATGTAAAATATAAGTTTAAAAAAAATAAATAGACATCACTTTTCGGATTTTAAACGGTTGGCGCGTTGTTGCTGTGGAAGCAAAAACGTCGTTACTGCTTATTTAATCACAATTTATTTTTAACACAACAGAATAAAAAGTACGATTTAAAATAATATATTCACACGTTCATATTTATCGTAATTTTCTGATAAAAAGAAAAGAAACTGCAGAGTTAAGTTAGCTTTACGTCAAAAGTTATGTTTTGTATTTATTCGAATGTTTCGCGGCAACAGCGCATTCAACTGCTGTAGTAATTAATTATAGAATAAGCTATTGTTGCTCGCGCGAGCTAACTGTTCTGTAGATATCCAAAGAATAATTCTCTAGCTGTAGGAAAACATGATATTAGCATAAGATGATTGTAAGAACATTTTCAAATGCAAGAATAAATAAAGAATTCGCCATCTTTTTGTGTTTTTATTTGATCTTTTGAACAGTTTCGGCCTAAACCACCCTGTACACACTATAGATGCATTAAAGTGATTTGAATTTGAATTTGAAAACAACATTTGAATTAAAACCTACCTAGGTATGATTTATGGGGCAAGAGCCAAAACACTAGACAGGTCACATCATCTGATGGTAAGCAATCACCGTCGTCCGGCTGTGTGTTCTTGGCTTGTTGGAAGAGCGGAGTAAGTTGAGCCTCTGATCAATATTGAGATGTGCATGATACTCAGGTAAAATGTGTGATACCGATGCTGCTTTAGGGAACAGAGAGTATAGTTCCCTAAGATCGGAAAAGGACGATCCTCCGACCAGGCGAGGTGATCGTGCTTCGTGCCTGGCGGGCTTTCTGCCCAAGTTGTTCGTTGGGATTTTCTATACGTGTTAATTTGCATGTAATCTTTGCATGAGCGATGTAGGATTTTTGTGACGTCATCCATTAACATGTACCATGTGTCGCCACACTGCCAACCACACATAACATCACTCTTTTTATCCCCGAAGGGGAGAGGTGTACATTATGGTACTGTACAATTTTGACATCCTTACTTTTGACTATTTATGTTATGAGTCCCATGTAATAGGGGGTGAGCCTATTGTCATATACCGGGTACAATTCCAGACTCCGTGCTACTACTGAGAGTTTGAGAGAATTTATAAAAACCCAGTAATACTTTGCCCGACCAGGGAATCGAATCCGAGACCCGTTGCCCGGCAGTCGCACTTGCGACCACTCGGCCAACGAAGCAGTCAGTAGTTAAAACCAATTAGGTCAAAAAAAGTACGAGCGCGCCGTGCGCTCGGGTCTGAATCAAAGGCCTTAGTAAGAGTTAGTTTTACGGTAAAAGTAATCGAAGCGAGACCGCATTCGGCGCTCTGTTTCGTTGGTTCATTGGAGCCAGCCAATTAGAGCGCCGTATGCTTACTCGTTTCGATTACTTTTGACGTCAAAAACGCCTGGAGTGTCCTTCGCGACGGCTGAGTTGTGACGCGCCCCACCCCCTGAGCTAGCATGACTACTTCAGAAAAGGAGCAGGCGGCACCCCAGTCCTCCTCGCTCTGTATCATGGCCCGGAATAGAGCCGGACGCGAGAGGTCGCCGTCGGCGATCGCGTCCCCGAGGGCACGGCGGTGCTCTGCCCACGCAAGGCATTCCCCTACTGTGTGCTCCACCATGTCCTCAGGGATACTACGATCAATATGAGCTAAGCAGAGCGGGTGAAACTGCGCGAAAATAAGTATAATGTAAATACAACTCCCAAATAAGAGCTTTTGAGTGCGAGAAAAGAGCACGGCGGTGCTCAACCCATGCAGGACATGCCCCCACCGTGTCCTCGGGGCGTTCCTCGCAGTAACAGAAAGCAATGCGACTTTGTTTTAGATGTGTGTGTGATATGTTGTGTTGGCCACAGGGAATCTCGTCTACAAACAAAATATACAAATTCACAAACACAACAATGTGTGATTCATTAAAATAATTGATGTCTTGACACGTCGTAGGTACAGCAGCCAGTTGTCCATTTGTTAAAGTAATTAATAATACCAATACAAGTAGATACCTATAAAATAGATAGAACTATAAAAAGGATACATGCATTTTATATAGAGGTAGAGGTACATACAATAATCAATAATTGAAATAACTATATACGTAATTTTTAACAGGATAAAATTTTATAGAATTAGAATGATGTACCTACCTAAATATAGTTCTACGATCAGTTCATTTGTGGTTACTAGTCGGTGCAAACATGGTCATACTAATATACTTAATTAATTTTACATTAATTTAAAATAAGATACTGTAAATGCATTACCCAATATTCATTCTGCAAGAGTGATAACTTTTCTAATATTCTATTGTGTTTATTGTTGTTGACAGTAACTGAGTAGGAAAATATGAATAAACGTGTATATGTGACTGGATTGTTTATATTACAGTGTTCTAGTATTATTACTTTAGGTGAGTAGCTATTTGTCTATCTACAAAATAAAAACTATAAAAATCTATCAATATCTACCTATTATAAAAAAATTAAAACTGTCATCTCACCAGTGACGTAACTATACCGTTCGAGGCCCGTGGCAATTTCATCAGATGGGCCCCCGTTCCCAATAAAAACAGAGAAGTTCAGATGATAAACTCTGAACGGGGCCTACCTTTTTTTTGAAGGGGGAAATCATCCAATGTCTTCTCCCACCTTGGGTTAGGCGAGAGGGAGTGTCAGACTCTTACTGACTAAAAACCACTCCGTTCCTACTCCTGCTCTTCGAGCCGGAACCCCGGCAACCCGTTAGGCCTTACGCAGCTCCGTTCTTTCACCCACCCTGTAGTTACACCACTGCAGATGACTGTATAGGTACTAAATTTCATGCAAATCTGTTCAGTAATTTTACGTGAATAAGTACCTAACAAACGCTGAGTATAACACCGTGTATGTCGTTTTCGTCCCGCAAAAATAAAGATATTACCTTTTGTTTAATATATTTAGTTGATCATGTTTCGTAAATGTAGGTACCTACTATGAGTTCATATGCGCTTCCAAAATTCGCTTTTTGCAATGATTCATCAGTTATTAAACATTAAATTTCTTTGTAGAACTATTGTGTTACCGAAACAAAACCATTTTACATTGGGACAAAAACGATATAATTACACGGTTATATTCACTAATATGGCAATAGGCTCACCCCCTATTACATGGGATTCATAACATAAATAGTGAAAAGTGGGTGTTACATTGTACAGTGGTATTAAGTGCCACAATGTGCACAGTCTGACTATATGCTTTCGCATTTACAATAATAATACAAGGATAACATAAACTGGATACGACAATAAGTATTACGTCATAGATAATTTTAAAGCTAAATATACTACCTACTTGATAAGGAAAAAAAAAAGCATATAATATACGGTCGAATTGAGAACCTCCTCCTTTTTTTGAAGTCGGTTAAATAACAATATTTCAGAGGAAATCGGATTGGAGAAAATATTTGGACCATGTACGAGTTATGAACAAAGGCATGAATGGTATCAATACTACGATGAGAAATCAAGTACGTATAGGTTCATAGCACAACACATAGATCGCACAATATTATGCTTAATAAATCACCGAGAGAAGTTTTTTCTTATGGCATAAGCCGGTAAACGAGCAGACGGATCACCTGATGGTAAGCAATCGGCGTCGCCCGAGGACACCTGGAACACCAGAGGCGTTACAAGTGCGTCACTGGCCTTTTGGGGATTAGGAGTTTGAAGACTGTTGGGTATTCAGGAATTTGGGAGATTGGGGAAGGGGAGGGTAATTGGGCCTCCGGTAACCTCACTCACACGACGAAACACAACGCAAGCGTTGCTTCACGTCGGTTTTCTGTGAGGCCGTGGTATCACTCCGGTCGAGCCGGCCCCTTCGTGCCGAAGCATGGATCTCCCACACTTGGTGGACACTATCGTATTTTCTTCTTCTCTAATAATTTCTCCTGATTTATTTCGTTGCGGGATCCAAGACAGTTGTTCTGTTCATGTCTCTGAGACGCGCCGGACTTCAACTTTCCGGTGTTTTCATGGTTGTATCGTACATCCTGGCTTACAGGAGTTGCAACGGTTTTGGGAAGTTGGCAATCCCGTCGTCACGCGTACAAATCCGCAAGATATTAAAAACATTCATGAGGAGTGAGGACAAACTCCAGCAAATTAAACTACCCTATTCATTAAATATTTTCCATTCTATTTTCGGCTTTGTATCTTTACGTTTTGTAGATAAGTACTCTTTATTTATAATATTATTGTAAATAGATTGTTATTACCTTTTTTTGTTTCAGTTAGAACATTTATGTATATGAATATATCTGGAAGTTCAGTTAACAAAACTAACCTTATTCTGTACTTGGAACCATTTGACAACAACAGTATCGTTAGATCTAAAGTCTGCCTCAACAAAATTCTAAATGTAATACCAACTAAAATATTACTATCCCTGGGCAATGATGAAAGTAAGTATATCTTGTGGTCAACTCACATCGGGGTGCGACGCGACGCTGCCCGAACACTTCACTTACCTCTTCCAGTACCGTCGCGTCACGTCGCGCATCGGTGTGATGATCCTTAACAATTATTCATCTTGTTTACTTTATCCTGTTATATGTACTTGTTTGCAAGGGACAGTAGGTAAGCTTGATGCAGTTGTGGAAATAAATGTGAATACGGGAAATTAAAGTGCCCGGCACGAACCATGGCAAGAATTTATAGAAATGGGGATAAGTTCGCGCATTGAGTATTTTCTAATATTCTATGGTATTACCATTATTTAGATTTAATCAAGTCTACTGGGTAGAAACTCGAACATAAGAATAAGAGGGGAGTTTTTTATGGGACAAGCCGGTAAACGAGCATACGGATCATCTGATGGTAAGCAATCGGCATTACTTGTTATGTACATATGTACTTATGGGGATTAGGAATTTGAGGATTGTTGGGGATTCGGGGATTGGGGAGCTTGAGGAGGAGGGGGGGGGGGAATTGGGCTTCCGGTGACCTCACACGAAGAAATACAACGCAAGTGTTTCACGTCGGTTTTCTGTGGCCGTGGTATCACTCCGGTCGAGCCGGCCCATTCATACCGAAGCATGGCTCTTCCACACTTATGTTTATGTTGATACCTAATTATACGAAAAATAATAACAAAATACACACTGCGCGAACTTGTCTTCACCATATCCAATAGGGTAGATGCCTAATTTTTATTTTATTGTCCGTCTGGTAGATTGTTTTAAATTATCAGATACGTATTTTTCATTTTCTTACAGAAACGAATACTTTAGACGATAAATTGATTTGAAATGTCGCGTGACGTCACTTCTATGTACATTTTATACTTAGAAATGACGTTTTAGCCCACTCCTAAAATTTGATTCGTTTTATCTAAGTATTGATTTATTATACGACAAAATAAAAAATACGTGTCTGATATTTATTCATTACCTAACTGACGGGCTAATTAGATGTTTAATTTTCATACCCTGTCATCATCCCAATTCGGGCAATCGTTCGTGTCAGTAATATCTAAATTACACTTAGGAGCAAAGAATCTGAGACACTAACGTTTTTTCTTTTTCATTTCTTAACAAATTTTCTGATAGAAATATTTCATTAATTGATAAGGGCATTTTGTTGCTGAAAGAATATTTTAAAGAGGGTTCAATTAAATTATAAAACCTAGTGGCTCCCTTACTTTGCTCCCAAGTTTTAGATTAACTTAAAATATTTGCTGTTTAGGTGTTTAATTAAATTTTTTAAAAGCTTTAGCTTATGCCATTGTTAATATGTTTACAGTACATACTAATGCTACAATTAAAAAATATAGTGACACTGGACCCACGGCGATTAAATGCGACAAATACAAGAATGATACAAGTAAGTTAGAAGTTGTATCTGTACTATTATTTATTCCCACATTTCTGTCGAACAAACAGATAGACGGAAATTAACCGCTATGAAAAATGCATTTTCAATTTCACTGTTTATGTAATAGTAACCCAAGCAGCTATAAAGTTTACCGTACCATACAGTAAGCCTGCCACAGCCCAGTTCAATGAGCATTTTTTACGAGCAAACAGTCGATGGTAAGCAATCGGCTGCCTATGGACACTCGCAACCGCAACACCGGACGATTTACAGTCTGTTGCCGTCCTTTTGAGGATTTGGAGATTGAGGACGGCGCCGATTGGGGATAAAGGGGAGGATTGGCCTCCGGTAACCTCACTCGTACAGCGACACAAGTGTTGTTTCACGCCAGTTTTTGGTGAAGCGTGGCATCATTCCAGTCGAGTCGGCCCACTTGTGCCGAATCAATCATCTTCTAAGTGGGAAAAATTGGGAGTAAATACATGGAGCCACTGCCGTTTTTTTTTTCATTTTATCGAACCGTCTGTAACTTTTAAAAAATAGTTTTACATATAACAAAATCGTCTCATTTTAACTGTAACTAAACTGTCTTTTATACGACATTCGGGAGAAAATCATCAAATTACTTCTCCCGCGTGGGTGAGGTGGGAGGGAGTGTGAGATTCTTTTTTTTTTTTTTTTGAGGGGGGAAAATCATCCAGTCTTCTCCTGCCCGGGTAAGGCGAGAGGGAGTGTTAGACTCTTACTGACTAAAATCCACCTCACTAACTAAAGTCCTCCGCGGCATCGTACCTGCATCAGCCGATACAGAGCCGCAGAATGGGCCTCATCCGTGGTGATCTAAAGTCTCTTTCAGGCGCGCCGTACGCTCGGGTGCAGACCGTTTTGGTCGGGCGGCGAGTCACCCGTGCTCGTTGTCTGCAGGTCCGTGCTTACGGTGGCCGGAGATCGTCTCGCAAACCCCGACGCCCGAAGTGTCCTTCGCGACGGCTGGTAGTGGGGAGGCAGTGCTCCGCTGCCTCACGCGTCCCGCTTCCTCCTTAGCTAGCATGACTGCTTCGCAAAAGGAGGAGACGGAATTCCATTCCTCCTCGCACCGCATCAAGGCCCGGACTAGGGCGAACGCGAGAGGTCGCACTCGTCGATCACATCCCTGAGGGCACAGCGGTACTCACCCCGTGCAGGGCATGTTGCCACTATATGTTCCACCGTGTACTCACAGTGATGATACCTGGGCGTTTCCTCCCGCCCTATCAGATACAGGTACTGTTACGGAGCGGGTCCGAAGATGGTTTTTAAAAAAACTATTTAATACGCTAAAAGAGATATATTAAATAAATTACACGTATTACTGGTAACTATGCCCGACGGAAGTCCAATCCAATCTACTTCAGAAACAATTATTATAGCTTACGAAAACTGCAACGGTTTCCTATTGCATTGACGTCAATGCGATTGGAAACTCAGCAGTTTTAATTTATATTTTAAGTAATAGTTATTCCGATATAACAGTGCCTCGGTAGGTGAGGACGCCGTAGCGTCTCTCAAGCCACTCCTCAAAGACGTTTACGTTGCCAATTAATAAAATACTTGTATCAGAAAAAGAAAAAAGCACTAGCTGGCTCCATTTCTTTGCTCCCGAGTGTAGTAATGGCTTTATAAGTCACAGTGCATTATGCCCTGTAATTTATACTATGTTACAGATGTCTATGTCAACATGGGCACGTTAAAAGCTACATCAAATCAAATTACAACATATGCCAGTAATCAAGTAAAGATGACATTCAACAGATCGTATGATAATGCAGTTGTCTATTGCCTATATTATGTGAGAAGCGGTAATGATAGGGTCATCAATATCACTCGTTACGTCACCAAAACACTGCTGGTATACGATGACACAGAAGGTATAACACTTTTTATTTATGTACTAAGTAGGTACACGTCCTCTCTCTATTCTCTATTTAAAAAAAACGTTGCCCCACACTAGTATTACCTCCTGTGTCGTGAGTGCGTTTACAAACATACAAGTTCACATACACAATACACCCAGACCTGGAACAACAATCTGTGGATCACACAAAGAGTCCCATACGGGAATCAAAACCGCGACATGTTGCGTTGCAGCCAGTAGCTCAGCCACCGCGCCAACCATGCAATCAAGTCAGTCAAGTCAGTCAGTTTATCATGCTCTTGTTTTGTATGATCCTTCAGCACATTCAATGGTCTTTTTTTTTTAAGGGGGGAAAATCATCGAATGACTGCTCCCGCCTGGGTGAGGCGGGAGGGAGTGTCAGACTCTTACTGACTAAAAACCACCCCGTTCCTTCTCCTGCACGTCGAGCCGGAGCCCCGGTTACCCGTTAGGTTCTCCGCGACTCCGAATCGGCATCGGCCCTATTGGGCCCCATCTGTGGTGGTCTGATGGCTCTTTGAGGCGCGCGCGGAACGAGACGCGCCATACGCTCGGGTCTGTTTCTGGTCGGACGGGTAGCCACCCATGCTCGCCGTCCGCAGGCCCGCGCTTACGGTGGCCGGAGATCGTCCCGCGATCCCCGACGCCCGGTGTGTCCTTCGCGATGGCTGGGTTGCGAGGAGGCAGCGCTTCGCTGCCTCACGCGTCCCGCCTCCTCCTTAGCTAGCATGACTGCTTCGCAAAAGGAGGAGACGGCATCCCAGTCCCCTTCGCTCCGCATCATGGCCTGCACTAGGCCCGGACGCGAGAGGTCGCCATCGCCGATCACTTCCCTGAGGGCACGGCGGTGCTCAGCCCACGCAGGGCATTCTCCCACTGTGTGTTCCACCGTGTCCTCAGGGCGGTCCTCGCAGTGATGACACCCAGGCGTTTCCTCCCGCCCCATCAGACACAGGTACCTCCCGAAACTTCCATGTCCGGTGAGGACCTGCGTCAGGCGGTAGGTGAGGACGCCGTAGCGTCTCTCAAGCCACTCCTCAAAGAGGGGACTTACCGCTGCAATGGCAGCGAGCCCAACATTCAATGGTCTGCGTATACTACCTCTACTGGTATTGTATTGCTTGAGATGCAGCTTATCAAAGTTTCCATATATTCGACGGTCACTTCATACAGATTTTTCATGTATGTGTGAACTGAAGGACCGAACTCAGTTTTCGAGAAATTAAGGTCCTAGGATTTAGTAGTAGTCTAAAAACTATTGTAGAACGAATCTGGGAATATTTTGTCAAATATTATTATTATAATATTTAGTTATTCCTCAGTTAAAAATGTGGCGATTGAAAAATCGGCCCTCAGACAAATTCCATACAAACAGTGCTTGAAAATAAAGTTTAGTTATTTTATTTTTCAGACCTAAATCATGAAATCAACGGTCAACAGTTGTACGTGATTGCTTTTGGTGTAATAATAATTGTTGCATTAGTAACTATAATAGCTATACTTTATAGAAATCGTTGCCGTAAAAAAATTGAAAATGTAAGTACTTATACCTACTAAAATAATAAATATTCTATCGTAATAAGAGCTATTTTTATGGGATGAGCCCGTAAACGAGCAGACGGATCTCCTGATGGTAATCAATCGGCGCTGCCCATGGACACTTGAAACACCAAAGCCGTTACAAGTGCGTCACCGACCTATTAAGGATTAGGAATTTGAGGATTTTTGGGGATTCGGATATTGGGCCTCCAGTAACCGCTCTAGTTGTTCCGTTGTGACTTGAAACTGATAGAGACAAAGCTTTTCTCGACTATTTCACATGAGTGAACCGTTATTTTTAATGAATTTAAACTAGGCGTCAGTTAAAATTGACCCTTAGGCATAATCTGTTGTTTTAAATTTTGTAATCTTATACTCTTAGGTATATACTCTTATTGAAAGCGGATAAGAGTTTGTTTGTTTGTTTGTTTGTTTGAACGCGCTAATCTCCGTAACTACAAGTCTGATTTGAATAATTCTTTTTGTTTTGGATAGTGCATTTATCGACGATGGCTATAGGGTATAAAACATCACGCTACGACCAATAGGAGCTTAGCAGAGCATGTGAAACCGCGCGGAAGTAGCTAGTTTAGTATATTTTAAGATACTTATTATAGAGGTAGAAAAATGGACTAAATTCATTTTACAATATAAGAATTAATTGTTTCATTTTCAGGACGCGGATCGAGTGTCATACGTCGAGTTGGACGTTCCAGATCAAGTTTCAATTAACGTGAAAATGAACGAAGAATCTCCGTATGCACAAATTATTGGAGAGATAAAAGCCCCGAAACTTGAAAGCAAACCGACTAAATACTAAACTATACCTATTAAATGTTTTTAAGTTTATTTTTCGGTTTTTTTTATGGAATATCCCAATGTCGTCGTATCCCGGAGGTGTTCCGATATAGTAATAAATTACTTATTTAGCATTATCATTGGACCCTTGGTTATCAATCGAGACGTCGTAGATCAAAATTTCGCCCGGATTATTAGCGATGCACCTTCATTACAAGCATGCATACTATGGCATATCGATGGATGCCCAAGATGAAATCTCCTATGTGCTGTTCATCAGAAACAGCTAAGAGCCGGAGATTGTACCAAGTTCCTAAAGTACATGTACCACAATCACATGAGAATTAGACTTATAAAAGACTACACTACAAAAAAACGCACTGCTTGATCTCTACTTTCATGGGGTGTGCCAATTTTTTTTTCCTAAATGTTCATAAAAATGTACTTTTCGGTGCTCTGGCGCCAAAACTACAAACTTATTTTACAAAAATGCTGTACATACATACATAATTTCCCGCCTGTCTCCCACGGGGGTAGGCAGAAACTAGGGAACGCCAATTACTACGACTCCTACCTAAGCCGTCTAGGCATAAATTGTAGGAAATTGTGAGTCGTGTAATTTGTAGTTAACGGGTTTTTTTTGTAAAATGCACAAGAAAAGAGACGTTGTAAAAATACTGCTTTTCCAAGATTGGGGGTGTAATATGAATTTTTCTTTTCAAAAACAAGCAAATTTATTAACACTGCTAATACTAAGTTTGACTGCGAAATTGGCGCAGTAGCTGCACAACCCGCTATTGTACATGGGTACCATACCTGACTTTTCTATTGTGTGCACAGAGGCCTTAGTACGAGTAAAGTAATGGTAACGAGTACGAGTACCTACGCATTCGGCGCTGTGATTGGTTGCTTCATTAGCGCCGGGCCAATCAGTACTACTAGAATACTCGTGTTAAGTAAAATATCGTTTATGATTAATTGTGAGTATATAATTTTAAGTATTTCATATAAGATATTAAATTTGTATGGGAAACTTTATTGTATTAGTATATAGGTATGTATAAGTGTTAAGATTTAATTTAATTATAATTAGGTAATAAGTAAGTACTAAAAGATGTGGTAAGACTGATGGCTACACTATCGTATTGGAATGTATCTGCAATGTTAGTTGTTAGTGCATCATCATCAATACATACATACATACATACATAGTATAAAACAAAGTCGCTTTCGCTGTATGTCCGTATGTATGCTTAGATCTTTAAAACTACGCAACGGATTTTGATGCGGTTTTTTTAATAGATAGAGTGATTCTTAAGGAAGGTTTGTATGTATATACATATTGCACCCGTGCGAAGCCGGGGCGGGTTGCTAGTTAAATAAATAAATAAAAAAAATACATACTTTAAAAGTAAAACAAACTCATACTAAGGCCTCTGAATGTATTTGAAATAGTATGTCGATCGATTCTAGGTAGTCTTTGGTAATAAAAACAATCATATTTTGTGTAGAGAAAGATAAATTTATTTCATTTAAATATTTTATAAATTACTTTTAGAGATTCTTTATAAGCCAAAATATTACACAAATTCATTTTCTATGTTAAAATAGGAAGTATACATTTTTAATGAGTAATTTAAAATAAATAAATTTGGGAAAATTTTATAAATGTTTCAGGAAGAGAGGAATTTTAAACATTCTTAATTTTAATTGATAAAAGTTTAAAACATTTTAAACCATAATTTAAAAAATAATTTAAAAGCAACAACTGACTTAAAAAGACGACAGTTTAAAATTTTTATTTCATTTTCAAAATTTTATTTAAAAAATATTGCACTATTTTTTTAAAAGCTTATCTATAACTAAGTACTAAGCCTAATTTATCGTTCGTTATATTTTTCTATAACATCTATGCCCCCTACCATAGTTTTCAATCCAATGATATGACATGATTTTAAATTTTAAGTACACAAAACTAAAATATACAATGGGGCAGATATTTTTCCAACGACTATAGCTTTTAACTACATAGGCATAGAGATCGAATTGTATTAATTTCTAAATACAATAACTTGTTAAGAATTCTGTCTGATCAATAAGATTTAATCCTCGGCGAGATATACAAACGTAAAAAAACATGTCAGGTTATAAGAAAATTACACCTTTTATTCTACGATTTTTTTAAGGGGAAAAATCTTCGAATGTTTTCTCCCGGCTGGGTGAGGCGGAAGGGAGTGTCAGACTCTTACTGACTAAAAACCACCCCGTTCCTATTCCTGCACTTCAAGCCGGAGCCCCCGCAACCCGTTAAGTCCTCCGCGGCTCCGTATCGACATCAGCCCTATTGGGCCTCATCCGTGGTGGTCTAATAGCTCTTTTAGGCGCGCGCACTTACCTAACGTCCGCGGCTCCGTATCGACATCAGCCTGACTCTATTCTAAATACTGAATAATACCTTTATCAATCCGACAAGAATTCTCAACTTTGATCGTGGCCATCATTGCACACGGCGTTTTTTGTATACGCGCAGGCAACGTTAGGAACACGCGTCTTCGGCGCCTAAAACGCTGGTTGTTGCGTTTGTATTGATGATACGCTTAAAGAGCGTATACGTGCGTCTACTGCCCCTGTACGCGCGGTTTCAATTGGGCACTTTCCTGATTCAAAAATTAATTATTTCGACTGTTCAATACAATAAAGTATTAAAAAATAATCACACTTTCATTAATTGATTTTATGACCAACTTAATTTTAGTATTTTTCCAGTAAAATTTTAATAAATAAATATGCTGTTTGACGCTAAAAAAACATGACGTCACAATACACAGTTTCGTACAAAATTCATAGAAAACTGTCGTTTTTGACAGTTCGAAAAAAGTATTGAATTTGACTAGTTGGCAAGTACCCAATTGATCTATTGTGTGTTACGAGCGTTCCACGATTGCTCCATGTGCTTAGGTTGCGTTCGAATTCGCGCGTATACGGGCGTATTTTACGCGTTACCTGCGCCAAAAATACGCCGTGGGCAAGGGCCTAAGTAAATTCTACATAGGTATACATTTCATTCAAATTCCATTTATAAAACTAAATAAAAGCATTTAAATTAAAACGAAAACGAATACGACTTAAATTAATAAAAAACAATACTAATGAGATTTCTTTAATTAATACATTTTGAGGAAAATTTCTATAACCTGTTTAGTTGTAGATTTGTTTACTAGAGATAGAATTAGTGTTACTGAATTACAGATGGCGCTGACGTAGCGTGAGATTATTTGTCCAATCACTGTATCTGTCAAAGATTTTTTATAAAATATTTTGACTATTCAATTTCTCTTTCAAACAAAGAGGCGTTACGCTAACTTTTTTGTATATTTACGGCGTTTGGTCACCTTCCCCGATCAGCGCCATCTAGTCAGAAAATACCTTTAGTGTAGAGAATTTTGTCAAAATTCTATTTCTATAGTAAGCAGATCTAGAGATAGATTGGTTATTGAAATAAGGTTTTTAAGTACAATATTCCGGTTAGTTATTCATTTTGGTCAGTTTTGAATTGACAGAAAATGCATAGAGCGTATTTAGACTATTTAGACCGAAGAATGTAACCGTTAAAAGTATTATCAATACTTTCAACCTTACATTTTTATAATTAAAAATTGAAAATCTATCAACATTTTTGACTTAGGGTCTAGATGGGCGCAGAGTCGAAGATAAAAAAATCGCGCGATTCTTTAATTCTCCGAAGTAATGTGTGGCATATGCGGTGGAGATAAGGTTGAATTTGCTAAGTCAATTATTGAATATTTGCGCTTTAACTACGTGTAAACTGACCCTTGTTAACCACGTTTTAAACATTGTCAAGAGTTTGAACAATTTTCAAAGTAATCTGCGTAGAAAAATGAAATAAATTAATAAAAGGTTTTTTTCTATTATTTTACAGTTCAATATTATTATGTAGTTAGGTTCTTTTCACACGGTTTGCGGTCAGCAGGTCAAACTACTAGGTACAATTTTTACATATGATTTTCGACTCTACTACAAAATAATAACGTTGAAAATCTTATAAATACCTGACACTAGCTACCCGCTAGCTTTCAGAGCGTGATGAGGGTATTTTGAGATACATTTTTCTATCATATAATGTAAGTATCTATTTCTATTGAAATTAACAACCAATATTTTTAATAAATTAGAATTTGTGTTGAGAATTTTGCTACAATACTTATTTACAAACTAAAAAATTTGGTAAATCATTAAAATTATATAAGATAGAATGATTCGATGAGCTAGCGTAATACTTCTTGAATATTACTTCAAACATTACAATAATACAGATTGTTTTTATAATCACTATCGTGAGACAGACTAAATTAACTATAAACCGCGGGTTACTCATGTGAATATACTGAGAAAAGGTCTACTAGTTTTGTACCACAGAGGGTGCGGTGGGCTAGCCAGTAGGCTGCGCGACATCCCAGAGTCGAAGAACCCCTCTGTGGCTCGAAACTAGTAGAGATTTTCTCAGTATATTCAGTTAAAACAGTTTATGGTACCTACACACACATAGCTACATGCGAAGCTATAAAAAGCCAGTTTATTATGGTCTCGCTTCGTATGACCTTCCTATACATTCAACGGTCAACTTATACTGGATTTGCATAGCTTGGCATGCGAATATTGGTTTAAGGCAAGGATACACTAAAGGACAAATATCCCAAGATATGTATCTGCGACATGTCGAGCGAAGCCGGCCGATGTCGCCTGTCATACACCGTTAAATTTGAATCGTTTTAATCCCTTGGAGGTTCGAACTGGTCCATGAAACACTATCGATTTGTAAAGATAAAATTAAAAAATAAAGTACTTTTTTTTAATAACTCGAATCAATTCTCGCATGAGTGAATAAATAATGCGAACCGTTAGTAGGCAGCATTCCTATCAGTAACAACCTAACAACATTGACGCGGTCGCTGGTCAACGTGGACTCGCAAACATCAGTTGATCGAGTCAATAGCCGCCGTGTAGGTACCTACACTGCCCGACCGTCGACGCTACGCAACGACCGACGACGACGTAGGTAACTATCTCGTGGCGCAACTTTTGGTTTAATACATTTTACGAGTATAATCTTATCATTTGCTAATTTATTTATTTTTTATGTTACACCGCAGTACAAGCTTGTAATGAGTAGTATTCTGTTAGTTAAACCACAGGTCTATGGGATTAAAACGACTAAAATTTAACGGTGTATGCGGTGACAACATGAAACCTTTGATTATATACCGTCTTATTACAAAACCCGATCTATTTTTAGTACCAGTTCCATATTATTATGATTGTAAAATGGATATTGAACCGATTGATGTTATGGATTTAAAAGATTTGGAAGATTTGGATCGTACAGACATCGCCATCGTGTAAATCCCTTTGACTTGAGTGACGAAGACTTTCGATATAAGTACAGTTATTGTTCCATTTCCAGTCAGTCACAATAATCAATAATATTTATATAATAAAAAAGACTCAATATTTGTTTCGGGATTCGTGCTCTGCCGACTTCTTATAAGTCGCTCCATTACACGCTAGAGGTGTTAAAAAATATGACAACTTGATTATAAAAAGCTCTTCAAAATACAATATAATAAAAGTTGTGCTTGTTCACTGTATTGCAACACAAACAAAAAACAATTTATGAATTTTGTGTTGATACATAATTATTTAAGCATTTCAGGTATTATTGTAATAACAATATTTAGACGAACGGAACGTTGCTTCAAATGTATCCTGAGTGAACGAATGAAAGAATGCTATTTATGTTTTTAATCTGTGGGACTATGGACTTTCTTTGGTACTAGCTGATCCCCGAATAGTCTTAGTTATAAAATTGGAACAAATTTTAGTCCTGGTACTAGCTTTAATGCCGTAACAAACCTAGATCTTATAATCCGGGTTTAAACCAGTACTAAGTCGAACTTTTGTAATAAGACGGATAATATCTAGATAAAGCGTCACCATACTATAGCAATAAAAATGACATTACAAAATTTCTTGCATGTGTGCGTGCGGCTTGTGGGTTTACACGGATCAAAAATGATACCACCAAATTATATATCCCATAAATATTTGATTTCTTTTTAAACAGTCACAACGGCAGAAAATCCAATTACAGTAACTGACAGACAGGTCGACCAAAGACATCGTTAGCGCCCGTGTCGCAGGACATTTGTCCCCTAGTGTATACTTGGCTTTACGTCCATACCTTGTATCTTACATAATATTCAAGAAGTATTTACACTATAATTGCCAAACTCGTTCGTAAGCTGTCAAAAATAGGCTCCAATTTCAAACTCCCGGATAAGAATGTAAGCCAATAGAGAGATTATAGAGAGAGCTTTCGAAATATTTGTATTTCTATCTATATTAGATTAAAGCCGAGCTTTTTAAGCTACACTACAACTTTAAACTGGTATTTATCAAGCGATAAAAAATCTACAAGCACCATTATTATTCCGCGCCAAAATTTGACAGCTCACTTCCAACCACAGATAATGCCACCAACCTTCATGGTTGATAGCAGAAAGGGCATAGACTAAAAACGTACCGTTACATGGCTTCGCTCTTATTATTTTTCTGTGTCAGCTTGCTCAAAGTGCTTAATTGTGGGAAAGCTGTTTTATTTTGTACTGGATTTAGTTTCGAAGTCATAAATATAAAAGGTTCGTACAAAGAAGGTCGATCCATCGCAGATACTTCAAAATGGCGGATTTTCTCCCGCGCACACCAGTTTGCAGCTTTGGAGCATGTGTTTTCTAGACTGTTGACGTCATCAGGGCCTGTACGGTTGCCTATGACTAGCATCACTACCTGCAAAATAGAAAGAAAATAGATGAGCACTACCGCGACACACGTGTAACGAGTTTCAGAGTGCCAAGCACGAATAACTATCGCAGTCGTAACGTAATAGTATCGAGTGCGTTCGGCGCTCGCTCGGATTGGTTGGTTCACTAGAGCCGGCCAATCAGAAAATCAATAGTTATTCATGCTTAGCACTCCAGTTTAATAACCGACTCAGGTAAATTCTCGACGAAGGACAAGTATAACCGCAGTCTAGTAATAGTATAAAAAAGACACAATTTCGCATGTCTAAATACCATTTCATGTTATTTTAGCGTGTTTAGTTCAGGGTCATAGCCACAGGCCACAGGGGACGTCATAACGACATTGGCCATGGCAGGTTTAATTAGGCTGATGTGTGTAAATATTAGATATTCACACGAATCATACAGTTTTATCCTATCAACTGGCTACTTTCACGCGGATTCACCCGCTCTGCTCGGCTCCTATTGGTCGCAGCGTGAAGTTTTATAGCCCTCCTCGATAAATGCGCTATCCAAAACAAAAAGAATTATTCAAATCAGACTTGTAGTTACGGAGAATAGCGCGTTCGCGTTCGTGCGTCGCTTTATATGTATAATATTTTACTAGCGACCCGCCCCGGTTTCGCACGGGTGCAATATGCATGTATTATACATATAAAACTTCCTTAAGAATCACTCTATGTATTAAAAAAAAGCAACAAAATCTGGTGCCTACTTTTAAAGAATAAGCTACATAGCTAAGCATACATAGGGACGGATATTATGTAGTGCTATGTAATATAGTTTTCGGCACGAATAGGCCGTCTCGACCGGAGTGATACCACGGCCTCGAAGAAACCCAACGTGAAGCAAAGTTTGCGTCGTGTTTCGTCGTGAGAGTGAGGTTACCGGAGGCCCAATTACCCTGATAATCGCGCACAAACATACATGACATACAGGGCAAACTGAGCACCTCCTTCTTTTTTGAAGTAGGTTTCTAAAATCTGACCTTATTTTTCAACAAGTTCTATTGAATTTCTTACAATACCTATACATTGGTAATACAGATGGATCGACCAAAACATTTGAAATTGAAATCGGGTAACAATTTGAGGTAAAGAAAGCAATTATCAATTAATAGGAAACGATTCAGTTGTATGACATAATCTATATTTTTAGAATTTAAGTGTTATATTTATCAGTACCTAATAGATAATATCTTACACATAACATAACATTACGCCTTTTATCGTAATATTCATAGGACTGCCCCGTTGGCCGAATGGTCGCAAGTGCCACTGCCGGGCAAAGGGTCTCGGGTTCGATTCCCGGGTCGGGCAAAGTATTACTGGGTTTTTAAAAATCTCAGTGGTAGCACGGAGTCTGGAAATGTGCCCGGTATATGGCAATAGGCTCACCCCCTATTACATGGGACTCATAATAAAATAGTGAAAAGTGGGTGTTACATTGTACAGTGGCATTATGCCTACCCCTTCGGGGATAAAAAGGCGTGATGTTATGATGTTTATAAAATAATAAATAATAATAAAAATGTTTATTTCAAAAAGGAAAAGTTTTACAATTTTGTTGTATCCTGGACCTCACACTAGGATTCCCTGTGTCGTGAGGCCCAGGCTCCCTAACAAACAGTACATGTTAGTTTATGTTCATAGGAAGAGGTACACATTACGGCACTTAATGCCACTATACAATGTAACACCCACTTTCTATTTATGTTATGAGTCCCATGTAATAGGGGGTGAGCCTCTTGCTATATACCGGGCACAATTCTAGACTCCGTGCTACTACTGAGATTTTTATTTTAAAGAAGACAGTAATACTTTGCCCGATTTGGGAATCGAACCCGAGACCCCTTGCCTTGCCTTGCCCTGACTACCAGAGTAGCACTTGCGACTACTCGGCTAACGAGGCAATCGAACCCCTATACTTATTATACTCTTTGGGCAATCGTAATCTTATCAAATCTGATTAACATTCACACTTCATTTATTTTTATTTCCGCAAAAAATAAAGAGGTTTTAATAAAAAGTTATGTTGACTTGGAGGTAAATATTTTAAGACTTTGACATAACATAACATCACGCCTTTTTATTCCCGAAGGGGTAGGCAGAGGTGCACATTACGGCACTTAATGCCACTGTACAATGTAACACCCACTTTTCACTATTTATGTTACGAGTCCCATGTAATAGGGGGTGAGCCTATTGCCATATACCGGGCACATTTCCAGACTCCGTGCTACTACTGAGAATTTTTTAAAAACCCAGTAATACTTTGCCCGACCCGGGATTCGAACCCGAGACCCCTTGCCCGGCAGTCGCACTTGCGACCACTCGGCCAACGAGGCAGTCCAGTCAGTTTAAGACTTTGACTGCCAATAAAAGACTGTTGAAGGTAAATCCTCCGCTAACGCCAGTCACCGGTGACCCCCATGGCGTTTAACGTGTTAAGAAAATAAATTAAGAAAAAAAATGTTACCTCACATGAACTAGCGATTAGGAGGTTTAACCCGTTTAACCTCTGGTATGTCGGAGCATAGATCTACGCAAGACACGATGCGTTTTCTATTGTGTCTCTTATATCGACAGACAAGAGGTTAAAATAAAATATCCGAGGAGGGCATAGTATTATTGAAAATCTCTGAAATTACTCTCTATATAGATCTGTGCTATTAGATTTGCCCTCCTTTACAAACAATAATATGTGCCTTCAAAATAATGCACACACAGATTGTTGTTCCGGGTCTAGATGTAATGTGTATGTGAACTTGTATGTTTGTAAACGCACCCACGACACAGGAGAAATCCTAGAGTCGGCAATATTAAAAAAAAATAATGCGCAATATGTTTGTCCTTGTATGTCAGAGACGTAATGTCTCTTCTTGCAAAACAAAAAGTTAACTATTAATATATTTTTGAAGCTGTTTTTGTTATGGTATAAATAAATAAGCCGGTAAACGAGCAGACAGATTACTTGATGGTAAGCAATTGGCGTCGCCTATGAACACCACAATTTTATTACAAGTGCGTTGCCGGTTTTCTGGAAATTAAGTATTTGAGGAATGTTGAGGGTTTTTTTAAGGGGGGAAAATCATCGAATGACTGCTCCCGCCTGGGGGAGGCGAGAGGGAGTGTCGGACTCTTACTGACTAAAAACCACCCCGTTCCAGATTCCTTCTCCTGCACGTCGAGCCAAAGCCCCGGTAACCCGTTAGGTTCTCCGCGACATTGTTGAGGGTTTGGGAATTGAATACAATAATAACATATTGATTAACAATTAATATGTCATTAAATATTAATTAATAATTATTGTATTGTTTATCTTTTCATCATGTTGGAACCGAGAGTTTTTATAATATGGTTTTTGTATTCAGTCTAGACATAGAAAGCTATAATACAGGCTGCTTTTTTTTCCTAACAAAAAAATAATTGTATAATAACAGGAGTTAGGCATCACATGAATAGTTAAATACACTAAATTACCTCCTTCTTATCCTTATTTCTGTCAATATCCTTCTTCAAATACATGAGCACATCAAGTGATTCAGGTCTGGTTGTGTCGTACACCATGACGAACCCTTCAGCGAAACCCAGGTAATGACGTTGCAGAACTTGGTTGGCGGTCAGCTGCATTGTTGGAGATTGCGGCGGTCCTGAGAACATAACTACTATTAGATGATAGCGTACCATTATAAGGGTATGTCCACAACTGACGCAGGAAATGGTGCCGTTCGCGAGAAGTCCGCGAGCTGCGCGCGAGCAGTCACGCCAATGCTCAACTCATACAAGATTCGTATAAATAATAATTGAAGATGCACGCGCGCAGCTTTAAGTGTGAGAGAGTCATGCTTCGGCACGAATGGGCCGGCTCGACCGGAGTGATACCACGGCCTCACAGAAAACTGACGTGAAGCAACGCTTGCGTTGTGTTTCGTCGTGTGAGTGAGGTTACCGGAGGCCCAATTACCCTCCCCTTCCCCAATCTCCCCAATCCCTGAATCCCAACGATCCTCAAACTCCTAATCCCCAAAAGGCCGGTAACGCACTTGTAACGCCTCTGGTGTTCCAGGTGTCCATGGGCGACGCCGATTGCTTACCGTCAGGTTACGTCTGCTCGTTTACCGGCTTATGCCATAAAAAATAAAGCCTTCGGGCGGCTCGCGAACTACGCATTCGCGAGGCATCTAGCACAAATTGATATTCTCAAAGTAACAAACTAATAAGATGGGAATTGTTAGTTTCGTCTTGCTTGATTTTGAAATGATGATGTGTAAACGTTCCAACCAATGGTAGGCTGGAATGTAGATTTACACGAGACACAAAATCTATTGTGTCTCATATACCTGCACTCAATAAGTTAATACAATTTAATAAGTAGGTATTCATAATAAATGGATACCTAATGGTCACATCTACACTTGAAAAGGTTGTAAGTGACTTAGATATTCCTAACACACACCAGCATTTTTAATCTTCCAAAGAGCTACACCTTCAGAAGACTTCTAACAACTACCTCCTGAGATTAAAATGTTGGCATTATGTCATTTTGATTTCATTTTATTTTATTTTTATTAATTTTCAGCCATGATTGTCCCACTGCAGGGCATGGGCCTTCATACCCTACTTTCAATAGTCTCAATTATATTTATAACTGTATTAACCCATATATCCCCAGGTGGTGACCGGTGACGGCTCTCCACTAACTACATTATAGACCTTATTTCCAAGGCATAGAGACCACTTTTGTAAGAAAAAATTTAGGGGATGATTTTTGACGGGTTAAATATTTACATTACAAAATGAACTTTATTTACTTCTTAATCTTTTACTTTGTGTATTTTCTCCTGAAAAATATAGAGTTGTGCAATCAGTGAGTACTTATATTAAAAAGAAATAATTATTAAATATGTGCAATTTATTTTGCTGTGCTTGTTAAGGCTCATTTATAGTGTTAATTTTGAATGGCATTGTAGCTGACATCAGAGTATGAAATGATATTAATGATTACAAATAAAAAAAATGGCAATCTACTACTTTTTATAAGTAAAAAGTTGAGCATTACTGTATCAGCTTTTTAATCAAGTCGATAGTTTAACTCGTCAAGTACCGGTTTTGTAGACACAATTTTAGAACAATAGGTTGCGGTCACCGGTGACCGCTTGGTGTTTGACAGTTTAAACAAGTAGGCAACAAGGCCAGTAGACCAAAGAACAACTGGTCTTGCTTGAAAAAACTACACTTGAATGAGATGTTAAAATTAAAATTACATTATGTATGAATTTATGATGTCTCAGAACCACATAGTTGAAGAGAGAGGTAGTGTTTTATTTTTAAACTTTATGTACACATTTGAATCTTTAAAAAACTAATAGTCTTATTCTTCTTCTTCTTACCCATAGACAAGCATGAAAAAATACGCCAATATCAAAGCAGTGCCAACTGCCAGCCAGCCTGTACAAGCACTCAAGCAAAAATAAATCAAACTAGACTAAACCTTTAAACTCGCCTGTAAGCGGGGGCTCCAGTCCCGCCGTGTCATAGAAACAGACTCTTTCTTTAGTCCCCCTGTCAGTTTCAATATTGGCCACATAAATATCCTCAATAGTTGGGTAAAAACAAGACTTTAAATTCACATTTCCATAGATAAGTTGTTCTAATACTGCGGTTTTGCCAACCCCTTTCATCCCACATATAACAACTTTGCTCGTTTTCCCCATTTCTGTAACGTTTCGTAAGGTTTCACTTTCTAAACATTGCGGTGGTTTACTATTACAAAACTTGGTATAGTTCGTTAAGCGACGGAAGTAGGCAAATGTTACGATTTTTAATAAATTATGCGTTATAACTTTGAGCTCAATTCTGTATTTTGTATGGTTATTTTTCTAATTTCGTTGTCGTAAACTCCACTTTTACGAAACGAACGATTTCCGCAACTTGAACACTTTGCTTTGTTGATGTTGACAAATTCTTTGATTTGACATTGACGTAAACATTTACCTATCAGATTCAGTTATCCTGTAGCTTTGTTGCGTAGTACGCAGAAAAGTTTCAATGAAATATTATTTAAAACAATGTTTAATCTTTGATTATATTATCAATTTAGTCATAGATATTATTGGTATTGTACTGTAATTTTGATTATAATATATTAGTATACAAACAAGGCAATAGAAATAATAAAATAAAAAAAAAACAAAAAAAATGTTTTTAATAAAGTAGACGTACCTATCTATGTACTTTTTCACTTATTTTAATAACAATATGTAATTTTATAGATTAACCAATGCAACGGTGCAGCGAAGCAGTAACTGAATTCCATGGACGAAATAGCTGAATTCTAAAATAATAAAATAATACTAATGAAATAACTTATAGTTGGTAGTGAGGACATGGGACCAAGTTTTAACGTTTTAAATATTTTGAGATAAATAAAGTGATGGAACACTGATATGTGATAGAATGTTAAGGTTTTGAGTTGAGATAAGGACCGAAACCGAAAGTTGAAATATTTTGGAAAACAATATATCATGTCGGAGAAAAAGAAAAAGTACCGAATTACAACTCTGTCGGTTTTACTAAGGTAGATTAATTAATCCACCATGTTTATTAATTTATTACAATTAGTTTACGTCTAATTTTCCATACAAAAATAAAGTTTTTCTTTTTTTATGTTTATGACATGAATTTGTGATGTGTTGACAATTTTTGACGTTTGTTTGACAGCGAAACTTTTAGCGAACCCGAAAACGAGACTATGGCGGCCACGGCTTTAGATTCGGAAATCACTAAAAGTGATAAATATTCTATATTATTACCTACTTACAATGAAAGAGAGAACTTACCTATAATAATATGGCTAATAGTCAATTGCTTAGACAAAAGGTAAAGCTCAGTAACCTTCATTTAACATAAAATTGCGACATAAACATTGGTGTTTCATTGTCATATTATTATTCATGTAAATATTTGTTGATTTTCGCAGTGGATATGACTACGAAGTGATTATAATTGACGATGGAAGTCCAGATGGTACTCAAGATATAGCCAAACAGTTGCAAAAGATATATGGGTCGAATAAGATCATTCTTCGTCCGAGGGAGAAAAAACTGGGGTTAGGCACTGCTTATATACACGGCATGAAGCATGCGACCGGTAATTTCATTATTATTATGGACGCTGATCTTAGTCACCACGTAAGTCTTTTATTAAATTATTTAACTTACCGCCATGATAACAATTATTTGTTATACACTGAGTTCCTGTTGTTATCTAAAACTCCTTGATAACATCAAACCATATTACTATTACATGTACTACCATAATACTGCCTCGTTGGCCGAGTGTTCGCTAGTGCGACTGCCGTTCAAGGGGTCTCAGGTTCGAATCCCGGATTGAGCGAAGTATAACTGGGTTTTTAAAAATTCACAGTGGTAGCACGGAGTCTGGAATTGTGCCCAGTATATAGCAATAGGCTCACTCATAACTTAAATAGTGAAAAGTATGTGTTATAACACCATATAAAGTACAGTGGCCTAATGTGCACCTCTTGCTATTACTAGCTACCCCTCACACAGTTTCACCCCCTCTGCTTGGCTCCTATATTGATCATAGCTTGATGCTTTATTGCCTCCTTATATAATTCCTTAGAGCATCCTTAGATAATTTGACTATCTAAAACAAAAAGAACTTTTCAAATGAAACCAGTAGTTTCAGAGAATAGCATGTTCAAACAAAGAAACTTGAGCTTTATATGTATATCTAAAATAGTATAAATTAAAATACACTACTCACCCTCCTCAATATAGATTTATTTTCAATTTCCAGCCAAAATTCATCCCGAAGTTCATAGAACTGCAACGCGAGCATGACCTTGATGTGGTATCTGGTACTCGGTATAAGGATGATGGTGGGGTCCATGGGTGGGACTTTAAACGGAAGCTGATATCACGGACTGCTAACTTCATCACCCAGATGTTGTTGAGGCCTGGTGCTTCAGATCTTACGGGGTCTTTTAGGTAAGAATGTATGCTACTTTTACCTGAAATCAAATTTAAAGAAATAAGTCTTCATAATACTCTATATTCACAATTGTTCTTGGTGTATTCACAAGCATAAAAAACATCTAGACCCAGATCAAAAATCTGTGGATCATAGGAGCAGTTTTTTTTTCAATTATTATATTAACATGCAATATGTTAACAGCAACTGACTGGTTACTGTGAATTGGTGACTACCAAGGCACTGTACCAACCATGCAGTCTATAATCCAGTTCATTTATAAATGAATTGTATTATTTTCTAATCATTTTGCATTATTTTGGAGTAACTAAGGATATACATAAACATTTTCCAGGTTATACAAGAAAGATGTCCTCCAAAAGTTGATAGACAGCTGTGTGTCCAAAGGCTACGTATTTCAAATGGAAATGATTATTAGGTAAGATCTTTGAAGTTATATTTTTTTTATACTTGCCTGCTGGTAAGCGATAATGTGGCTGACGAATATTGTAGATTTCTTTCGCAAAAGCATTTTTTGTTTAATTTCTTCGTACTCATTATTCTTCTCGTAATTTATAAGCTAACATAGAGTGATTCAATATTGCAACATTCTTCGCGCTCAAATCTTTTGTTAATTTATCCATCAATGTCATCATCATGATATCAGCCACAGAACATTCACTGCTGAACATAGGTGACCCGATAACTTCCAGATAGGCCGTTTTTAATTCCATCAATATATACAAGAATGATTTTTGTCTAGAAAAATTTCAACTAATCTTTAGTTTATGACAGAAATACTGCTGCATAGACAGGAAAGTTTCAATGAAAATTTATTTTTCTGAATTTATCCAAGAAGGTTTTGTTTTCATTCAGAGTTCAGAGTGACTAATAAGATACTATAACTAGCTAACTAGCAGCTAGCTTTTTCTAATATATTTTCCCCTGATTTCATAGATAAAAAATATACTTATAAAGATTGTTTTCCTTCCCAGGGCAAGACAACTGGATTACACTATCGGAGAAGTCCCAATCACGTTCGTGGATCGCGTCTACGGCGAATCAAAACTCGGAGGCTCAGAGATCATACAGTTTGCCAAAGCATTACTGTACTTATTTGCTACCACATAAAGTGCTATTTCCTGCATTCCTCATATAAAATATGCGTCAGTACAAGTTTTGTATGTATTACCAAGATATAGTAGATGTCTAAATATTGGAAGTTGTATAATTTCTTGCAGTATTTTTTATGAATTTGCTTAACATAAGCAAGCCACTGCAATAATTAAAGAGCCCATTGAATAATATTTCTTTTTATTTACACATAGTCATTTTGGGCTATTTTCTGCAAAAAAATATGTTTGAATTCAGTAAATAAACACAGGCAATTAATAAAAAAAATTAAAAGACTTCTTTCAAGTCTTCCAATATAAATTATGTGATCATGTACACCACACGCGACATAATATGTTGGCATTGATAAAAAAATTATAAATATGTAGGTATAGGTATGTACCAGTCTTACATATGATCCTTTTTGTGCAATTTTTGAGTACCAGAAATTATTATGTCCAATATCTTTATTTGTGTTAATTTAAGATACATTATACGAACACTAATAATAAATTAATATTTTTTTAAATTTTAAAACTGATATTTTATTGATGTCACATTTTTGTAGTTACAAGTACCTGTCTTGTGCCTAAATTAAACGAAAAACGCATTCTGGTTTCGAAGACATGTGTTTGTTGTTTATTTCGAAATTACAATGAGACTTATTCAATCTATATACTTTGAAGAATTTGTTTGTATTCATTCGCTAATTTCAAGAATTCACTTTGAAATGAAAAAGCTCTGGCTCGATTTGAAAAAACATTTTTGCATTGTTAACCAATACAACGAATGTCGAGTAAAGCTGTCGGCTATAATAAAACAATACGCTACGATGAATAGGAGTAGAGCAGCGGCTTAAAACCCTGCGGGAGCAACTAGTAATAGCTAAAACTGAAGAAATACATAAAAGCGTTTAGATTTAACATATAGGTAAATAATAGGGTAGATGACTAATTTTTATTTTAATGTCCGTCTGGTAGATTATTTAAAAACATTAGACACGTATTTTTAATTTTTTTACGGAAACGAATAGTTTGGAAGATATATTGATTTGAAATGACACGTGATGCCACTTCTATGTAGGTACATTTTATACGTAGAAATGACGTTTTAGCCCCCACTCCCAAACTTTGATTCGTTATATCTAAGTATTATTTTATTATACAACAAAATAAAAAAAAATACGTGTCTAATATTTTTTCATTACCTAACTGACGGACTAATTACATTTTTAAAATCGTATTCTATTTTATCACAACATACAATTTTCTTCAGGCGTACAATTAAACATTATCAAAAGATTATTTTACTTACGCAGTTTACTCGTAAATAGGTACCTACATTTCGTCACGCCCGTCCTTTCATACTCAACTATTTACTCGATCCAATATATTTCGCTTACTTTACACTTTAAATTATTTATTCAGGTGAAAAAACATTATTTACGCAGTTACTGTACTACTTATTTAATTAATAACTTAAAATTATTTCATTTTGTATTGTCATTACAATTTACGCGCCAAAGCAGCCATGTTGTTTTTATTTATACTCATTCTAATTTCAAATTCGTCTGCTGAACTTTTTTTATTTAGGAATTTTGTTGATAATGATAATAATGTTACGACTGATACGCAATATAAACTTCGTGACTTATATAAATATAATAATAGGGGGGATCCCTTATGGGTCTTATCTTTGAGCGGCGATGATTGGATGAACCTAACTTTAAGACTCGGAAGCAGCAAAGAATTGCAAGATTTTTTTCAATATATTGGACCTTTGATGAGAATGTAAGTAGGTATAAATTATTATTATTTTCGATTATTTTTATGTTGATTGTACGGTACGGCCTTTTACGACATGTTGTTATCTACGAATTTAAAGCTGTAATTTCACACACTCCTGCACATTTACCATTATCTTATCATTTTAAATAAAAAAAAATCGCAGTCGGGGCACCGATGTCTTCACGATTTTTTTTAAACCAGTCTAAGAATAGGGAGAATGTCGGGAAATAATGGCTTCTTTGCAATTTTTTGTTTATTTCTCATATTCAAATAAAACACTGAAGTTTTCAATCTTGGCCGTGAGACAAAATTTAAAAAAATGGTCATCATCCCCTCTATTGATATTTTTCTGTGACCATAGTACCCGAACAGCTATTTCAGCCTCTTTCTCGAACCTTCGATAGCTCAGTTGGTAGAGCGGTGGACTGTAGTTGGCATCTAATTGGTATCCATAGGTCGCTGGTTCAAATCCGGCTCGAAGGAATTCTTTTTGCTTTATTTTATGACGATTTTTATTTCACTACAGATAAAATTATTTGAATAAGAAATCAACATATCTATACTAAAACGTAATCGTCTGATAAATATTATTTGTAAATATGAAATATTTTATCTTTAATAAGTAGGTAATCAGTTTTGTATCTATTGAAACTTTATTCGTTTTACAAAAATTAAGATACCTAGGCGGTATAATATTTAATTAAGTACTAGCATATTTACGGGCCTGGTCAACAAAAGAAGGGCTTCTACCATAAACTCTACGCATAGTGTATGAGTATGCTCATATTTTAATAAAACGTTAATGATTATTATGTACTTTTTTATTTTAAAAGCTTCGATTGAGTTTTGGGGATACATTCAAAACTCGCCCCGGGTGCCATCTATGCTAACTACGCCACTGGGTTGGAGATTAAAACAGTTCAAAAGTTTGTGTTCAACAGAAAATGTTGCTATGCTATCTCCGTTCTTATCTCATTAAAAATAATAATAAATCATTGATCACACTAATGTTATAAAAGTGAAGTTTCTTTATTGGGATGTTTGTCCGTCAATAACGCTGAAACTACTGAACGGATTTTGATGAAATGGTATACAGGCAGAGCACGGGCTGACTTAGGTGATGGGATACTTTTTATCACGATTAAATGCTCCCATGGGAAATAACAGGAATCATATTCTACGCAGACGAAGTCGTGGGCAACAGTTAGTCATCAGATAAAGGGACCATTTTGTTTATTCTAATTTCTATTGTTATCATAGGTACCTACTTTAATATTTTCATCTCAAACAGAACTCGAGGGCGGTTTTCAACAAGAGTGAAGAAAAACGACCCAAATAGAGCAAATTCCAATGAAGACTCATTGCAAGCACCAACACAGAAAGATTTTATGAAAATGATCAATAAGTTCGCGTAAGTAATACAATAAGTCCTTTTTAGGAAATATGACTTACAAAACGTTGTCGTTTTATGTTTTAGGTAGGTACCTAATTAATGATAACTGTATATCGCGCGGTTTCACCTCCCACTCGGCTCCTATTAACCGTAGGCGTAGCGTGGTGTAAAGGAACAAACTCTTTATTCAGCTTTAAATGTATAACATAACAACACATCTTTTATCCCCGAAGGGGTAGGCAGAGGTGCAAATTTGCCACTGCACAAAGTACTCACATTTCACTATTTATGTTATGAGTCCCATTTAATAAGGGCCTATTGCCATATACTAGGCACAATTCCAAACTCCGAACTGCTACTGAGACTTTTTAAAAACCCAGTAACCCATCGCCCGACCTGGGAATCGAATCCAAGACCCGTTCCCCGGCAGTCGCATTTGCTACCACTCGGCTAACGAGGCAGTCCCTGTATATGTAGGTATGTAAAGGAGGCCATACACGCAAGGTTTTGCATGGTGGCTTTAGCCGTGCATGCATAACCGACAGGCAAGGAAGGAGGCACCGGGTCCTCTTAATAGACCAACTCCGGAGCCTCCACAGTGCAACGCCTGTTACGGCACCTCCCTATGGAGACCTATGTGTCTCTCCTAAAGCCTCTCTGTGCAATGCACGGCGACGTGTCACCACTGTGCCGCCGAACAGGCAAGCCCTAGCGTGCATCCGTGCTCGGTTATGCTTGTCGGCCCTAGCGTGCATGCAAAGTTATAACCATTGTGCACCGGGCACCGCTACCGTGTATGACGTCCTTAAGATGAAATTAATTTTGTTTGCTTAGTTCAAACAATATTTTTTTAATTGCCACAGATTGTCATCAACTGTTGATCCAGATGCATACATCACTGACAATAATCAGGAATACGACAGCCCAACAATCACAGTAAGTTTTCCGCCGGTTACAAAGTAGCTTTACCTCTTCCCTACTGCTTTCATACAAAATGAAATCCATAAAAAATAACTAAACTTTCCAAACGCTAACAATAACTGTTCGAGCAAGTAACTTCGAAGTTGCTCAAGATTTATGAGCCGCGGTGTGGCTTGAAACTAGACGAGCATCCTTGTACAGTTACGGGAGTAATACTTGTTTTCTAATTACCTCTAGATAGCATCTATGTGTTACAATGCTACAACCTTAATTTATTTTATAATATCCTATTTTTATACTTTCAGATACATTTTAAAGGGCAGAACTCCGTGCTATTAGTGTCTTTGGGCAGCAAACAGTGGCACTACATTATTAACAGTCGGTCGCTGCCAGAATGGTTTTATGAAACCCACGACACTACTGAAAATCCTCTTCCTCTGCCAGACGATGTCAAAATTCAGTTTTTTAATTCCTTATGGCGCTTGTTGCATTTGTTGTTTGGTTTTCCTGTTTAATTTTCTTTGTTTATAAATAAATAAATACATTATGAGGGTTATTAGTACATTCACATAAACACCCTACATGGCTGCACATCAAAATAAGTTTTGTTTTATGCAGGATTCGAACCTATGATTCGTTGTTCATAAATAACATATAAATACATTACATTATTATTATTATTCCAGTCCCCATAACATGGAATAAATAAACTTAATCCATATACGTCTATGCTCTAGTATGACGCCCGGATTCATGTCTCGCTCAACCCACTACGACAAACATGAGTCTGAAAGAACTGAGGGTAGTCTCTTGTCTTCATAATTTTAGATATATATCATGTTTAACTTGAGTTTCACATAACACACCAATACACTTTTAATAATACAAAGAGGAACGCGGAATGATATCGAAACGTAAAATATTTTTTTACCTGTGGTCTTTGTGGTTTTACATGCTCTGTGGTTGTTTTCGTTCATTCATTCATTAAACATTCGTTCATTGATGAATCACGACATTGACGTTTATGATACTTCGCAAATCGCTGTTCGCTGATTGTTTTTTTGTGACTAGCAGTTGCATTGTTTTCAAACTATAATATTAAATTTGTTTTCGTGAAACTGATGTAGGATAAACCTTAAAAAATGTCGTTCGGTAGTTTTGAGAACGTCGGCTCTTTTATAAGGGACTGTAACGGTTCTGTATTGCGATTCGATCAAGCTTGTTTACAAATTATAACAAACCAAGAAGTGAGATTTTTGAGTCAATATGAAGAATGCGAGGGATGTGTTCTTCTGGGAACTGCTAATATATCGGAGACTCGTAGCTTGGTGCTGGGTACGGGAAGCCCGCTGAACTATGAAGTGAGAAATGGCAATGGGATTATATGTAATGGTAAGTACCCAAGTATATGACACATTCTTAGCTAAAATGTTGTTGTACCGTAATCGCATGTCTTTGTTCAACTGTAAACACGACACGCTCGATGATATTTTAAAATTAGAATATCTAATGCAAACAGACTAAAATAAATATGATAGCAACCACAAATTCACTCTATGAAGGTATTATATGAATGTAAATTGAGATTTTAGGTAAATCAGTAACATTTTGTTTTTAATTGTATGAGTCACACACAGCTGCCCATTTCTGGTGTATTGTGAAAGTTTCAGCTGTAGAAGTATTTCATAACTGGTTACATAGGCTGAACATGAAGTTTCCTTGGTTCAGTACACTTATTAAACTGTTAATCAAGGTCTATGATATTAATCCTACTAGAACTAGAATACTCAAAGATTTACTTTGATGGAATTAGAGCTTTGATTACTTTAAATTATACCAATAAAATGAATATTGTGGGTATAGTTGTACCCACAGTACCCTTATTTTGATCTTTGATCATTAACTTTGCACAAACAAACCTTTTTGGTTAGTGGTATTATGACCTCTATGGTTCTTTGACCTCCTTTTATTGTTTTTTTTTTAAATTGTGACTTGTATGTAATAGAAAATTATTATCCTGGATACATATCTAACTTCTTTTATGCCTACTTACAATATGTACAATAACATCAAGGACAATTGATAATAAGTTGAAATGAATGGACAAATGGAGAACAAATGATAATAATAAGGAAGATGGTTTTAGAATAACGAAAACAGGAAAAAATTTTAGAAAGGTTATTGAGAAGTAATATATCACCAAAGAGAAAGATTTGTTTATGTAAAGATAAATACAATAACACATCTTCAAAACTTCTACCCATAAAGATCTAATCTTAAATCTTTAAAGCAAACCTTATCTCTTAGAAGTTAAAGTTCATATTACAATGTTATTAAACTCTAGTACATAAGGAAGCTATATAGGTAATCCAATATAACCCTATTATCTAAGTTCACTCACATGATTCATACTCTGTGATAACTATGTAAATGCATAGACTAATGTTCATGCACTATGAAGGTATTAGTCGAAGACTGCATTATACATTATGTGACCTCCTTTTGCAAAAATCCTTTGAAATGAAAAGTAATTGTTTTTGAGAATAGCACTATTCATGTGAACATTATAGGGGCTGGCATTTCCTAACTGACTACTCTGAGACGAATGCGTCAAACTCTGAGGTGTGTCCTTATAAAGTCTTTGGTTTTGGTTATATTTTTAGATAATTATCTTATTACGTTACAGACTTATTATAACTTTGTGTGTATGGTATTATAAGTATACTGTATGAATATTTGGATTAAACAATACATCCTGTTTTTCGATAGCTTGCCACTTTTTCAAATCAATTCCACTCACTCAGCACTTTCATAGCCCCCTTTAAATGCAAATAACCAACATTCAGATCATTGAAAGTCAAATTTAAAATCATTTGTTTTAATTAGACCAGGCAGGCACTTTTGAATGTCAACCAAAAACTGAAAGTGAAGCTATTTGCCCATTACAAGGTGTAAATTCATATCGATAAGAACAAGCAAGAAATTCCATAGGTTACTCTTTTTCAATCAGGTTCACCAATACAATTTTTAGTTACATTCATTAAAATTGAACAACTTTTTCCTTATTTTTAATCTATGGTCGACCTCCTTATGTTCACTAACTATAAAGGTTTTTATCAAAAACTGCATTAAATGACATGTTATCTAGTTTTTATTTGGATTATTATTTTGCACCAGGTATTTTTACAATGATTTTTCCTAAGTTACATACTTAATAAAATATTATTTTTTCTGATGACATTGGGTTTAAAGTATGTATCTATCTAAGTTTCTATAAATCTATCTTGTAGTCCTTTGTTCTATTCTGCTAAGTGTCAATAAAAATTATTGTTATTAAGAAATATTTTATTAATGTTTGTAACAAACAAATATCAATATCATATTTGAGTTGGATACTTACTTATATTATTTATTTCTCGTAAAATACAGTTTTATACAAATCTTAACTTAATCTTAAACTTAAATAGAGAAGATTTTACAGTTAAGGAGTTGCTATTTCATTACAATTCATTAAATGTCGCTTGAATATGTTATAGGTCTGCCTTTTATTTTTGTTTTCCAGTTTACAAACTATGTGTTTTGGCAACTTGTTTAGTATTCGGCCAAGACTGACATTCCATACTCTCTCACCATAATCGTTATGACATTTTGGTATTTCAAAGGTAGGGAGCTAGTCTAGTTTACGTAATGTGTTTAGTCTTTTTGTTGTATTCAATTTACACATGTCACCACTGTACTGAGTTACAATTGCTAAATCTCTCTTATCAAATATACTCAAAACTTTACAATAATGAAACAAGTTGTGATAGTTATCTTTGTTCTTGAATTTAACTTTTAGAGGAACAATTGTTTGTAAAATTCTAATTTGCAAATTATATATATCATTTAGACGTCTGCAGGCCCGTGTTCACGGTGGCCGGAGATCGTCTCGCGATCTCCGACGCCCATAGTTTCTCTCGCGACGGCTGGGGCATGAGGAGGTTCGTTCCCTCACGCGCCCCGCATTCAGTCATTCCAGCATGACTGCTTGGGTTATGGGCTATTTATTACCCATAAGCTACTTTTTATCTTACGGGAATGTGGGCAAAGCTGCAGGCAAAAGCTAGTGGGTAATATTATTAAGCTAAAGAGTTTGTTAGTTTGCTTGAACATGTTTCTCCAAAACACTGATTCGAATTGGATAGTTATTTTTTTTGTTCGATAGTTTATTTATCAAGGAAGGCCAAAGGCTGTAGAACTACACACTATAATCGCTAGGATTTTTTTTTTTTCTAAGGGGGGAAAATCATCGAATAACTGCTCCCGCCTGGGTGAGGCGGAAGGGAGTGTCAGACTCTTACTGACTAAAAACCACCCCGTTCCTTCTCCTGCACGTCGAGCCGGAGCCCCGGTTACCCGTTAGGTTCTCCGCGACTCCGAATCGGCATCGGCTATATATATATATAAGGATAGGCTAAGCAGCAGGTTTAAAACTAAGTATGAAAGTATAACGTAACGTAACATCACACCTTTTTATCCCGAAGGGGTAGGCAGAGCTGCTTTTTTTATGACATAAGCCGGTAAACGAGCAGACGTATCACCTGATGGTAAGTAATCGGCGTCGCCCATGAACACCTGGAACACCAGAGGCGTTACAAGTGCGTTACCGGCTTTTTGGGGATTAGGAGTTTGAGGATCGTTCGGGATTCAGGGATTGGGGAGATTGGGAAAGGGGAGGGTAATTGGGCCTCCGGTAACCTCACTCACACGACGAAACACAGCGCAATCGTTGCTTCACGTCGGTTTTCTGTGAGGCCGTGGTATCACTCCGGACGAGCCGGCCTATTCGTGCCGAAGCATGGCTCACCCACACTTGAACATTACAGCACTTAAGGCCACTGTACAATGTAACACCCACTTTTCACTATTTATGTTATGAGATCCATGTAATAGGGGGTAAGCCTATTGCCATATACCTGGCACAATTCCAGACTCTGTGCTATTTCTAAGATTTTCTTAAAAAACCCAGTAATACTTTGTCCGTCCCGGGAATCGGACCCCTTGATCTTGCAGTCGTACTTGTGACCACTCGGCCAATGAGGCAGTAAAACTGTGTACCTACTTATTTACTTAAGAAAGCCTGCATATTAAAATAATCTCAGCCTTACAAATGACCCCTTTTATTGAAATAGCTCGACAAAACCAGTTCCACAGCATATCAGTTACGCATTTACTAATGTTTCGAATACTTTAGTACTGAATTAGTCATTTTATGAATGCAACATTTAAATGAATGTATAATATCTATACAAATTGGTGGTATAGTTTCGACCTTATTGCCAAGTGATAAAGTTGACATTACTGTCTTACGGTCAAGTCAAACGATCAACAAGACTTTTTTGAGGGAGGAGGGGGGGAGAATTTCATCTTCTTTGTCATTATCGAATGGTTCCTCCTGCCTTGGGGGAGGCGGCTGGAAGTACCAGACTCTTAATGACTTAAAACCACTTCGTTCCTACTCCTTCTTTGAACTGGGACTCCGGTAACCCGATTGGTCATTCACTTCAGAGTTCTGAGCCAACAAGAGCTTGGGTTCGATTCTCGAATTGCGTTGAACTGAGTTTCAAATGTATGGTTGAGGCTCACCCCTTAGTACATGAGACTCTTATTAGGTATATTAGGGGACCCTTTGAAAAATAAAATTCGTCTTTGGATTATAATAATTTTATTTTTTTTTTCTTTTCAGGCACCTATCAGTTCGGTGAATATGGCCAGTATATCCTGAACGTCACTGACGTCAAAACTGACACATGTCTTCCGCGAATGACAGCGGAACCGGATGCGGCGTACCTGCCAATTCTGACAGCTGTCGTCATCCTCTTGTCTATGGCCACTCTCTGGTATGTCGTGAAAGGAGTCGGAAAGAGAATTGTCGCTGGTCGGCTGTATGCTAGATATTTTGCAAGGTTTGTATTTGAGAGAAGTGCACATAAAATTACTATTTCTTACCAGGGTTACCTATGGTTCAAACCCCATGTAATAGTAATGATCTTATGTTTCGCTTAAGGATATAACCCAATTACACTGACGCTGAAATACTCAAACGCCACTTAAATTTTAAGTCGCGCTTAAGTATAGTTCTGTCGATACAAATTCTTTGTACAATGACAGAGATGGCACGATATTTAAGTAAAACTCCAAATTGAGTAGTTAGTAAGTAAGTATACAGGCGTGAGACTCGGAAATCGATCCCGAAATGTCTTGCTCAGCAGTCGCGCTAAAGGTTGCTTTACTACAATCAACTCATGGTTATGAGTCCCTGGTGCGGCTTGAAACTGGTCGAGTTTCCTCGTCAGACAGTTACATGAACCTTGTTTAAACATTTTATTATTTAAGCGTGTCTCTATCTGATGGTTACAGAGAGGACAATGAATTGGGCTCAGAGACTCGAGTGCTAACTGCCGAAGCCAGTGTCCCGAGGTCACCGACACGTTCCCGACTGCGATCACTCGACATCTTCCGAGGATTCGCCATTGCTCTCATGGTAAGACATTCAGAATTACCTACGTTTAACTAATTTCGAATAAAAAAGTTTCTCATATTTACTTTTATGTATGTATTTTTTTTATTTATTTAAACTTTAATGTACACAGAAACAAATAATGGTAAATAAGGCGGAGATTAATATAATTCATGTGATTTTCTCCCAGTCAACCTTAGGCTTAAATAGGAAATCGGCGAAAAAAAAAATAGGCATGTGTAATAAGAAACAAATGACATAAATAGACTTTATAAATATAGATACTGTGTATGTATGTATGTATGTAATTTTTTTCGCGATTGTCTCGCGATAGGCTGAACTGATTTTAATGCGGTTTTCCTGATTATAGTTAGAGAGATGACGACCAAATTTTTTGTCTCATAGCAATACGGCCAAAACCGCCTCAAATCGATAGATACGATTATCCTGAACTCGAAAATACATTTCAGACATTTTCCGCGTAGCGTTTGATCTGACCACAAAAACACCAGACAAAAAAAATGTCGTGTCGTCATCTCTCGTACTATTAGACTACATAGTAAATGCCAAGAATGAGCCTATTGCTTTTCGCGGGGTCCAGTTACAGTCTCCGTGATATTACTAAGAAATATAATAACTGAAAAATTCTAATTATACTTGGTCTGACATTAGAATTGGACCCCAAACCCTTTGTTACCACTACCTACGAGGTAGTTTAATGTGCAATCGAATCATAATCGGTACAGCAGTTTAGGTGATGTGAACACACATTTTACACTAAATAATAATTCTGATAAGGATAATAGTTAATCGCGTAATGAACCCATTGTGGCTTATATTTGTCCTTGTATTGTTGTAATAATTGAATTAGTTTGATTAACGAAATAAACTCACGATAAGCTAATGGTCACTGCAGGTGTCGCAATCTACATTCGTTTGAGAATTCCCGTTTAATGTTATTGAAAATTGTTACTAACATGGCTACTTTTAAAATGGTGCACCCTGTTCACACATAATAAATACATCACGCCTTTTATTCCCTAAGGGGTAGGCAGAGGTGCACATTACGGCACTTAATGCCACTGTACAATGTAACACCCACTTTCACTATTTATGTTACGAGTCCCATGTAATAGGGGGTGAACCTATTGCCGTACACCGGGCACATTTCTAGACTCCGTGCTACTACTGAGATGTTTAAAAACCCAGTAATACTTTGCCCGACCCGGGAAACGAACTCGAGACCCCACTGCCAGTCGCACTTGCGTATTGAACAGTCGAAATAAATCATTTTTGATTAAGGAAAGTACTTAATTCTTACGACTACTCAAACACACACACTTCATTTGAATTAATGAGAATATGTATTGCCTATAGATCTTCGTGAACGCTGGCGGCGGTGGTTACGGCGTGTTCTCCCACAGTGTATGGAACGGGCTGACTGTGGCCGACGTCGTGTTCCCGTGGTTCGCCTTTGCCATGGGAGAGGCGCTGGTACTCTCACTCAACGCTAGACTCAGAACTTCATTGCCCAGGATCAATGCTTTGCAACAGGTATGTCAGAAAAGAGTGTGTTTAAGAATAATAATTATGTCTTGATGTTTACTTTCATAAAATTATGCTTTAAAAACACTGAGATAAAAATACTATTAGTGTCCAAAAGGACATCTTCTCAGTATGGAGCCATATTGGTATAAATAAATAATATTTGTTTCGACTATAAAAACCCTTCTTGTTATTTATTTATTTATACTGCTTGGAGGAGTAAATCCTCCTTATAAAATGGGATAAAAATAACAATAGACGTAGGTATCAATGAGCCAATTACAAGTCCTCACGAGTTTAGTATTTTGAATGAATTAAATTAATATGGTATGAGTACTATGTACGAACCGATCTCAATTCACTATCTTTGGATCTCAATCTCTATCTAAAGTCTCAGATTCTTCAAAAACCGAGATCGATCCGGAAGGTTTTGATTAAGATCGGTTTATTTATTTATTTAATAGGTACACAAACCAGAAACAGCGCAATACACAACAGAGTAACAACACAAAACTGTAAATGGCAAACACTGCTTCCACAAGTATGTGCACACAATATGACATGCAACGACTAGTAAACATTAACAATTATTTATAAATAATTAGCTTTCTTCGTTTTTTCCGTTTTCATAAGATTTTCAGGATTTTTTTTAAGAACCTTCTCCTGACAGTAACATACATACATAACATTACCGCCGAAGGGGTAGGCAGAGGTGCACATTATGCCACTGTACAATGTAACACCCACTTTTCACTATTTATGTTACGAGTCCCATGTAATAGGGGGTGAGCATATTGCCATATACCGGGCACAATTCCGGACTTACCGTGCTACTACTGAGAATTTTTTAAAATCCCAGTAATAGGTACTTTGCCCGACCCGGGAATCGAACCCGAGACCCCTTGCCCGGCAGTCGCACTTGCGACCACTCTGTCAACGAGGCAGTCAATAACAATAACAACAAAAAAAAATCAGCCAAATCGGTCCAGCCATTCTCAAGTTATGGCGTGACAACGGGAAACGGGTTTTATTTTTATATATATAGATTATAATCCAGAACGAAATTAGAGATAAATAGTAGTAATAAAAAAAAATCGGCCGTATATTATTCGATATTACACATGTCCTTAGTTAAATCTCTTTTGACCTGGGCTGCGGACGACCTTTCGGGTTATCAAGGCTCCGGCTCGGAGCAAGAGTAAGAACGGGGTGGTTTTTAGTCAGTAAGCGCCTAACACTCCCTCTCGCCTCATCCAAGGCAGAAGAAGTAACGATTTTCCAACTTGAAAAAACTTCCTTTAACAATTATATTTCAACCCCAGGTCGCAACTCGCTCCCTTATGCTCTGCTTCATCGGCATAGTGCTCGGCTCCTCTAACTCGTCATGGATCGACGTTCGACTCCCCGGCGTGTTACAACGCCTTGCCGCCATGTATCTCATTGTGGGAGCTCTGGAGTGCGCCTTCATGAGGACTAGTCAGGATATCACGCCAGGTAAGAGGGTGCAAATATATACAATACTTTTTTCGAACTGTCAAAAACGACAGTTGTCTATGAATGTTGTACGACATTGTGTACTGTGACGTCACGTTTTTTTTAGTGTCAAATAGCATACCTACTTATTTCTTAAAAATTTGCTGGAAAAATAACAAAATTTTTGATACATTTTTTCTAAATCTTTTTTCATTAAATAAATAATAAGTAGCTTATTGTGATTTATAGACTTACATAAAAATATGAATTAGGATCCTCAAGCGCTTTTATTGTTCATAACGTAAAATTATTTTTGTAAGATTTTAGCCACCACGTGAGGCGTTTGGCCACCATCATATATAAAAAAATGGTTGACTGGGAGAAAATGCCATATGGCATTAAGTTTAATATCATCATGCCTTTTATCCCCGAAGGCGTTGAGTCCCATGTAATAGAGGGTGAGCCTATTGCCATATACCGGGCACAAGAACAGACTCCGTGCTAATACTGAGAAATATTTAAAAAACCTGTAATTCTTTGCCCGACCCGGGAATCGAACCCGAGACCTCTTGTCCGGTAGTTGCACTTCCGACCACTCGGCCAATGAGGCAGTCTACTAAAGATATTTACAGATAGTTGAAAGTCGACGTAAGGGTAGTAAGTAGTAAGAGTTAAAGACATTTGAACGAGTTTAGAATTAAAAATAATTTAGAAAGAAATAAACAAATACCATTTATTTTAACGCAGAACACACATAACATAATTAAAAAACAAAAAAAATATAATATAATATAAAGCAAGGGTAAACCAAGGTAGGTATAATAGAATTACCTCGTTCGTCTTTACCTCGCAGGTCGTTCCCTATTCCGTGACATCAGCGCTGGTTGGCAGCAATGGTTGGCTACATTATTGCTCGTCGCTATACAGGTAATTTATAGACAAAGAATTTTTACTTATTAACTATTTAAGGGCTCCGGTGTAGCACGAAACTAGTTGAGCATAACATAACATCACGCCTTTTATCCTCTCTTAGGCAGAGGTGCACATTATACCACTGTACAATGTAACACCCACTTTTCACTATTTATGTTATGAGTCCCATGTAATAGAGGGTGAGCCTATTGACATATACCGGGCCAATTCCAGACTCCGTTCTACTAATGAGATTTTTTTAAAAACACCCTGTATTACTTTGCCCGATCCGGGAATCGAACCCGAGACCCCCCTGCCCGGTATTTAAAAATTCAAATGTTTGTGAGTTTGTGTATATGTTTGTCACTCAATCACGCCAAAACGGCTGAAGGGATCGAGATGAAATTTGAAACAGGGTTAGATTTTGGTCTAGAATAACACATAGGCTACTTTTCATGCTTCGGGAACGCGGGCCAACCCGTTGTCAAAAGCTAGTTAAGCAATGAAAACTTTGTTTATTTAACATTAAACGTTATGTATTGTATATGTACGACAGGTGTGTATTACCCTGCTAGTGCCTGCGCCAGGATGTCCCCGCGGGTATATGGGACCCGGCGGCCTACACCTGTCAGCAGTCAGCAATGTATCTCTACAGAACTGTACTGGAGGTATCGCGGGGTATATCGACAGGTTAGTTTTCTTTATCTTATTTTTTTTGTTAATTAAGATATTTTTTTATTTTTTTTCTTATTTTATGGCACAAGCCGGTATACAAGCAGTCGGATCACCTGATGATAAGCAATCGGCGTCGCCCATGGACACCTCAAACACCAAGGCGTTACAAGTGCGTTACCGGCCTTTTGGGAATTTGGAATTTAAGGATTGTGGAGGATTCGGGGATTGGGGAGACTGGGGAGGGGATAATTGGGCCTCCGGTAACCTCACTCACACGACGAAACACAACGCAAGGGTTGTTTCACGTCGGCTTTCTGCTCGGCCGTGGTATCACTCCGGTCGAGCCGGCACATTCGTGCCGAAGCATGGCTCTCCCACACTTAAAGAAATTATTTGTTTGAATGTGCTAATCTACGTAACTATTAATTCGATTTGAAGAAATGTTTT
The DNA here is from genome assembly GCA_038387885.1 of Spodoptera picta. Taxonomy (NCBI): domain Eukaryota; kingdom Metazoa; phylum Arthropoda; class Insecta; order Lepidoptera; family Noctuidae; genus Spodoptera; species Spodoptera picta. The sequence goes on from JAZHFQ010000116.1 coordinate 129,445, forward strand.
TTGTGTTGGATAATCCATATATCGAGACAGGCTAGTATTATGGCCTGCCTCGATAATAGTTTTATAGCCATAGGATATGCTACTACAGCCAATCTTTTACGGTCTTTTTGTTTTTTTTTTTATTTATTTTAACCTTAAAAACTTCTTAGCGTTAGTTTAGCTCTTGTACCAAAATCCTCCTAAATCCCCAAGAAGACACCAGTGTCCTCTCTTCACACACTCCATTATAGATCTTATTTCCGGTGTTTAGAGACTACTTTTGTATGAACAAATTTTGTTAATAGAAGAAAATATATTATCATATTATATCTTGTTTCAGACTGATCCTAGGCCCCGCTCACTTATACCAGCGTGGCTCTTTCCGTAAGATATATCATACTACAGTGCCTCACGACCCTGAAGGCTTGCTTGGCATCCTCTCTGGAGTCTTCGTAGTCCAAGCCGGAGCACACGCCACCAGAATCATGCTGGCTTATAACCATGCTAGGTAATGTGTTTGGGGATTAATGAAATATGGAGTTTTTTGTGCTGGGTGTGTCCTTAAACAAAGATTAGGTGATCTAATTGTGATCACCAAGCTGTTCGCCAACTATGGGGATTATGATAAAGTGTAAAATTCGTTTATGGTACGCCTTATGAAACGTAAACTGTTATTTAGGCGATCTAACTGCAATCCTAAACTGTTGTAGGGATTAGAGCAAACCTCATTTAGAGGAATCCAAACAGACTTAAATTATTACCAGTCACTGCGAAGACCTAATTATGATCTCCCGAAACTGCCTGCCAAGTGCGGGGTTTACGGCAAATTCTGTCTAAAGACCCTAAACACACTGATGACGCATGTTTCATTTTGTACAATAGAAAATAATCATTATTAAAAAAACCATTATTAGTAATAACAATTATTAGACAAATCATTATCAACAAACGAGCTCATAGCTTCACTGACAAACAGACTGACGGACAATTCAATTTTAACGTGTCAAAAGTGCCCAATTAAGGATGAATTGAAATAAAAGCCTAGACATTGAAAAATATTCAATCTTAACGTTTTTTTTTATTATAGGGCACGCATAATGCGTTGGGTATTCTGGTCTATAATCTTCGGTGTCTCTGGCGGTGCTCTGTGCATGTTCTCGAAGAACGGAGGCGTTATACCTGTCAACAAGAATCTATGGTCGATCTCCTACTGTTTAGTGACGTCATCGATGGCCATGTTCATACAAGCCGTTCTGTACTTCATCGTGGATCTGAAGACTAAGTGGGGAGGAAGACCTTTGTATTATGCTGGTAAGTTCATTTTGAACTTTGTTGCTGTAGATTTAAAGTTGAGTTTACGTTGTCTTGAGTTTAATAGATATTTTTATGGTCGGGTAATAGATATTATTTCAATCTCAATCTCTTTGACTGGATTTAGGTGTTGCATTGTTCTCACACAATCGAACCAATAAAACTTTGTAACTAGAGAATTGTATTGTAAACCTGATTGAAAAAGAGTAACCTATGGAGTTTCTTGCTCGTTCTTCTCCATAGGAATCTACACTTTGGAATGAGCAACTAGCTTCACTTCTAAATTTTTGTTGTTGACGTTCAAAAGTGCCATCCTGGTCTAATTGAAATAAATGATTTTGACTTTGACTTTGACTTCGGCAAACGAGCAGACGGGTTACTTGTGCCTTTAGCCGAACGCCACTTTAGCGCTTGTCTACAGAGAGAGTAGAAATCAAAATGTATGGGGATGACACTGACAAGTGTCAAAATTTACGTCAATTCCATATAATTTGGTTTTCTATTCTACATGTAGACAGTGTCGTGGTGGCCCGGAGGTTTAAGACGCCCGCTTCTCATGCATGAGGGTGCGGGCGTCTTAAAATCGAAACCTACCAACGGCAAGTACCGATGTGACTTTTTCCGAGTTATATGTACTTTCTACGATTATTCAGACACCACTGACAAACCAAACGGTGAAGGAAAACATCGTGAGGAAACCTGGACTTATAATTTCTAATTATACCTCTAAGTTTGAAATCGCCAACCCGCATTGAGCAAGCGTGGTGATTAATTATTTATTCATTTATTTATTCAAACCATGCACTTACTGGCTTACAGTGGGTACCAACACGCCAGTAAGCTAGTTAATTAAAATAAGAAAAAAAAATGTCATAAAAATAATAAAAATAGAATACAATACAAATAAATAATGTCAAATTAATAAATGTCAAATATTTGTAGTACACAAAACACCGCTAATTAGTTAGCGGCGCCACACATCGACACTACTATCTTTTACACAGTGAACATGTGTGGGTAATTTCATATTACTGTGTATAAAAATATTCGTCCACCACATTCACATTGGTATTTTCATTCTTGTGTCGGTATATGTATTTTTATAATTTAATTCACGGGTAAGGTTAAAACTATTTACAATCATTGATATGACCCGACATTTTGACGGGTATTAACGTAGTATTCGTGGTCGACTGGTTAATGAGCACGCTTATATCGTCTTTAAATGATCAATGATGATGTGAGTTCTATTCCAGCTGAAAGATTCTTTTTTTATTTTACTATGTAGTTTTTCTTATTTATTTTTTTTTTGTTTTTTGAAATATTAGATCAGGCTATAAAAGAAGCAGATAAGTCGGTAAATAAAACAATACTATCTTTTATTACAATTAATTTATTTATTATACAAATAAGTGGTTTTATATTCAATATTTATAATAATTAATTATCATACCACAGTTAAGTTCTTAAAGTTCTATATATAATAATGAATCAATATGCCAATAAACCTTATAGTCGAATTGGGAAATATCATGCGATAAAGTTTATACTTTTAAAATTAACATAAGAAGATTTAGAAAAATAGGATAGAAAAAAAAGAAAAGATTAAAACATTGTTTCAAATTTTAAATATTTGATTAATGAATTCTTGAAACAACTTGTGAATGCTGGAATCGATCCGGCGGCACTTTACTGGAGGTGATAACCATTACGCCAAACGCGCTGTGAATGAGATCATCGAAATATTGTATGCCATTCAGTAACATAAAAATACGATGAGAAAACACTATATTTATATGGGTATTGTATAGCTCGATTGCTCATTATTTGATTTCGATTTATTCAAAGTTTGTTATAAGTTATTTTTATCTTTACCCTCGTTTTATTTAAACTTATTTACTAAATAATTACGTATACCGACACAAAAATGATATTTAAATACCAAGATGTGTGTGATAGACGAATGTTTTTATACATATCTATTAATATGAAATTACCCACACATGTATATTGTGTAGTCATACTAGTGTCGATGTGTAGCGCTGCGAACTAATTAACGGTGTTGTGTGTACATGTCCAAATACATAAAATCTAGGATATTGTATATTAAATCTACAAATAAAAAGAATCAATATGTCAATATCTCTACAATAGAAATAACTGTGAAGAGCCTTAATAATTAAGAAGAAACAAATCATATTTACGAATATCAAGTCACACCTAATGCTCAAACCTTCTCCGTGTGAGAAGGGGCTTTGCTCAGCAGTGGGGATTTATAGGCTGTTGATGATGTAGACAAGCGCTAAATGGCATTTGGCTAGTTGCTGATGGAAAGCAATAGGCGCTGGCCATTGACATTCGCAATACTAGAGAAACTATAAGTGCGTTGCCGGCGCTTTGGGATTGAGGAGGGGAGAAATTGAGATTGATAAATATTTTTAATGACTGTTTTGTTGATCGAATGGTAAATAGTTTCTAAGTAGCTGAGCTTTGAGTTCGAAATAGACAAAGTACTATTGGATTTTTGATGCTTGGAAACTGGAACCGAACCACACATACAGTCAAGTGGCGCAGTGGCTGGGTGTTGCGTAACGTGTTGCGGGTTCGATTCCCGTACAGTGCAGTCTTTTGTGTGATCCAAAAATTGTCTGGTTTGGGTGTGATGTATTTGTCGATTTGTATATTTCTAAACGCATTCAGAATATACAGAAAATTCTAATCTAAAGCAACTTCAAAAATGTCATTATCAACCTTATTTCTTTAATAATAAAGCCTATGTATTAATTATGTACCCATTCTTTTCCAGGTCAAAACGCCCTATTCCTGTACATAGGCAGTGAACTCCTGAAACGTCATTTCCCCCTGTACTGGGCACTTATAGCACCGACGCATGCGCAACTACTGGCTACCCATGCCGCCGCCATGTTGATTTGGCTGGCCGTCGGCGTAGCATTGCATAGGAAACGCATCTTTATCACTTTGTAATAACGCCTGTTTTACTTTGAATAGGAATGATGACGGGGTATGGAAATTAAAAACCTATTTAGTCCGTCAGTTAGATTATGAAAAAATATTAGACACGTATTTTAGAATCAAAGTTTAGGAGTGGGAGCTAGCTACGTCATTTTTATGTGTACTTAAAATGTTCATAGAAATGACGTCACGCGATATTTCAAACTAGCTTCTGCCCGCGACTTCGTATGCGCAATCCCGTTTTCTCCTGACAATAATAAACACAACAAAAAATCCAAAGCTAAATCGGTCTAGCCGTTCTCAAGTTATGGCGTGGCAACGGGAAACGGGTTTCATTTTTAGATATTATTATGTAGATCAATATTTTGTCGAAAGTATTTATTTCCGTAAGAAAATAAATAATACGTGTCGAATGTTTTTAAATAATCTACTAGACGAACGTTAAAATAAAGTTAAGGAAACTACCCTATTGATTTGGTTGATCTTTATTACCCTGTAATAACGCCTGTTTTACTTTGAATTGATTTGGCTAGCCGTCGACGTAGCATTGCATAGGAAAAAATGATCTTTATCGCCTTGTAATAACCGTCGTTTTGGCCTAAAGGTAATGATTTTTTTTAGTTTGATGGTGGGTTGGCGTTTGTGGTTATATTTTATTGGTGCTACAATGGATTTTCGACTTTAAAGCAAAAGTATAAGATTGAAAATCACATCTTCATTAAACCAACTTACCTTAAAAGCTGATCTAAATATAACCACGAATTTCAGAAAACATTACAATGATAAGATTTTCGCCCTCGACAGATGTCGCTGGCGTAGATTAAAGTCATCTTGGTGCAATCACTAACAAAAGTTGACTATAATAAACTTGACATTGGCTGATACACCAAGAGATCTAATACTACACCAGCGCCTCTGTACAAGACTAATGTAACTAAATTTTATAAAAAAAAAGTGTTGAACGCCAAAATAATGAGTTCTAAACAAACATTAGTCTTTAGAATATTCTTATTTTAGTCAAAAATTATTTTCATATAAAGAAAGTATATGACGCTGGATTTTAATCCTTATTGCCGTCGGTATAGAGTGTATATTCAAGCAATAAACGCTTGCCTTAGTTGTTGAAAGACAAATAATAAAGCGATTAAGTAGAAAAAATTAAATAATTTTGCTCAAAAATTACGAAGGAATTGGAAAGTAGAAAATAAAATATGTTTTTTTGTTGACACGATTTAACATCACGAAAAGCCCGTGACATACTGAGGCCTTAGTACGAGTTTAATTTACGTTTAAAGTTCGAAACGAGACCGCGTTCTGCACTATGATTGGCCGGCTCCTATGAACCAACCAATCAGAGCGTCGAACGCCTACTCGTTTCGATTACAAACGTAAAACGAACTCGTACTAAGGCCTCTGGTCTATGAGCCTCCTCTACATAAAGTGTTTGCCATATTCCTCACGCTTGTCATAGAGGTTCAAGATCATAGTTTAAAAGGTTCAGGTTTATCAGAGAGCGCTGCTGCCCGGTTCCTTGTCAAATGTGTAGTCCCTTAGTCGGGTATTTAACACACGCGGGAAGGGTACAGGTGATGACAAAATGTATTCTACTCTGACGTCACACATCATACTTGTTATCAGCAACCGTTGACAATTGTCATTACCCTTTTGAACGCCACGATGAAACGAAATATGACGGAATCCGTCATATTCGCCCACAGTCTACAAGAAAACATGATTGGTAAGTACATTTAATTTGTCCGCGGCAATCAAAAGAGTGTCATCAAAGAGATTAAAGGTCACAGAGCCGTCGGTTACCGTTGCGTCGAGCGGGACGTCTCTGTAGGGCGTCGTCCGTAATATCTAGTACATTACAACTGCTCAGTGTCGCGTTGCCGCCGCGCCCTCTGTGTGCAGAAACCTTAAAACTATATGTGAACGCTAGAATCGTGTCAATAAAGCAATAATTCATTCAATCATTCCTTCATTCATTCTTTTAACATTTCATTCAAACTGAGAATATCGAGAGAGATATATAAAAAGAGCAATAAATACCTTTTTTTTTATTTTATTTTTGCATTATTTTAACCACGAATTGTATAAAATGTATAATTATTCATTAAAATATAGGTTAGTCATGTAATCAAACCTTTTTTAAAATAAAGAAGTCAGGTTTATATGTTTTTGTTTCATCGCGATTCAGGTCGGATTGCCATGTTGAGTTCTTGTTTTTTTTTGTTGTTGGTCATACAATCTTTTGCTCTTTAATTTTGTTGTAATTTGGAATTGTGTTTGTAGATATATATTATCGGTTAAAGTATTATTAGGCGTTTCTATTCGGTAATAATAAGGAGTGAAGCAGCGTATGGCAATGCGCTTGTTCCTTATTGGCTACAAACCAAGTATACAAAAGTCAAAACCAGTATACACTGACCGCTGAATATGCGCAAAGATCGTACGAATCGAGTTCATGATATACTGGTTTACCGTATCTACTATTACCGCATAGATACTCCTTCGACATATAAAAAATCTGATGTTATATTTTTAATAAATTAATATGGCAATCTCATCAGAATCTCGCATTTCTTTTTTCTATTTATAATAATCAGTTTTAGTTAATGTTTTTAGTATTCCATCATTTGTTAGACAAAGTATCTATGTAATATCTATGACTTATTAACGACCATTTAAAAAAAACTGTCTGTAGATTTGCTTATTAACTTGTTCATGCAAGAATAGCTAATAAGGTATATAACGGAGGAGAGGCAAATATGATCAGCGAAAGAAAAAAAATTGACAGAAGCGCTTTCAAAATTCTATGTTTAGTAAGTAAATCTATCTAAAAGTTATTTGTAAATGGTCTATAAAGTTTTGGCCATTATAGAAAGACACGTCATACTAAAAAAAAAACTAAATGGTCAATATATTTTGATCTGTACTGTTATTTTAATATATTAAAAAGTATAAGTAAATTATAGGGATTATTTTAATTCATTTAAACAAGTTTTCGAGCAATAACTAAACGTTCTTTGAGTTTTAGAGCGTCTTTTGAGCAAGGAGTTTGGTCTTTGTTATTTAATTATTATTAATGAAGTTGTCTCACTTCTAAAATAATTATAATAGTTCGAAAAATACACACGTAGGTACAGATTAAACTTCTCATTGTAAAATCGGATAAAAACAATGTCACATTCCCTGTTCTTTACTTTCGCCTTTTAACAAAAATGATCAGTTTTATATCTAGGTACTAGTTCAACGATATTATAACATAGTTATACTTACTTAACATATTTTATGTAAAAAGCTTGACAAATACATCAAGTAACTAAATCACTGACAAAGCGTATACTAGCTTAATTTTATAATTATAAAGTTGAAATTTTATTACCACATTCCGTTTTTAAGGACTCAAACAATAAAGTACTTTAATATAATTGGAAAGGAGTTGAATTTTAATTTCTTTAATACCAGTGGGTCCAATGGATTTAAGGTAACGTAAAATTGAGTTGAACAAATACAAGATTATGTTATTGTCAAGTTTTTCAAAGATTATAACTTCATGTGATTGTAATAAAAAAGTTAAGTTTAATTCTTGTTTTATTTGTTGCAACACCGATAGTTATTTGTGCCAGGTATCTTTGGAAACTCTTCAAGTTGATTTTGATGGTATACTCAAGATGCAGCTGATAGGTTGAATAAACTATGTCAAATGTGAACTTAGAGAGTACCTTAGGCAAACACCTGATAAGCGGATTCTAGTTTGGTTTATTTACCGGGGTGCTGGCTAAGGAGCCTAACTTTGATACCTCTGCGGAATCGGTCTTTTTTTTAAGGGGGAAAATCATCGAATGACTGCTCCCGCCTGGGTGAGGCGGTAGGGAGTGTCAGACTCTTACTGACTAAAAACCACCCCGTTCCTTCTCCTGCACGTCGAGCCGGAGCCCCGGTAACCCGTTAGGTTCTCAGCGACATTGGTCGCCACGACAGGCATAGCCAATGCCTTCTACGTAACGAAATTACTATCAGACTATGAGTTTTTCGTGTACCTACTTAAGGGCATGCGTCTTCTTCCAAGTAATTGAAGTGAAATATTACTAAAATAATATAGGTTTTTCCTAGTTAAGCATTAAAAGATCAACAAATCTTCCAAGTCCAAAGGCACTGTGATGACTGTCATTAAATACAATTTTACAGCATCTTTTTGCAACCTTATATATTTGTATCTTAATTAATTACACTCAATCTATAAATAAATGATAACAGACCTGTTTCTTTTACTTATCGAAAATAAAATTGTAAACTTAAATATTTTAGCAAGTAAAAATAAAACGCGAATAACCTTCAGATATCATTGAAATGTCAAAGAGACATTTGTTATCAAGAATAATACAGTTAGTTGGCCGCGGCTCGCGAAATACCTGTTTAACTTCTATTAGAATCATGGAACCCAAAGTTAACTTAAAACAAGACCCAGCTTTCGTAGAAATACAGAAATTCTACGATGCCAATGCCGACAAAATCAACATACAACAACTTTTCAAAGAAGATGCCGATCGCTTCAATAAATTCAGGTTTGTGCACTTATAGTTACTTTTTTATAACATACATGAATTAAAACGTGTCGGTTTTTGTTCTGTTTGTTAGTTTTGTTATTATTGCATCGAATTAAGCTGTGTTTGTAATAATTTCGTCAAGTTATATCACCGATTTAGTAAATGTTATTGAAAGGTCGCGCATGCACAAACAAATGTCAGATTTTTTTAAATAATATGCGATAGCGGTGACCCATGACTTTGAATCAAAGAGTATAATAAGTATAGGGGAACTTTGAATTAAAAGTAATTTGTTTTCCTAGAGTAACATCTTAAATTAATTTATATGTTAATAATTGCCATAAATTAACATATCTGATTTTATGCTTTTCATCTATTTTATTTTTTCAAATATTTAATTGTAATATGCTATAATTAGCACATATAGGGTACTCAAGTACCTATAATTACAATGAGGTCATTATCGCCATTTTATGTATATGGATATACAATGGTGACAATCACTTCTGTGAAATCTTATTATTTTTATTCAAAACTAGCTTCTCCTCGCGACTTCGGTGCAATCCCGTTTTCTCTTATTCCCGTAGGATTTTCAGGACTTTTTTATGTCATTCGCGTTGCCTTTGCCTAACAATATTACACAACAAAAAAAATCAGCTAAATCGGTCTAGCCATTCTCAATTTATGGCATGACACCGGGAAACGGATTTCATTTTTATACATATTGGTATTTTGAATAAATATAATTAGATTTGACTAGAATAAATTAATGCAAGAATAATGTAATTGTTTACATAATTTGTTATTTCTTTTATTTTATGATATGTTAATAATATTGAAATCTTAAAAAACCAATAAATATCTGACATTTCCCAATACTTATTAGAATATTTAACATAATTTATGACCATTTTTAGTCTTCGCATCCCCACTCCGAATGATGGAGATATATTGCTGGACTACTCCAAGAACCGCATCAATGAGCAGGTGTGGAGTCTACTGCTGAACCTGGCCAAAAGCAGGAATGTGGAGAAAGCCAGAGATGCTATGTTCTCAGGTTTGTTACAAACATACAATTTAGAATGTGTCTAGAAACATTTTATTTCAACACTAACTGTTACCATGCAGTTTCACTCACTCTGCTCAGCCTCCATTGATTGTAGCTGTTTGGACATGATTGAGTAACAAACATATCATCATAATAAACATAACATCACGCCTTTTTATCCCCGAAGGTGTAGGCATTACGGCACTTAATGCCACTGTACAATCTAACACCCACTTTTCACTATTTACATTATGAGTCCCATGTAATAGGGGTGAGCCCATTGCCATATACCCGGCACATTTCTATCATATCTGTTCAGGTATTAAAAGGAGACTTTAAGTTATGTTTAGTTTAGTTCGAACACCTTTTATCAATTCGGCCACTTACCTATTGCCAAGTACTGTTAAATATTTATCATTTGATCTAACACTTTACTATCTTAGTTATTGACACTGATTGTGTAACAACTTATATTATCTGTGTCCCGCTAATGTGTTTATAATCTATGCTCTAAGCTAATATTATAAATGCGCTTATTCTACTTATATTTATTTACAAACTGGGCAAGTTAAATAAAACGTTTAATAAACTAAAATGCTGGTGCAATAGGCTATTAGACAGTGTATGACAATTAAAAAAGTAATTAGTCCTTCAGTTAGATAATGAAAAAATATTAGACACATTTTTTTAAATTTGTAGTTTAAGAAAACAATACTTGGATAAAACAAAGTTACATTTAGGAGTGGGAGGTCGTTACGTTACGTTACCCTGTAAAATGTCGCGAGCCTGCGGACGGCGAACATGGGTGGCTCCCCGTCAGAAACAGACCCGAGCGTACGGCGCGTCGCGTTTCGCGCGCGCCTCAAAGAGCCATCAGACCACCACAGATGGGGCCCAACAGGGCCGATGCCGATTCGGAGTCGCGGAGAACCTAACGGGTAACCGGGGCTCCGGCTCGACGTGCAGGTGAAGGAACGGGGTGGTTTTTAGTCAGTAAGAGTCTGACACTCCCTCACGTCTTACCCAGGCGGGAGCAGTCATTCGATGATTTTCCCCTCTTAAAAAAAACCTTGTAAAATGTAATAAATCGTGACGTCACACTGATATTTCAAATCAACATATCGTCGAAAGCATTTAATTTTTTAAGTAAAGATAAGAACTACGTGTCTAATGTTTTAAAATAATCTACCAGACGGACATTAAAATAAAATTTAGTATACTATACCTACATATTAATATCCTACTGAAGATGTCGAAATAAAAACCGATAATCTTGCAATATAACATAAAGTCTTATATTACCGGAGAAGTTAGTCAGAGATGCATGTATTAAAACTCACACTCACATTAGGTCCACAGACTAACATAACATAACATCACGCCTTTTTATCCCCGAATGGGTAGGCAGAGGTGCACATTATGCCAATCTGTACAATGTAACACCCACTTTTTCACTATTTATGTTATGAGTCTCATGTAATAGGGGGTGAGCCTATTGCCATATACCGGGCACATTTTCAGACTCCGTGCTATTACTGAGGGTTTTTTTAACCCAGTAATACTTTGCTCGACCCGGGAATCGAACCTGAGACCCCTTGCCAGGCAGTCGCGCTTGCGACGGCCAAGCCAACGACGCAGAATCCGTATAATTGCTGAGAAATTTTCGAAAAACGAAAATAATGCGTAATAGTAGGTATTTTGCCAGTCGACCAACGAGTCTCCCTCCAATAGCAGGGTACTGAACTCGTACACATATGTACTTATGTCTAATGGGTCTGGTGACTAGGTGAGAAAATAAACTTCACGGAGGACCGTGCAGTGTTGCACATAGCTCTGCGCAACCGTCAGAACCGTCCCATCTTGGTCGGCGGCAAGGATGTCACGCCCGACGTCAACGCAGTCCTCGCTCACATGAAGGAGTTCTCCGGTCAGGTCGTCAGTGGACAATGGAAGGGGTAATTATAAAAAACATAATTTCTATAAGAACATTTTGAGTAAATCCAATTCCGATCGACCGACATTACACATTATTGTGATATTTCGTACTCTTGAGTTGCGACACTAGCGCCCATTGCATCCGTACTGCGTGGATATTTAATGAACTAAATGGAACTGAGTTTAGCTTTATATTTCGTACTCAGGATGCTATTTTAACAGCTACGATAGGGGTTGTATAGTTTTGAGATGGAATAATTATTGAGATTAACTAAAAATTGCTGGTTACTCGTTTTTAGTTAATTTAGTATGCCCCACGATAGTTATTGTAATTATTGAGATTTGATTGAATTGAAATTGCATTGACATTGAGATTGGTTTCAAAGCATCCTGATGGCGTTTTTATAGCGTTAGATTATCTCACTGCTGAAAAAAATCTCTCTTCTTCTTGAGAAGGTATGTGCACTAATCAACACACTTACCTGATATACATAACTACGGTGGATTAGTGTTTTTAACTTTAAAATTATAGGTATATTTTGCAACTATTATTAGACGAGGAACGTTGCGCGACGTTTTGAGCTAGCACCGTACGTCCGTAGTGAGGTCAGCAAACTTAGCAATCTTCTTGATAAACTTCAACCAATATTATCGCAAAACATACTTCGACATACTTCTCTTGTGTATCAAGCCTTAGGCTAAAATGAAAGAAATTATTATCACCCAGGTACACAGGCAAGCAGATCACAGATGTGATCAACATTGGTATCGGAGGGTCCGACCTGGGGCCGCTGATGGTCACCGAAGCTCTGAAACCTTACGCCAACCATCTAAAGGTAAAGAAATAATACCGTTGCTATAATTATTATGGATATGTCTACCTCTATATGTTTTCCTGACTTGTGAATCAAAAACAAGTATTCGGGGTAAAACGTCCATGTCGCAAGTTATCCGAAAGTATCAAAAAGTTCCAAATGATATAATCCAGAATGGATTATAGAATAATTATATCGTATAGGAGTCGTCTGTCTAATCGTTCTTTCGTCAATTTGTTTCTGTTTGTCTTTTTGGGCATTAGGAGACTTGAATTTTTTTTCAAAATGTCTTTTTTATGGTATAAAGCGGTAAACGAGCAGACGGATCACTTGAAGGTAAGCAATCGATGCCGCCCATGGACACCCGAAACACCAGAGACGTTACAAGTGCGTTACCGGCTTTTTGGGGATTAAGAAGTTAAGGGCTGTTGGGGATTCAGGGATTGGAGAGGGGGGGGGGGGTAAAAGGGTCGCCGGTCACTTCACTCACGACGAAACACAACGCAAGCGTTGTTTCACGTTTTTCTGTGAAGCCGTGGTAGCACTCCGGTCGAGCCGGCCCATTGAAGCTGAAGCATGGCTCTCCCACACTTTGCTTATACATTTAGAGGTAGTATTAAGATATTTTTATGAAAAACAAATATTTATTCTGAGACAAATTAAAGTCTTACCTACTCGGAAGACAAGTACCTTATCCTAATTCTCTCTACCAGGTCCACTTTGTCTCCAACATCGACGGTACCCATTTAGCCGAGGTGCTGAAGCAACTGAACCCTGAGACGGCGCTGTTCATCATCGCCTCCAAGACTTTCACCACTCAGGAGACCATCACCAACGCTACTTCAGCCAAGACCTGGTTCCTAGAGGCTGCTAAGGATGTAAGTGAAACTTGTTTGTAGGTCTTCAATAGTTTACGATGTTTTTATTAGATTGGACGTTGAAATAACGCAATAAGAAGTAGCCTAGAATACTTCTTGAAAAGTAACCTATTCAATAGGGATGATGACAGGGTATGAAAATTAAAAATGTAATTAGTCCGTCAGTTAGGTAATGAAAAAATATAAGACTCGTATTTTCTTATTTTCTCGTATAAAGTTACAATACTTAGATAAAATGGAGTTAAGTGTAGGAGTGGGAGGTAGTTACGTCACAACGTCCTACATTTTGTAGCACGCTGTGACGTCACACGACGTTTCAAATATATATAATATATATCGTCGAAAGCATTTAATTTTGTGAGAAAAGAAAAAATACTTGTCTAAAGTTTTAAATTAATGTACCAAAAGGACATTAAAATAAAATTTAGGAAACTACCCTTTTGGATAGTTCAAAAATAAACCAAAATACATTTTTCAATCTAACTAAATATAGAAAAATAATTACACTTTCATTCATTGATTTGACGATACATGTACTTAATTACCGATTTATTCTGGCATTTTTTTTCAAAGTGTGCTATTTGACGCGAAAGTATGATGACGACTGCCTGCGACCACTCGGCCAACGAGGCAATCAATTCAATCTATATATATAAAAATGAAACCCGTTTCCCGTTGTCACGCCATAACTTGAGAACGGCTAGACCGATTTGGCTGATTATTTTTTGTTGTGTTTGTTATCGTCAGGAGAAGATTCTTATCGCAGAAAAAAATCCTGAAAATCCTACGGGAACGCGTACGAAGTCGCGGGCAGAAGCTAGCAAAATATAAAAGTACGAATTATATTCGTGACTCACTCCTGATTTTGTTTCAGCCGTCAGCCGTAGCGAAGCACTTTGTAGCTCTATCAACAAATGCTGAGAAGGTGACCGCATTCGGGATTGATCCCAACAACATGTTTGGATTCTGGGACTGGGTGGGAGGCAGGTAATTAAACACTCTATTTTTTTATGAAATAAGCCGGTTAACGACCAGCAAGCAACAGATCACCTGATGGTAAGCAATCTGTGTCGCTTATGAACACCTGGAACACCAGAGGCGTTACAAATGCGTTACCGGCCTTTTGGGGATTAAGAATTTGAGCATTATGGGGGATTCGGGGATTGGGGACATGGGGGGGGGGGGTAATTGAGCCTCCGGTAACTTCACTCACACGACGAAACACAACGCAAGCGTTGATTCATGTCGGTCTTCTGCTCGGCCGTGGTATCACTCCGGTCGAGCCGGCTCATTCGTGCCGAAGCATGGCTGTCCCACAATTAAAATTAATTTACTGTTGTCAATCATCACTACCATCATCATTGACGGCTTGTGGCAGTCCACAGCTGTACTATAGCCCTCATCTATACAGATAAATAAAATTGGAGTGTCTGTTTGTAAACTAACACTAGCTTCTGCCCGCGACTTTGTACGCGCAATCCCGTTTTCTCCCGTTCCCGTAGGATTTTCAGGATTTTTTTTCTATCATAAGAACCTGTTCCTGACAATAATAAACACAAAAAGTTATGGCGCGGCGTGACAACGGGAAACGGGTTTCATTTTATACTCTTATACCTCTATAAAGCGGAAGTTTGTTTTTTTGTTTGTTTGAACGCGCTAATCTCCGTAACTACAAGTCTGATTGGAATAATTATTTTTGTGTTGGATAGCGCATTTATCGAAGATAGCTATAGGCTATAAAACATCATGCTACGACCAATAGGAGCTTAGCAGAGCGTGTGAAACCGCGCGGAAGTAGCTAGTTTTTATATATATAGATAACCGCTTTTTGCTACATGCATATGTAGTAGTACTAAAAATTCTTATTCTTTCTCACTTAGATACTCACTCTGGTCAGCTATCGGTCTGTCTATCTCCCTCTACATCGGGTACGACAACTTCGAAAAGCTTCTAGAAGGAGCCAGCTTCATGGACCAACACTTCACCACTGCGCCGTTGGAGAAAAATGTAAGTTGTATTCTAATTTTGTATTACTTTAAATACGGAAACAGAAAGAGATATTGTGTCAACTCCAAATATTTTGATATAAGGGACTAGAAAACTTTATATCACGCTTTTTATCCCCTAAGAGGTAGGCTCATTGTGGCTCTTAATGCCACTGTACAATATAACACCTATGTACTTCTCACTATTTATGTTATGAGTCCCATGTAATAGAGGGTAAGCCTATTGCCATATACCGGACACAATTTCAGACTCTGTGCTACTACTAAGAATGTTTTTTTTAAAACCCAACATTAATTTGTTCGAGCTCGGCTAACGAGGCAACTGAAAAATGTTTTCTACCACATTAAGATCTCCTGTATTGTGAGTGCGTTAACAGACATACCTATATATCAGACCACCACGGATGAGGCCCAATAGGGCTGATGCCCGATACGGAGTCGCGGAAAACTTAACGGGTAACCGGGGTTCCGGCTCGACGTGCAGGAGAAGGAACGGGGTGGTTTTTAGTCAGTAAGAGTCTGACACTCCCTCTCGCCTCACCTAGACGAAAAAAGTCATTCGATGATATTATATTATAAAAAAAATAAAATAAAAAAAGTCCGAAAGGTTGCCTGGTAGATATCGCTTTTAGCGATAAGGCCGCCCTTGTACCCTCCTTATTCTTTATAATTTCCGAATATGTGTAATTACTTGCTTGGTGTACAATAAAGCTTATTTATTATTATTATTATTATTAATATATGTTTTATGGTTATTATTTAGGCGCCAGTGATCCTAGCGCTCCTCGGCGTGTGGTACTCGAACTTCTACGGCGCGGAGACACACGCGCTACTGCCTTACGACCAGTATTTACATAGGTAAATTTTAGAGCCGATTTATCAATCATCAGTTAATTTTTAACTGTTGACTAAAATTGATATTAAACAAACGTTTATCCCCACACTAGTATTACCTCCTGTGTCGTGGGTGCGTTTACAAACATACAAGTTGACATACACATGACACCCAGACATGGAACAACAATTTGTGGATCACACAAAGAGTTGTTCCGTTCAACCACGCAGTTAAAAAATTGGCCCTTTATATATTAAGGTATTACAAACGACACATTAAACTGTCAAACACCAAGCGGTCACCGGTGACCGCAACCTATTGTTCTATAATTGTGTCTGTAGTGACGGTACTCGACGAGTTAAGGTGCTCCCTCACTGGGAGCATTCGCGTGTAATGTAACATTACAGATCTGAGTATTACATCAGTGAAGGAGAACCGAGCATTACACGGCGCACCTTGTAATGATCCAATGTGGTAACATCAATGCCCCCGTCCCCCGCCCGCCCCGCTTCGTCTGACATCTTGCTATGAAATGCTCAAAGTGGAATGAATATGTTACATTACCCGCAAATGCTCGCTAGTCAGGGAGGTATTATTGTAATGTAATGCTCAAAGTCGAATCTACAATGTTACATTACACGTGAATGCTCCCGGTGAGGGAGCACCTTTTAAAAAGAATATAAAATACTTTTATATATCTATCTATGTTCACATTTATATTGTATCATTGTATTACGTTCATCAAAGCCTAAATTAGTTCAGTTAAAAGATAAAATCTAATTTATTATTTTATTTATTTCAGATTCGCCGCTTACTTCCAGCAAGGTGACATGGAAAGTAATGGTAAGTATGTGACTCGGTCGGGGGCCCAGGTTGACTACAGCACGGGCCCCATCGTGTGGGGGGAGCCCGGGACTAACGGACAACATGCCTTCTACCAACTCATACATCAGGGGACCAGGTTAGTCGAAAAAGATAAACATACAAAATGCCATGATCGATATGTAATATGTATTAGACCAAGTTTTTTAGTTCATCATCATCATTAACATCAACAGCCTATATATGCCCACTGCTGAGCAAAGCCTCTTCTCACACGGAGAAGGTTTGAGCATGAATCACCACGCTTGCTCAATGCGGGTATTGCGGGTGCGGGTAGTCGATTACAAACTTATAATTAGAAATTATAAGTCCAGGTTTCCTCACGATGTTTTCCTTCACCGTATGTCAGTGGTGTCTGAATAATCTTAGAAAGTACATATAACTCGGAAAAAGTCACATTGGTACTTGCCGTTGGTAGGTTTCGAACAAGTACCCTCATGCATGAGAAGCGAGCGTCTTTAACCTCCGGGCCACAACGATATACCAGATTTTTTGTTATAATATGAGTAGTATTATGTACATAATAGAGGAAGCCTGTTGGGTACTTGCCGACTAGTAAAATTAAATACTTTTTCGAACTGTCTAAAACGACAGTTTTCTATGAATTTTATACGAAACTGTGTATTGTGACGTCATGTTTTTTAATTTCTTAAAAAATTGCTGGAAATATACTAAAATAAAGTTGGTCATAAAATCAATTAATGAAAGTGTGATTATTGTTTAAAATTCTATTGTATTTAACAGTCGAAATAATTTATTTTTTATTAAGGCAAGTACCCAGTTCCCATACACCAACTATGAATATCTTCAGACTAGCTAACCAACCGTGGGATAAAAGTAGCCTATGTGTTATTCCATACCATAGTCGTCTACCTCTGTTCCAGATTTCATTCCATTCCTTTCCGCCATTTTAAAGTGATTGCTTCATAAATATACACACAGACTTTCGCATATATAATACTAGCGACCCGCCCCGGCTTCGCACGAGTGCAATATGCATGTTTTATACAATATATAAACCTTCCTTAAGCATCACTCATCTTTTAAAAAAACCGCATCAAAACCCGTTGCGTATTTTTAAAGATCTAAGCATACATAGGGACAGACAGACGCGGATAGCGACTTTGTTTTATACTATGTAGTGATTAGTAAGATTCCCTGCTATAAAAGAGAAATTTTTCGATAATCCGAAAACAAAACCCATTGCCTCAAAATTATCCCGAAAAATTAAAAAGAAGGCACTTAAACTCATTCCTTCCCACTTTACATCACACAGGTTGATCCCCTGCGACTTCATTGCGCCGGCGCAGAC
Source organism: Spodoptera picta (assembly GCA_038387885.1). Classification (NCBI taxonomy): domain Eukaryota; kingdom Metazoa; phylum Arthropoda; class Insecta; order Lepidoptera; family Noctuidae; genus Spodoptera; species Spodoptera picta. Next base: position 147,972 of record JAZHFQ010000116.1, read on the forward strand.
TCACAACCCGATCTCTAACGGCGTGCACCATAAGATCTTACTTGCGAACTTCCTCGCACAGACTGAAGCGCTCATGAAGGGGAAGACTGCTGACGAGGTGAGTTTTAAATAAACTCATTAGATTTAATTGAATTTTTTAGGCTAAAATGTCTTAAAAGTTACGTGTTTAATACTCGAGCGAGTGTTAACAAATGTAGTTTAAGTCTCTTAGAGGGTTAGCCTATTTCTATTCACCATAGTATGTTAGGCCTACCCCACTTTTTTTTAAGGGGAAAATTCAACCAAAGGCTCCGCCTTGGAACTCCATACTCCGTTCTATTACTGAGAAACAAAGAAAGAAAAAGCATTTATTCGACAAATAGGCACACAAATACATATAAAGTTAATTAAAATACAGATATTTATAACACATAACATCACGCCTTTTATCCCCGAAGGGGTCTCCCGAGGAACCCGAGGCGCTTGCCCGGCAGTCGCACTCGCGACCACTCGGCCAACGCAGTATTATATTTATATATAATAGGAAATAGTAAAATGAACTTAAAAGGATAAAGATAATAAACAACAACAAATGATAACAAAACATGAACAATACAATAAAAACAAAGAAAGGTAAAAATACTATTGTTAATAAAAAAAAGTACTATTAAAAAAAAGAAAAATAAACGCCAAAATAACATCAATGTGCCCATGCCAAAAGAAGATAAATATGATTGATGAGTGCAAATAAATAAATATTTATCACTTTTTCTAGGCTAAAGCAGAGTTAGAAAAGTCAGGCATGGCAGCGGACGCGGTCGCTAAGATCCTCCCGCACAAAGTATTCAAAGGCAACCGTCCAACCAACTCCATCGTCGTGAAGAAAGTCACGCCATTCACTCTCGGAGCTCTTATTGGTATGTAGATATTTTTAAATTTTTATTCCATTTTGTTAAATATTGATATCAGGGACTGAAAACGGTAAAGGTATAAGGGTATGGTACCGGTATAGAATTACGATACAGGTTTGATTTAGGGGTAGATCCAAAAAGGTAGAGAATAACGGTTGTGGTACCGTTAAAAAAAATATTATACCTGTATTATTTTACGGTATCGTTTATACCCTTATATTTCTAGTACCTTAACCGAAATAATTGCGGTACCGAAAAAAATCTATGATAGCACCGAGCTGACAACGTCGTTCGTAATTCCTTAACTCGCGCCACCGGCCACCGTGTTCGCTCTCGCTCTCACCTCTGCAGTGCAGCGCAAGCGGCGAGTAGCGACTCGACGTTACCAGCTCAAACGAAAATCGTGTCGAGTTGTTCGCGGTCTCAGTCAGTCAGTTGTATTTGAAATAGGTATCTGAGCGAACGCATTCAAGTTATCATTATCACCATTCACTTTATAATTATTTATTATAGATTAAGACACTATTGCTAAAGCTGAAACACTACGGCATTCGGGGGACGTTGCTAAATCTGTTGAAATCATACCTTCAGGATAGGCAACTTAAAGTGCAAGTAAATAAAGTAAATTCACAGGGTGCTTGCATATCTATGAGTGTACCGCGGGCTCGATACTAGGTCCATTCTTATTTTTAGTGTATACATAAATGACTTGCCCTATTTATTTAAAAATGAACCGCAGATGGTATTATTTGCTGATAACACTTCATTAGTTTTTAAAATATATAGACGCACAAATAATTATGACGACGTAAATAATGCCCTAATGCAAGTTCAAAATTAGTTTACATTAAATAACTTAGTACTAAACAATAAAAAGATAAAATGTATTAAATTTGGTTTGCCAAATGTTAAAAGCAACGAATGTGACATTTTATTGAATGGTGAGAAATTAGAGTTTGTAAAAGAGACAACTTTCCTGGGAATTACTATAGACGACAAATTGCAATGGGGTCTCCCTCACATTACATCATTAGCGGGACTATTGAGCTCTGCAGCTTATGCTGTCTGGAAGATACGACAGTTAACTGACATAGAAACGGCAAGACTAGTGTATTTCAGTTACTTTCATAGCATTATGTCGTATGGCATTTTGCTGTGGGGACACGCTGCTGACATTGAGTCTATCTTTATCTTACAAAAGCGCGCCGTCAGAGCTATCTATAATCTAGGTCGTCGCGAATCTCTCAGAGAAATGTTTAGGGAGATCAACATTATGACCGTTCCATGTCAATTTATTTATGAAAACATCATGTATGTTAGGAAAAACCTACAGTTATTTGGTAAAGTGTCGGACAGACATCACTATTAAATTAGACATAAAAAAATAGATTAAGTCAGCCAATTTCGAGATTGGCGAAAGTAAGTAAGTCGTTCATGGGATTCTGTATTAAATGTTATAATAAGATGCCAGGCGACATACAACACCTAAATGAATCAAAATTTAAATTATGTATAAAGAAAACTTTATGTAGACAAGCATATTACAAACTTAATGATTATATAGAGGATAAAAATGCTTGGATACAGGCTAGTCCGGCTCCACAGGATAACAGCGTGCAGTGGATCGCTCGATTCCCTACAATATGGTTGAGTTGGGCGGTGCTGGTGTACGTGTCATGTTCGTGAACGGGTGCCGTCAACTGGGACTAGTCAGCTCCAGACTATATTATTTATTGTCTTCAAGGTTATTTCCTTTTTAGATCAGTTTGACTGAATTTTAGTGTTACATTGTTCTCGCACAATCCAAACAGCAAAACTACACTGGGCGCTTAGACAAAGTAACAATTTAAAAACGATAACGAAGTTAGATAAGACTAAAATGTATGGGATTGACATAGGCCGCGTTAAGTCACGTGGTCAATCGACATAGTTATCGCAATTTGGTAGACAATGTTATATTTCATAACGAAACTACAAAGTAACGAATCGTTATCGTGTTTATTCCATATAAATGCGTAGACAAGCAGACCTTTCAGTGTTCGCCAACGCCTCCATCGTGATCGCCAAAAAAGATAACGAAACGAATGCTAAAAGGTTGTAGTTATTGAAATAACATGGCCGAATTTCATTCGGCAGCAGATTTTTGACATTGATTGATCCTGTTAGTATTTTTTTGTGTTAGAGGCAATACACTAATACAGATCAAATAGATTAAAATATGCATTCTCTGCGTTTATTGTGGGCTGCACACAATGAGACCGCCAGGGAGAGGCGCCAAAAACGGTTAAAACAGCGACGGTTCAATATAGATACTTCATTGTTAAGATCGCGTCATTGTTTACATTACATACTCATGAATGAAACTTAGATTTACTTACGTTTCCATATACTCGAGCAGCGTTGCGAATTGTTCAGAACTTGCTCGCACTCTTGATTCCATGTTTTATCACTAAATATTAAAATAGATAAGAAATAGAGAGAGATCCATCATCGTTTGAACACCAGTCACTTATAAAAATGAGTCTATTTTGATTATCATTAAGTTTTGGAAACGATCTAAAAGTAATAACACTCTATTCACTTACGACTGTAAAATTATCGTTTATATTTAACTTAAAAACAATTTTATTATTTATTTATTTACTTGGATATCCAGTTGTTGCTACATTTTTATCAATAACTTAAAATTAGGAATTAACATCTTACTGCTAATGCACAACATTTGAAGGACATCACAGCATGCGTTGAGTTGAGAACACTACATCAATTAAATTAAAATTTATCTAATTTCTCTACATTACCAAATTTACAATAAATAAGAATTATATAATTAGTAACAACTTTTGTTATCACTCATTATACAATAGTCAACCCTGAATACAAAAATATAAATACAAAACAAAAGAATAATCAAAGATCAAAACAAAGGACACAGTCATTAAAAGCAATAACAAAAAAATAACATTAACAATTAAACGCAACACTCACTTTCTTATTAATAAAATTTTAAAACATCAATATCTCGCGAGTTTGATCCGATTTGTACTTTTTGACTGTCACTGACAGCTGGATTTTCGATACCATAACCAATATTTTTTGTTTTTTGCCGAATAAAGAATTCGACACAACGATCACGACCATAGTGTTACATTGGCTAGGAAATGTTTATCGTTATCTCAGAGACGATGGCGAATTTACTTTTCGTTTCGCTATTAAGCGATGTTACTTTGTCTAAGGACCCTGGGCGCTTAGACAAAGTAACAATTTAAAAACGATAACGAAGTTCGTTAAGGTTAAAATGTATGGGATTGACATAGGCCGCGTTAAGTCACGTGGTCAATCGACATCGTTATCGCAATTTGGTAGACAATGTTATATTTCATAACGAAACTATAAAGTAACGAATCGTCATCGTGTTTATTCTATATAAATGCGTAGACAAGCAGACCTTTCAGTGTTCGCCAACGCCTCGATCGTGATCGCCAAAAACGATAACGAAACGAATGCTAAAAGGTTGTAGTTATTGAAACAATATGGCCGAATTTCATTCGGTAGCAGATTTTTGACATTGATTGATCCTGTTAGTATTTATTTTGTGTTAGAGGCAATACACTAATACAGATCAAATAGATTAAAATATGCATTCTCTGCGTTTATTGTGGGCTGCACACAATGAGACCGCCTGGGAGAGGCGCCAAAAACGGTTAAAACAGCGACGGTTCAATATAGGTACTTCATTGTTAAGATCGCGTCATTATTTACATTACATACTCATGAATGAAACTTAGATTTACTTACGTTTCCATATACTCGAGCAGCGTTGCGAATTGTTCAGAACTTGCTCGCACTCTTGATTCCATGTTTTATTTATTTTTTTAGAAATAGAGAGAGATCCATTATCGTTTGAACACCAGTCACTTATAAAAATGAGTCTATTTTGATTATCATTAAGTTTTGGAAACGATCTAAAAGTAATAACACTCTATTCACTTATGACTGTAAAATTATCGTTTATATTTAACTTAAAAACAATTAAACGCAACACTTACTTTCTTATTAATAAAATTTTAAAACATCAATATCTCGCGAGTTAGATCCGATTTGAACTTTTTGACTGTCACTGACAGCTGGATTTTCGATACCATAACCAATATTTTTGTTTTTTGCCGAACAAAGAATTCGACACAACGATCACGACCATAGTGTTACATTGGCTAGGAAATGTTTATCGTTATCTCAGAGACGATGGCGAATTTACTTTTCGTTTCGCTATTAAGCGATGTTACTTTGTCTAAGGACCCTGGACAGCAAATAAACCGAGCCACCTAGGCACTCTAATTAGATTTTCTCAAAAACTAAAAAACCTACAATTATCAAAGTTGTACGTACAGAAAGTGCATTTCATGGTGATTGAAATGAAAGAAAACTCATTGGGTTTAATCAATATTTCAGTGTTTATTAAGGATTTTACAAAGAAGAGTCGTTTTCCCGTAGTGACAATCGTTAGTAATGATAAAGTGAATAAAAAAATTAAAGCCAAAAACAAAGATAAAATAAAAAAAAGTTTTTGATCAATATTCCGTATCCCCTCCCCTTGCTCGGATAACTGCCAGCATCCTTGTATTCATCGACCTTACGTGCCTGACAATAAAATCTTGAGGAATTGTATTCCACTCCTCTTCAATTGCGATTCGCAGTTCTGGAAGCCTTGTTGGAGCAGGTACCCGGCCCCGAACCCAACGTTTCAGCTCATCCCATAAGTGTTCTATCGGATTCAAGTCCGGGCTTCGAGCTGGCCAGTCCTTCGTGCGAATGCTGACGTCGCGTAGATACTGGGTCACCACATGAGCAACATGAGGCCGTGCATTATCATGCATCAATTGCATAGCCTGTCCGATATATCCTGCGTAAGGTACCACATGGTCTGCGAGGATTTCAGTAATGTAGGGATGAGAACTCAATCCACGTGTACGGCCCCTCGGTTCGATGAAAACTAACGCTGTATGTGCTGTTAACGAGATGCCGCCCCAGACCATTACAGATCCTCCGCCATAAGCAACAGGTTTCTCGATGCAACACTGAGAATAACGTTCTCCAGGGCGACGATATACTCTCTGACGTCGATCACTTCCATGTAGACTCACCCTGGTCTCATCAGTGAAGAGTACATTACTCCACTGCTGTAATGTCCAATCCCTATGCTCTCGAGCAAATTCAAGTCGTGTTCGACGGTGTGCTACCGTTAATGCTGGGCCTGTTGCAGCTCTTTTTGGGGTCAGGTTCCGTTCAGCAAGTCTCCTTCTGACGGTATCTGAACTTATGACCACTTGGCGTTCGTCACGCAGACTTTGTTGGACTTGAACTGCGTTGAGGTGGCGATTTCGCAGAACAGTAAGGTGGATATAACGATCATCTGCTGCTGATGTAGCCCTAGGTCTGCCCGTACCGGACGGCGATCGAATGCTCCAGTCTCTAGGTATCGTCTGTAAACTCGTTGCACCGAAGATCTGCTGATTCGAAGCCTTCGAGCGACTTCACGTTGCTTAATGCCTGCTTGAAGTAATGCTACAGCTTGAGCTGCTTCCTGAGGTGTTGTATCCATTATTAATCGGAAAAAGTAGCAAAAATACACGCGTCTGAGCAAACGATGGAAAAAACTTTACATATCTTTAAATGATAGGAAATATCCGACTACCCTCATTGTAGACAAAAAGAACGCTAATTTCAATCTCTGGTGAAAACAGAGCAAATCATTAGTATTGTGTTTGTTTTTAGAAAATCAAATCAGAGTTCCTAGGTAGCAGGTGGCTCGATTTATTTGCCGACCAGTGTATGTAACTAGAGAATTGTATTGTGAACTTGATTGAAAAAGAGTAACCTATGGAGTTTCTTGCTCGTTCTTCTCCATAGGAATCTGCACCTTGGAATGAGCAAATAGCTTCACTTTTAATTTTATTGTTGACGTTTAATAATGCCTTTCTGGTCTAATTGAAATAAATGATTTTGACTTTGATTTTGACTTTACCCTACTCTACCTTACTCCACCCTACTCTACTTCCTTAAAAAACTTCTTACTTAAAAAAAAAAACGTTTAAACCGTCTCTTGAGTAACCAAAACCAAAATCAAAATAAGTCATACGTTCAGCCGTTCTCAAGTTTTAGTAAGACTAACGATAAGCAATTCCTTTCTATATATAAGAAGACTGAAAGTTTACGATAAATTAGGTTTATTCCTAACGTGACCCTAAAACCCAACCCGGTTGCGGGTTATGTTAGGAAATGGAAAAAATTTGATAAAATTCATACACAACGTAACCCCCTTCATAACCCGACCCGATTTGGCCCGATACACTATCATCATCAACAGCTTATAAATGGCCACTGCTGAGCAAAGCCTCTTCTCACACAGAGAAGGTTTGAGCATTAATCAACACGCTTGCTCAATGCAGGTTGGCGATTACAGACTTATAATTAGAAATTATAACTTTAGGTTTCCTCACGATGTTTTTCCTTCACCGTTTGTCAGTGGTGTCTAGATAATCTTAGAAAGTACATATAACTCGGAAAAGTCACATTGGTACTTGCCGTTGGTAGGTTTCGAACCCGCACCCTCATGCAGGGGAAGCGGGCGTCTTAAACCTCCGGGTCACCACGACGTCGTAATGTTTGTAGGTAAGGTAGATTTACCGTCGCTTTCTACAATATAATTTTGTTAAAGGTCATGAAGAAGATACCACGTAATATACGTACAATACTGCGTTTTAATACCTACTTCATTACTATATTGTCTTGGTAGGACTTTAGTCATATTACATATTGACAAGTTTTTTTTGTTTATTATGTAACCAAGGTGGGTCTTTGTCGCCGAGCCTCCGCCATGTATTATGCCCACGCGGCGCTCATATCTACCTACTGCTTAGGGGTTTGTTTTTACATACATCTACATAAGTACCTACTTACTTTTATCCATCTTGGCGACAATCTAGTAGTATTTTGTTTGAACAAAAACTGCTCACAACATACGCGTATACACAGACGACACGAGCAAAACAATCCACGTGGCACGAATGTCAGTAAAATAATATTTTTGAACAAGTACTTACCATTGCATGCCTCAACTAGCGGAGGCAGCAGGGATACAAAGAAAACCTCAATTTTATTATTTAAATATCTAAAAAAAATAATGATACCGCAATATTACGATACCAATATAAACCGGTACCGTTTTTTTAAGGTATCGAAATTTAAAGGTATGACGTCATACCGCTTACCGTTTTAACCAGTATTTTTTCGGTTATTCAGTCCCTGATTGATATTGATCACAATCACAAACAGAACCCTTCAAATTCGTCTTAGAATGTATTCCTATTTTCACACAACACAACGCAAGCGTTGTTTCACGCCGGCTTTCTATGAGGCCGTGGTATCACTCCGGTCGAGCCTACCCATTTGTGACGAAGATGCGTAGATATAATAAAACGTTATGACTTTACCAGTAATGTATAAGTTCTACACTAAATACAATTCCCAGAATTTTCGAGAAAACAAAACTCAATAATTCTTTGCTCGAAACTAGAATTCTGTCACCTTACTTGACTATCACACTCACAACAGTCCACAAGTCATCAAGAATGTTTTTTGATACAAATATGATTACAATAGCAACAGGAATAAGTAGTACCTAAGTGCTCTTATTTTATAAATGTGTTATCCTCTGTGCTGTTTGTGTGAACATAAATTATTAAATAAATATTTTTTCTCCACAGCGCTTTACGAACACAAAATCTTCACTCAAGGTGTGATTTGGGACATTAACTCCTTTGACCAGTGGGGCGTGGAACTCGGCAAGCAATTAGCCAAGGCGATAGAGCCCGAATTACAGGACAATAGTCCCGTATCCAGCCACGACGCGTCCACGAATGGACTCATTAACTTCTTGAAAGCAAACTTTTAATTATATGTATTAGAGCCGTTTTCTAATCGTTCTTAATTGTTTTTTTTAAATTATGTATGTAGCTTTGAGAGTTGTATTTGGGAGTAGTTTAAAAGTTAATTATGTTCGGTAATCGGCAGCAAAATCTATGTTGATTCTATATTTTAATTAATTACTATGTACGGCTTCGCTGGCGTGGAAAGAGTTTCGACTAGGCCTCGATTCTGTAGGAATATCGGGGTAGAACCTAGTCTACAGTACTCTCTGAAAGTGATTTTTCGAATTGGTTCAGTAGTTTCGAAGCCTGTTTAATGTAAACAAGCAAATAATACTTCCATCTAATATTACAGCAACTTCACAGCCATCAAATCTCCTCTCAATAGATAATAACTATACAAAAGTGACAATACTCGTTAAATTGTGTTAAAGATTTTATATGAATTGTTTTTAACGAAAAGGACCACAAAAATCTCTGTATACATAATATTATTGTTGTATTTTTCCAATTATTTTATTGTTAAAAATAAGTTATTAAATTATTTTAATAAAAAAATTGATATTTGAACAAAAAAATTGGCGCAAAAATAATCTTGATGAGGTTTAACTTTTTAAAATTATTTTTTTAAGAGAACGTTTGACAAACGGCAGATTAGGCTAAGCACACATTTATACCTATTGTATTTAGAATGATATTTTGAATCAACTTTTTTCTCATTTTTGTTAATTTATGAATGCATAATCATTGTTTTTATTAATTATTATTAATGTACGGAAAATTGTGTTAATTCTTTGCTTTGCAATTTAAAGGTACAAGTTATTCTGCCTAAACATTAAAAAATGGTGAAGGATATTGAATGAAGTTTGTATGCTTTATTGTGCAGCACATGATAGGAATTAGAAGAAAAAAGAGCATGCTTTACTTGTATTTTGGACTTAATCGCAATACATTATATAGTAGGATTTATACTGTATAATGTATAACATTTTATTTTGAAAAATTAAATTATTTTTAAGTTTAATAAACGAATCTGAATTCAGTCTCATTTTAGAATTTTTTAAAACTGGAATTGCAATTACTGTTTTAATCCATTTTTGTTTTTAAAATAAATAAAAGACCAATTTCATGTATGAATAGATTACAAAATGCTCTTAAATCCTTATTATCTGTGGTTTTATACAAATTGTATGCATTATATTATGTTTAAATGAAGTGTTACTCCTAGAAGTATTTATATTATGTATTGAATATTATAATCAATGTTATATACGTGTTATAGTAATAAAATACTGTTATGCACGGTTTTCTTACTTTTATTGTAGATAAAAGTCCCGTCGAAATTGGTCCACTGATTTCAAAGATTAGTCAGAACAAACGAACACACACACAGATAGACAGTCAAATGTGTAGTCCCTCGGCGATACATGCGCGTGGGCAGTGACTATTTTTTTTTTAATTTCCAATTTAATTCCGCGTTTGAAACGTCCCGACATCCAACAATCCGAACGGCACGCCGCTGAATGCGGTCCAGAGGAAGTTGGTACTGGGGTGCCCCCGCCCAAAGATGAGAACAGCATTCCATGGGTACCGCCCGCGCCAAACTTTGTGACCGCCTTGAATATAGTCGCGAGTCCGAACTTGCGCATGGTACAGTCGAGAGAACAATACGTAATCAACCAAACAATTTTCGTTTTCTAACATTTTTAGTATTCATTATATTATGTCAATTTATTTTTATTTGTTGACTATAAAGTTCGTGTTTATTTCGTTCAAGTTCGGACTCGCGACTATATTCAAGGCGGTCACAAAGTTTGGCGCGAGCTGTACTTTTAATTTGGCCGTTCTTTAATATAACTTATACATATACCTATGTCTATAAAAGGAAACAACATATTGTAATTTTTAAACGATTTATTTCAATGAGAGACTTATCAATCAGGCATTAATTACAAAACATAGGTCACAATCACTTGAATGCGGTCCAGCGCAAGTCCTGCTTTTCGTCATAATATCTAAGAATTAAGAGACTATTTTACAACTTTTGTTATATTTTTAGGAATGTTACAAAATACAAATATCTAATTGGTGGTATAAAGTTATGATAGTTGATACAAAAATTATATACAAATCAATCAATCAATTCACTCATTGTCAAAATAATATCAGATCAATTGTTTTTGTAATCGAGGTAGACATTATAGTATTTTAATTACGGGTACGAGGAACTTCGTTACTGAATATTTAATAGGTAAGTTGTGCATGATTGTGTATGATAGGGATAATTTATTTTGTATTTCCGACCGCCAATGAGTTATTGGAAAAATATTAGACACAAATTTTTTGACAGTCAACAATTTTTTTATTTTGTATAAAAGAAATAGATACAAATATTTGAATACTGATATGTCACAACAAAAATACGTGTTCAATATTCTTTTATTTATTTTCTAATATCTTCCGTATTACATTGTGGTATCTAGTAACAGTTGAATAACAACAAAACCTTATTTTAACTAAAATATAGATGTAGACTGATTTTACTTAGGTTTACGTCCCCTACCCCCGCCGCCGGCGCCCGCCTTTTTCTTCTTAGCTGCATTCTTTTTGTCTTCCTCGGCTTTACGCTTGGGGTTTGGTGTTGTTGATATCTAGAATTGAGTAAAAAAGAGCCTTGACAAACGGTATTCTAAAACTTCTACCAGCCAGAAAGGAGTAACAGAGCAGCATTTTTTTTATAAATTGGGAACTTGCCACATAATCAAATTCAATACTTTATTCGAACTGTCAAAAATGACAGTAATTTTCTATGTACATATTTTGTACGAAATTGTGTTTTGTGACGTCACGTTTTTTTAACGTCAAACAGCAAACTTATTTTTTTTAATTACTAAAATTAAGTTGGTCATAAAATCAATTAATGAAAGTGTGATTATTTTTTTATATTTTATTGTATTGAACAGTCGAAATAATTAATTTTTTATTAAAGAAAGAACCAAATTGCGAACCCTATACACGATATTTCATTTGTTTGTTTATTTGTTCATGTACACAAAATCAATCTCTATTTTCTTACATAATAAATATTTTGCCTAACTGTACATAGGTTAGGTACTGCATATCCTTGAATATCATCTTAATTTTTTTTGTGTGAAAATGGTCAGATCGTGAAAACGCAATGCAAAGGTTATTTCACGCCAGCCTTTTGTGTGACCGCGGTATCACTCCGGTCGAACCTAGTCACTAATGAGAGTGCTTATAAACTACCTATTAGTTTAATAAGATTATAATATTTACCGTAAAGAATCCGTCCAGGCGTCCCTGCGTGGCACCGGTTCGTGCCTTCATGAGTTTCTTGGCGCCATTTCTCACTCGTTCTTCATTAAATTGCTTGTCACCGCACAGGAACTTCACTAAACCTTCCTCATCAGGGTCCGTCCATTTTAACTGCAAAATATAGTTTCTATTTAAGTTGACAATAAGAGTGATTATTGTAGTAAGATGTTAGATTTTCAACTTGGTCGTAAAGCTACTTTCGGGTTCGATTGCCGAATTGAGTAACTAAATTATTTAACATAACATAACATCACGCCTTTTATCCCCGAAGGGTTAGGCAGAGGTGCACATTACGACACTTAATCCCACTGTACAATGTAAGACCCACTTTTCACTATTTATGTTATGAGTCCCATGTAATGAGGGGTGAGCGTATTGCCATATCTCAGGCACAAGTCTAGATTCCGTGCAACTACTGAGAATTTTTAAAAAACCCAGTTATACTTTGCCCAACCCGGGAATCGAACCCGAGACCCCTTGTTCCGGCGGTCGCACTTGCGACCACTCGGCCAACGAAACAGTCAGGTAAAAGTCTTGACTCGATTGTGAAAGTATCGCTTGAATACTGAAATACTACTCTATTTAAAGTAGTACTTGAATATCGTGCCATCTCTGTCATTTACAAAGAATTTGTAGAGACAGAACTATACTTAAATTGGACATAAATTTGTTTATTATAATACAAAGTACCTACGTCATACGAGTGCAGCGGACATACTTCATATACAACCACGCGGGTAAAAGCTACCATATGATGAACTAACCTCAATATCCTTAGGATCAGTGATTTCAGGTTCCAAGAACAGCTCTCGAGCTCTCTCAAAGTCCCAGTTTTCAGGCGGCGGGTATTTGTTCGTGTCTATATTTTTTAATATTTCCTCCAAAGAACGGTGCTGACGTATCAGTTCTATGGCTCGCTTCGGTCCAATGCCTTTTATAGAGCCACAGTAGTCGCATCCTAGGAGGATGCAGAGATCTATAAACTGAAAAAAAAATTAACATTTTAATTTAAAGTTTTTTTTATGGGGTGTAAATCATCGAATGACTTCGCGACATCGCCGCGACCGCGCACGCTGCTTATGAGGAAGAACCCCTCTGTGGTCCGAAACTAGTAGAGCTTTTCTCAGTATTTTTACGTGAGTAACCCGCGATTTTTAGTTACCGACAGATTTTTTTTTTTATGGAATAGGAGGCAAACGAGCAGACGGATCACCTGATGGTAAGCGATCAGTACCGCCCATGGACACCCGCAACAGCAGAGGAGTCACAAGTGCGTTGCCGGCCTTGTAAAAAGCATATTAAGTGTAATAGATAATATATTATGTTCTGACTGCACGGTTGGTGCGGTGGCTGGACAACCGGCTACCGTGCAAAGTATCGCGGGTTCGATTCCCGCACGGAACAACACTTTGTGTGAACCACAAATAGTTGTTTCGGGTCTGGGTGTGATGTGTATGTGAACTTGTATGTTTGTAAACGCACCCACGACACAGGAGAAAATCCTAATGTGGGGCAACGTGTTTTTAATAATTAAAAATAATATTAGTATTCTCCTGTTTAATGTGAATTTAATGAGAATACTAATCAATGATTATTTAACGTCGAACTATAAGTATAAAAAAGTACACCTACAACATACCTCTCTCTGGTTTAACTCCAATCCTTTTAGCACGTCGTCTAGGTGGAACTCCTGCACGGGCATCTTGCGAGCTTCAGAGAAGGTGAGGTGTCGCAGCAACACATTGGTACCGAACGTTAGAGCATCCATATCTTCAGTCGCTGAGGCGAACACTTTGCCCGCTTTCACCTATAAAATGGGAAGATAGAAATTAGATTAGGTTTATTAAGATGAATATTGTCAGCGTAACAAACTGGACCTGAATCCTACAAAGTGTTCAGTTATTACTTATAGTCGCAAACGTAGTACATTGCCAACAACTTATAGGTTGAGAATGCAAGTGTTACCCAGAGTTGATGTGGTGAGGGACTTGGGCGTTTACCACGACCGTAAACTTCTGTTTGATGACCATATTCAAGAGATAGTTGGTAAGGCATATAGAGCTCTTGGATTTATTATGAGGGTCTCTAAAGATTTCAAACAGGCAAAAACGCTCAAGATTTTGTACTGCACTTATGTAAGAAGCCACTTGGAATATGGATCGCAAATATGGAATCCCTGTTACACACACATCCAGCGCTTGGAGACAATTCAACAGCGCTTTATTAAATTTCTTTGCTTTAAACTTCATGTTCCATATAGCTCAGACAAATATCTAGAATTGTGTAGGCAGTTTCATATTCTACCCCTTACTAATCGCCGTCGAATAGCGGATTGTACCACACTACTAAAAATCATCTCAAATGAAATTGACTGTCCCGATCTCTTGTTCAAACTCTCTTTCAATGTCCCATGCAGATCTATTCGCTACAATCCCCCACTTTTAATTCGAAATTCCTCAACGAGGTATAGGCAGAATTCCTTTATTATGCGTGCAAGCAGAGACTTAAACAACTTGTGTAAGGAGTATCCAATAGATCCGTTTGTAACGCGGACTTCTGCGGTGCGAAGGATGCTCACCCTACAGTTTTAATTGATGAATAAATTAAGTTAATTTATTATTAATTTGTTATTGTCGGTAGTATGGTTGGTGTGTGTTCACTTTTTATGTTTATATTTAGTTGGTATATGCTCTTGTTGTTTTGTTTTTTATTATTATTATTATTATTTTCTTTCCCTAAATGTAATTTGTTTAGACTGTGAGTGTTTTTTAATTGAATAATGTGAAATCTATCCGTGAAAACCTGTAATTGGCTTTCTGGTGTTATTATAATATCTGTTTGTTTGCCATGTGTAGCTGTTGGTTTTCCTATCCATAAATAAATAAATAAGGAAACTACAACCATTCTTCTTGGGGATGTAGTTAGAGCCGCAGATATCAAGTACGAGCTAACGGTTCACCTGTGGGCTTACTCTCGAATCCAATTCCGATCGATCGACATTGATATTGTGAAATTTCGTACTCTTGAGTTTCAACACTAGCGCCCATTGCATCCGTATTGCGTGGGTATTTAATGAACTAAATGGTATTGAGTTTGTTTTTATATTCCGTACTCAGAATGCTATTTTAACAGCCACAATTGGGGTTGTATAGTTTTGACATTGGATAATTACTGAGTTTTCATTGGATTGCAATTGCATTGACATTGGTTTCAAGAGTAAGCACCCTGATTGTAAGCAACCGATATCGCGGATGGGCATCCACAACACCAAATGAATTACAACCTCACAAATGCGGGGATTGGGTCTCCTGTAATCTCTAACATTTTGTAACAGAATGCTGTGGTTGTGGTTGATTCACGCGAATTTTTGTGAGATTGGTTCAGCCAGCCCATTCGTGGTGCAGCATGGTTCTCCTCTCGTGATAAATTGGGTAAGTAAGAATAAGACTGCCTCGTTGGCCGAGTGGTCGCAAGTGCGACTGCCGGGCAAGGGGTCTCGGGTTCGATTCTCGGGTAAAAAAAAAATTCTCAGTAGTAGCACGGAGTCTGGAAATGTGCCTGGTATATGGCAATAGGCTCACCCCCTATTACATGGGACTCATAACATAAATTGTGAAAAGTGAGTGTTACTTCGGTGTGCACCTCTGCCTACCCCTTCGGGGATAACAGGCGTGATGTTATGATGATAAGAATAAGAAAGAAAGGGCAATTGTGGTAATAAGCACTGGATGATTACTGACCATAGCAGCGCATTGAGCCTCAGCCTCGCAGGGTGCCTCGACGACGGGGATCCCCATCAGCTTCAGTAACTGCCGCGCTTCCTCATTGTGCACCTTCGTCACCTTCACTAGACGACGGTTGAACTTCTCTATAGACTCCTGGTCACCTGGAAACATAATAATAATATTAGATCACTCTCCGCAAACGATACATACAAGTACCTGGGTATGTCAGAAGGATTAGGCATTAATGGACCGGACATGAAGTAATCATTACAGGGGCGCTTCTTTGGCCGTCTAAATAGGGTACTGAAAAGTTCCTTATCAGGCGGAAACAAAGTGCGAGCCTTTAACGGTTGGGTCATGCCAGTCCTAATGTATTCTTTTGGTATACTCAAGTGGACTCAGACTGAACTTGACACCCTGGATAGGCGAGTCCGGACACTGCTAACTGCAAATCGCATGCATCACCCTCGTTCGTCGGTCATGAGGTTGTACATCCCGCGGAAGTGTGGTGGTCGAGGCTTATTAAATGCTAAGACCCTTCACAACCGTGAGGTGTGTAACCTCAGGGAATATTTCCTGAAAGTCAACGAGGGTATGCATCGAGAAGTAGCCGCAGTGGACAATGGATTCACTCCACTATCCTTGGCAAAAGAGAACTGGCGCAAACCTGTGGTACTGAGCGTCAATGATCGCAAGGAGGTTTGGCATAGCAAGGAGCTCCACGGACGCTTCTTCCGGGCCCTTCATGGGCCCAGTGTAGATTTTCTAGCGTCCGTATCTTGGCTACGATTCAGTAATCTCTTTGGAGAAACTGAAGGATTTGTCTGTGCTATAATGGACGAAGTTATCCTTACGAATAACTATCGGAAATATATAATTAAGGATGGGACGGTTGACATATGTCGGGCATGTCATAGTCCTGGTCGTTTGGCTAACAGTGAATATTTGCATAGGCATAATCAAGTAGCCAAGATTATCCATCAGCAACTTGCTGGTGCTAAATAAATGTTTTTTCTTTCTTTCTTTCTTTCTTTACACTATCGACATGTTGAATCTGAGGTACCGTACTACAAGTATGTGCCCGACCCAGTTCTGGAAAATGACCATATCACATTGTACTGGGACCGGTCTATCATTACTGACAGGACTATTGTAGCCAATAAACCTGACATAGTGGTGATAGACCGACAAGTACGCCGCACGATGATAATCGATGTCACCATTCCCCATGACGAGAACCTCGTGAAAGCTGAGAAAGATAAACAAATAAAATATCTAGACTTAGCTCACGAGGTCGTCGACATGTGGAGTGTGGATTCGGCTATCATTGTGCCGATAGTCGTGTCGGCCAATGGGTTAATCCCTAAAAGCCTCGACATCCATCTTAGGAGGCTGGCGTTAGGTGGATGGATCAAGGGCCTGATACAGAAGGCAGTTCTCCTAGAAACGGCACGTATCGTGAGGAGGTTTCTGTCTCTGGAGCCCTAACCACCGGTAGCTTGGACCATGCTCCCGCTACTGGTCGGCTCCTATTTTTTATATTTTTAAATATTATTTTTATTTTATAAGTAGTGTTTAAAAATGTAATTTATAAAGAATTTTAAATAAATATATGTAAATATTATGATTAACTAATAACTATCGTGAGACATACTAAATTAACTACAATCACGACGATTAAAAGTATCCTATCACCGTTGTCTGTTTCCTGCCTGTATACTAAATTTCATCACAATCCGTTCAGTGATTTCACCATGATTGATGGACAAACTCTTAATAAAGAAACTAGCACATTTCTAATATTATAATGTGATAATGGGATTTGTAAGTTAGGTACAGAATGTAAGGTTCTGTTAAAAAAAATGTGTTCCGTGCAGTAATGAAACCTGAGATATTTATTTATTTAGAACATTTACATATACACCGTTAAATTTGAATCGTTTTAATCCCTTGGAGGTTCGAACTGGTCCATGAAACACTATCGATTTGTAAAGATAAAATTAAGAAATAAAGTACTTTTAGTAGGCAGCATTTCTATCAGTAACAACCTAACAACATTGACGCGGTCGCTGGTCAACGTGGACTCGCAAACATCAGTTGATCGAGTCAATAGCCGCCGTGTAGGTACCTACACTGCCCGACCGTCGACGATTTTTTTTTTTAAGGGGGGAAACTCATCGAATGACTGCTCCCGCCTGGGTGAGGCGGGAGGGAGTGTCAGACTCTTAGTGACTAAAAACCACCCCGTTCCTTCTCCTGCACGTCGAGTCGGAGCCCCGGTTACCCGTTAGGTTCTCCGCGACTCCGAATCGGCATCGGCCGTATTGAGTCCCATCTGTGGTGGTCTGATGGCTCTTTGAGGCGCGCGCGGAACGCGACGCGCCGTACGCTCGGGTGACCGTCGACGATACGCAACGACCGACGACGACGTAGGTAACTATCTCGTGGCGCAAATTTTGGTTTCATACATTTTGCGAGTATAATCTTATCATTTGCTAATTTATTTATTTTTTATGTTACACCGCAGTACAAGCTTGTAATGAGTAGTATTCTGTTAGTTAAACCACAGGTCCATGGGATTAAAACGACTAAAATTTAACGGTGTATATATAACACTTCAGCTTACGTGTTGATATGTTGCCTTTTGTTGCCTAACCAATTTTTTTTTTATGTTTTCCCACACTAGTATATTGTCCTGTGTCGAGGGTGCGTTCACAAACACATGACATCCAAACCCGGGACAAGAATCTGTGGATCACACAAAGAATTGTTACATGTTGCGCCACCGCTAGATGCTCAGCCACCGCGCCAACTGTGCAGTCGAACGCCAACCATAGGTCTCATAACACAGCTGGTATAAAGTGTGTGTTATTTTAATTAACAAATATGTGGCAATGAGAAATATGTCGACTCACCAGCCTCCGTAGCTTTCTGCAACTCCTTCTCCGCCTCCTCCCTCCTCTCCGCTCTCTTGTTCAGCTGATGAGATTTCATGTCTGGTGGCTTCCCGTCAAACACATACACTGGTTTGATGCCATTCTCCACCAGTCTGATTGTCCGATAGAATGTACCCATCAGGTGGGATGTTGTCTCTCCATCTACTGATACTAATTGAGATCCTGAAAAAGTGATATGTATGAAAGTGTTTGTTTTGTGTCAAGAGTCAAATCATTTATTTCATTTCGGCACTTTTAGAGTGAAACACAATGTTCAAAAGAGGTGTCTGTATGTCAAATACTCCTTTATGGAAGCTAATTGTTCATATAAAGTCGGGATTCTTAAAAAAGTATAACAGTGCATATGTGCAGTCTAGAATGCCTCCTTGGGGTCTTTTTAACTATAGCCATATCTGTGAGAAGACCTTTGTTCCTCATTCCCCAAAAGTGTTAAAGATAGTGAAAGCTAGTGACTTAACAAAGCCTGGCAAATTTATCAGATGGACCCCCGTTCCCAATAAAAACTTATCTTCTGTTACACACTGTGTTTTATGTTATAATTACATTTCCTGTCTCAGTTCTATGGGAAGACATTTCAACAGGAATAAGTAGCACCTATGTACTCTAATTTTATATACATGTGTGTTGTTCTCTGAGCTATATGTGAGTACATGAATTATTAAATAAATAAATAAAAAACAGAGAAATTCAGATAACCTCTTAACGGGATCCATCAAGCTCCATCTCACCAAAGGTCATCATAGCTTCATGCATTCACCATTGGCGTTTGAGACAATTAAAGATGAGGTAACTAAGGCTGATCACATAAAGTCACTTTATACTAGGTATATCAAAATAATTGCCTTACCTTCACTCCTAACAGCTATTAGAAACTGGTACAAGCTCATATACGCATCAATTGCTATTTTACGTCCTGTAAATAAGATATAAGTTGGTTATGTTGGACTATTAAGGTTAACAAAGGAATTTAAGAAAATATCGTCACAATTGTGATCATTAACATCAGATTTCTGATTTTATCATTAAGAGAATGTTATGTTTGTAGCTTTCTATAGTCTTATTTTAAGGCTCAAAGTCTGGTATTGAGGCCGGTGTTTGTTAACAATAGGTTTTGTAAGACAACTGGTCATAAATCAGTAAATTGGAGATAATACTTTTAATCTACCATAGCAATGTAAAAGTCTAGGCTTTAGGAAGCAGGATTGATGTGTATTTTATTCGGGAAGGTTAACAATATCGATTGTAAACACATCTTACCGAAGTAGTTCTTGATCTCCATTTCCTTGATTGCATGAGGAGCAATATCTGCAATCAACTTAGATAAGCCTAGAATACCCATCGTGGTCTTTCAAAAACTAAGAACTAGTGTAGAATAAAAGAATTACTTAAATTTTTACAAATTAAACGTTACTTTCATTCGCGTTTCTACGCTTGACAAATTTGGCGGGAAGCGGGAACGGGAATTCAATGTCAAATTCAGACATAATTTGACATGTCAACAATAGTGTTGGTCATACATAAAAAAGTATTGATTGTGATGTGTGTCCAGTCGAATATTGAGTTGTAGTACATATTATTATCTTTTTCATTCATTATGCCTAATAATACAACATAACAAAAGTTTATCGGCACACATCATTTTTAATAAAGCATGACCGAAATCTTATCTTATCAATTTTATGAAGTAACAAAACGCGCAATTTAAAATGTTTTGACAAGGCAACAAAGCGCAGAGACGACAAGTAAAGACAACATTACACAATTTATTGTGTAGGGCAGGGCCGCGATCGTGTTTTGTTATTATAATATTAATTTATAAACTTTTAAAACTTCAACATGGGAAATTATCTCAGCTCAGGAATGGAGGAAAACTTCAAAAAGAATCAAGAATTTATTCACAGGATAAATGTATCTATATTTTTTCTAATATAATATCAATTTGTAGCAATATATTCTTGCTAATAATATTTTGTTTTTAGATGGAGAGGCAAATACAACTTCAATATCAGATGCAAGAGCGACAAATGGCGATGCAAATTGCTAGAAGTAGGGACACCTGCCTTTGGTTCACTACATTTTACGTGGTCGCTGCAGCAGGCCTTGGCAGTGGGTAATAAAATTTATCTGAGTTTATAGGGTCAATGGTCACAAATAGTATAAGTCAAAGATCAAATATTTACATGGTTTACATATAATTATTTAACAAGAAAACTGGATAAATTAATACTAGTGTATCGCTTACATCTTAAAATTTATTTAATTTATAAATTAATTTTAATATTTTCAAATTCAAATATCTTTATTGCTGAACACAATAAATTTAGATGCATTGCAAGATATTAGATGAATAAATCATTTAACTAACGTCACTCTCATAGAAGCGCTGAATAAATTATTGGCAAATTATGTGACTTGTGTTTAATTCCAGGTTCAGAAGGACTAAAAGACCGTATCTTTTGATACCTTTAGTACCTCTCACATTTGTGACTCTCTACTATTGGGATCTTGCCTATGGAAACAAAATACACAGGATAAGAAGTAAGTTCCTTTTAAATTCACATGACTTCATTACATGATCACCACGCATACATAATTATCTCTATAATTAAATCCATCAAAATGAGACACTGGCGTTTTCATATTTGGATTCTCGCCAATTTCGTGATAATTTTCTCCGAATAAAAATTTATTAGAATTTATTGACTAGAGAATGATTCATTTTATTCAGTCATTCTGAGTTTTTTCATTTTGAAGTTTTACTGCGTTTTAGGTTAGCCTTTACATTAAACCTTGTCATGTATTTACGTTGCTTCTGTAATCATTTTGAGGCTTGGTGAATTACTAGATTATTTCAATACCGTTCAAGTGTACATAATCTTTTGAATACATTGTTTCATTATTAATTTCTTCTTGATATTTAAAGTATTATCGTAAATATCATTGTATAATTTAACAAATGATTTGGTATGATAATTCATAATTATTTACGTATTTAATTGGTCCAATTCTGTTACAGTGGAAGCAGAACACATAATGACACACGAGCAAGATTCCCTGGAATGGCCTTGTGGCCTGCCCACACCTTCGTCAATTGACCTTGGTCGTTTGGACGTAGAAGAGAAGAAGAAGATGCATCCCTCCTTGTTCGCGTAACTTTTTAAAAAGCTCAACGATAATGTGTGCCTTTACCGCAACTTAGATCAGAATTAGCGGTAGTTTAGACCTTCGTCCACCGCACTTCCAATGGCAAAAACTAGAAATTTACATAATCCGTTGATGAAATTGAAACTTCAGACTATATTGTGAGACTCCCAACAAGCATTCCAGGTCTCGATCCATTCAAAAGTTCCTCATTATATTCGCTTTAATTATGAATATTGTACAGTACACAGGTGACCTAGACTAATGTCATGAGGCCTAACAAACTTTTCTCTCTAAGGACACATTATGGTAACTAAACTTGTGTTTTAAAGTAGAGTAGGGTATTGCATAAGTTATAGTACCTATTCTCATTGGAATCAATGTCAAGCTGTTCCTGACAAAGAGTTATTAAGTTTTAGCAGCTATAAAGAGCACTCTAAGTATTTTTCATTATGACTTGCTGTTTAATGTAATGTTTTCGCCAATGGAAATTGCGGTCTTAGTAACAGCTAGATTTTAGAGGCACGAACTAATAATTTAAGAGGTAGTTTCATTGAAAAATTCATATTTCGATCAAGTATTACGGCTTTTTCTCCTTTTTAACTCGTCGAGTACCGTCATTATAGACACAATTATAGAACAATAGGTTGCGGTCACCGGTGACCGCTTGGTGTATGACAGTTTAAAGCCGTTATTATCGAATCTGATAACGTTTTTACATGTCATCGTGACTATGATTGTACGATTTAACGAAGGCCAAGATGGAGTATTTTATGGCAAAAAAAGATTGAATTAAATGTGTGTGTGTGTACTTAGTGTACGGTTACCTGGTAACCGTTTGGCTTTGATGCTATTTATTGAGATAAATCAAAAACAAAATTTCATCCCCCAATATTGGTTCAATATTTAATTGGTCTCTTAAAATCGGGTTTGAAATTAATGTACTTATTAGCCGCCTAACAATGCCGCCAATTTTTCCGCGTTTGCAAGGGTTTGCAATTTAAAAGTCAACTTTGGTTTTTGAATGTGTGTGATTGTGTAACATTAGGAAATTTTTAGGATATACTTATTTTAATGTTGCATTTGAGACGAATATGCAATACATAGTGGAATTATTTTTTTATTTCCTGTGGTGTACTTAAGGGGTTCTCCTTTCAAAGTACGAGAATATTAGTACTTTAACATAACTAAGCCGCTGAAACATTATTTTGTATATTTTTGGTAGAAATAATATATATATCTCAGGTTAATATTTTATTAAATAGTTTTATTTGTTGTTATATTATACATAAGTATATACTTTATTTTGTTTGTTATTTACATCGTAGTATAATATATTTATATTTGTTTATCGTAGGAGATAAATACTTATCAATTCAATAATGCCAACCATGCATGCACCTTTTATCTACAAGTGTATCAGAAAATACTTATCCTAAACATGATACTATTAATAATATTCGTGTTCCAAGTCTTTCCATTAATACTCTATGAAACTATAATTCGTGTTATATTATGAAGTTTATGCATTTATTAAATAACCGTCTAAGGTGAAATATTTAAGTATTACGAGACAAATATTAGATGTAATCTTCACAATTTTAGCGTGTTACTTATCAGATTGACTGTAATATTAATGTTAAATAAAATAAAGATTTTGAAAAAAAAATCATGTATTTATTTGTAGTTTGAAATAGTCTCTAACTACAATCATAAATTAATCATTAAAAATTTAAATATTTCCACCAGTCATAAACAATCGATTGTAATTATTCTGCCAAAAATATCGATTATACATTTTGGTGCACAACTATAGTTGACATCCTTGGTTACCATAGCAACTGACAGGTTGTTTGGGGAGCCGTAAACAAATGAAACTCGACTGGCAGAATTCAAATGTGCCGATGTCTATCTAGTAATATTGACAAAATACCAAGATTTTAACAAAAAATAGTAAATGTATAATGGGATTTGTGAGATATTATTACTGTTTTTTTACGTAAGTACACTCAGCAACAGCTACATTTAAAATTAAATTAAATAATTTTCCAATCGTCTGTTGTATCGACATATTCCTCGTTGCTTAGCGTAAATAATCAATATTTTGACAATGATGGTAGTCACGCTTTTCTAATATTCAAATAAGCTCACGATACCCTTCGAATTTACATTTTATATAGCAATTTGATAGCAAAACATGAAAACTGCGAATATATGAATTTTAATTTGTATCAATTGCAGAATTTGATTTTACAATCTCCGCGTAAGTATTTGTGTTGAAAAGAAGTTCTGATGTCACAAAATCAAGGTAAGAAGGACGACCGGAAGAAAGATGTGGGTCAAAAGCCAATACAGAAGAAGGTCCCTGATAAAAATATGTCGGAGATTGATGAACACATACTTAAACGGTTCGAAGTCAAGAAAAGGCTTGGGAAAGGCGCTTACGGTATCGTTTGGAAGGCTGTTGATAAAAAGACCAAGGATGTGGTGGCGATTAAGAAAATATTTGACGCTTTCCGGAACCAGACAGATGCTCAGCGGACTTTTAGGGAAATAATTTTCCTCCAGTCATTCCGGAACCATCCTAATGTTGTGAAACTACATAGTATACACAGGTAAGCTGATTATATGTGTGTTATAGGAAATAAATTCACAAATCAAAATATTATCCTATGGAGGTAGCCAAATTCTAAACCTCACCGATCTTCACGTAGCTTTTTTTTACTTTCCAAATTTAAAATCTGTTATTCTAAATCTGCAGATTGTTTCAACCAAATTAATTAAGGGTCTTGTCTTGATCAGCAGTTCTTACCACTACATACTTTAGTTCTGGCTGAACAGTGCACAAAAAAATATACTTAAACATTTTTTTTACTGTCCAGTGTCCATACTATTAGACCTCTTCCTCTTTGTTTGTTTAGTGACAATAATATGGAATATCATATTGTAATTCATTACCTATTTATCCTTGTAGCTATGGTGTACTTAGGTACCTACTTTAGCTTTTTAAAGTACTAGGTGTAGAAAGTAATTCTTTATTTATTAATTTTCTTTTTTGTGCCAGCTGCACTTTTAGTATATCATTATTTTTATTGTGCCTTTCCCGAGTTCCTAATGAAGAAATGTGAAAAACAATAGCACATTTTTATATAGTATTTGGTAGGTTTCTTCCAATAAAGTTAATATTAGCATAATAAGATAGGGGCCTTATTAGATAGTAATGCTACATTTTTTGTGAACTAAAGCTTTTTAAAACGATTGCTTACTAGTCGGTTCTATTATACTGTGAAGTCTTTTTGTACAATCAATACAGCCATTATATATTGAGTATCGGTTTGTCACCAGCTAATTCTCCATTGTACGAACAATTGTGAGCGTATCTCTTGGTGAACAAAAACGATAGCCCTCATTAAACGAAATGTCCCCAACACAACACCAGCGCCCTCTACTTAGCGCAAAAATTAGTTAAGTAACGGTTTTTCCTTTACACCAGGGCTCTGAACAACCGTGATATATACCTTGGCTTCGAATATATGGAGACTGACCTCCACAACGTGATCAAACGTGGCAATATCCTCAAGGACATACATAAGCGGTACATTATGTATCAGATGCTGAAGGCGACCAAGTACATACATTCAGGCAATGTCATACATCGAGATCAGAAACCTAGTAATGTTTTGATTGATAGCGCTTGCAGGTAAGCTATTGACTTATGGATTTTCTTGTCTTTGAATTCTCATAGAATTGTAGTAGGTAGGTTTTTTATAAGAGTGACCAAATTTATCCACATGAAAAGGGATATGGACACTATTAATCTTTGAAGACAATTAAAGGAAACATTCAAATCAGTTCAATAATAGAAACTTGAATGTTCTTCAAGATAGAGGAGCTGAAAAAACGGTGCGTGAATGAATGGGGTTGATTCAAAATTGTTTTTAATTTAAAACAAGTAATAAACACCTGGTTCCACTCGGTCTAGTCTATCTTACTTAATGTAGTTATATCTGTAAATGTATTTATTAGGAAAAATATGTATCTTGATAATGTTCTCTGAACAGGGTGAAGTTAGCAGACTTCGGTCTAGCGAGATCGGTGTCCAGTCTGTACTCAGGTGGAGAGGAAGGAGCTGATCCATGTCTTACTGATTACGTGGCTACTCGCTGGTACAGGGCGCCTGAAATACTCATCGCGAGCAAAAAGTCAGTGTACTATTTTTTTAATTTCACTATTCTCATTTTTTTCCTATCTGCCTTGAGCAGCGTGGGGATTAATGCTCATTGCTTCTTTACGTGAGAAGAGCCTAAGCTCGGCAGTAGACACTTATAGGCGAGTATGTTTTTTATTCTAATACTGCAACTGACTTTTGTCCACTAAGGACAAAAAAAATTGTGAAGAGGGTCCAACGACATCCTGTTCCTTGCGTCACCCTTCGTGTTCAAAAGACCCTCATCTTTATAGGCTTTAAGGGATTGGCAAAGAGCAGTTGGAAGGACGTTCGACAGACCAGAAAAGTAATAAGAAATCTGGGAAAAATCAGATTTTCTTATTATTTTCCATGAACACTATTTCTGTAAAGGGTCAAAGGGTGCCAATATTTAGAGGATAATATTAATATTCGTTGAGATCTTGCAGCTGATGATGATGCCCAGATGCTGTTTCCATTACCTTCCAGTTATACTAAAGGCATAGACATGTGGTCTCTGGGCTGCATTCTAGGCGAGATGTTGACTGGCAAGCCGCTGTTCCCTGGCACTTCCACCGTCAACCAGGTCGAGAGGATCATGTCAGCGTTACCTAAACCTTCGCCTGAGGGTAAGTTACAACAAGACACTTAAAACTGATGTCGTTTCTCTTTGATATTTGTTGTAGAATATTTTATAGCTGAGCCAGAGGCGGATTAAAGTGAGTGAGCGCCCTAGGCAAGCACTACATATGCGCCCCTATTTTTTTTGGCTGCTGCCATTTTATAGTCTGTTGAGCACGCCCGTCTCGTGGCGCCTCTTTATAACCTGGCGCCGTAGGCACTTGCGTAACACGCCATAACTGTGCGCTTCTCTCGTAACTTTTTATCTCGCACAGCAAAACTGTGAAAAGATCTGTCGTCGGCGGTATTTCCTAACCAATACGACCTTCGAACCCCCAAGAAAAGAGCGTATTCCTTTTTGAAAGGCTGGCAACGCACCTGTGACTCTTCTTGTGTTGCGTGTGTCGGGTGTCCATGTGCGGCACTGATTGCTTACCATCAGGTGATCTGTCTGCTCGTGATCGCTGACCCGCCTTCTCTTTCTTTTTTATAGAGAAGGCTTAATGTTCAAGCAGTGGGCTCTTACAGGCTTTTCATGATGATGACTAAAATAGCTAACAAAATTCGTCTTCCTATAGACATAGCGATAGTGTGCAGTGGCTACGGCTCATCCCTGATCAGGGAGCAAGCGAGCAACTCTTCAGGTGGAGCCTCTCTGTCGTCACTCCTGTCCTGTGCTCCAAGAGACGCTGCAGACTTAGTCCAAAGACTGCTTGTATTCAACCCTGCCAAGAGGCTTAGCGCTGAACGGGCTTTGGACCATGAATATGTTGGCAAGTAAGTGTATCTTTTGTAATAACATAACTTTACGCCTTTTATCCTTGAAGGGGTAGGCAAAGGTGCACATTACGGCACTTAATGCCACTGTACAATGTAACACCCACTTTTCACTATTTATGTTATGAGTACCTACCATGTAATAGGGGGTGAGTCTTATTGCCGTATACCGGACAGAATTCTTTACCTTGCAGTCGCACTTGCAACCAATCGGCCAATGAGGCAGTATTTCGTTAAAAAGTGTTAAAAAATACTAAAATTAAATAGGTCATAAAACAAATTAATGAACGTGTGATTGTTTTTTAATATCTTATTGTATTTATTTTTGATTCATAAAATTAATATTAATATCTCGCCTGGTGGTAATCGGTGATGCGATACAAAACAAAAATAGCATTTCATGAATTGACTTACAATATCAGATCAGATAAAGAAGTAATTAATACCTACGTTTATTTTCTCATGTTATATTATTAGTTATCACGATGATATACGAAAATAAACGAGATTAACCGATCTCATTCAAATAGCAGAAATAAAGGTACGATGCACAATGACTTGCGTGTAATTTGCATGTCATACCAGCGAATCAACTTTAGTAGGAAACGAATTTCCTGAATGGACTATTTTTGTTATATTGATAACGTAGGTACTTAATGCGTATGATGACGGTAGGTACCTATTGGAAACAAGTATAACAGCTCACACATAGGACCCACTTAGTTTTAGTTAATTTTCCGTGGTGCTTGGCGACTGGGCTTCACCCAGTTGTACAGTCTCTTCTTTGTGCCTTTAGGCTTAATTCATTCGGTCTCCTGCAGTAACTCACCAAGGAAAGTGGAAACTATCGTTTTTTCTTTTCCTTTTATAATATCTTCTGATTCCCCTGGGACGCGCCGAACTTCAGTGTTCTGGTGTTTTAATGGTTGTATCTACTGTAGATCCTGCTTACAGGAGTTGCAGCGGTTTTGGGTTGTTGTGGCGGGCCTATAAAAGTCGGCCAATCAAATATAAAAAAGATCAAAATACATTTGTCACCACTCCTACTATTTCCACGGGTATCAAAGAGTCGACCTGGTACAATCGACAAAGTTGTCGGTTGACCATAATTAGATGATATTCGCATTCACTCGGCGCGAGCGTCAGAGCGACCACAGGGAAAACGAGTGAATAGCAAGTTTACCACAGGATTTGATTTGAAAAGTGTACTACCGTAAACTTTGCCAATAGTACATTCTTATTTAAGAGAGACCGGACAGTGCCGATCTCTAATAACCATGTTCCCTTTAAACTGCGATCATCAATTGGTGAGAGTATG
The DNA here is from genome assembly GCA_038387885.1 of Spodoptera picta. Taxonomy (NCBI): domain Eukaryota; kingdom Metazoa; phylum Arthropoda; class Insecta; order Lepidoptera; family Noctuidae; genus Spodoptera; species Spodoptera picta. The sequence goes on from JAZHFQ010000116.1 coordinate 176,851, forward strand.
ACTCAGTTGGTGAACCTGTTTTGTCAAGGAGGGCAGCAGAGGGACAGTGGCAATGATGACATACCTACTTCCAGATTCCATCGCGAGCGTGACGAGCCCACTCTGATGTCAGATGTCCTTCTGCCTTTAAGGGATGATAAGCAGATGTCAGTCGATGACTACAGGAACAAACTGTACAGCATCATGGCGAAGGGATCCCAGGCATACGCGGGACAACATAGGAAAGTACATTCTAGGTAACTATAGATTATTCAAATCTTTTATGACAGGGAGAAACCTTCAAAATCCGCCTAGGTTTTGGGGAGATGGACTAAGAAGTGTGCAATTTTATTTCACTTCAAATCATTTCGGTAGCTACCATTAGGTAGATACCATAACCTTTATGGGGGCACCGGGTAAATATTGATTTCAGATTTATAAACCTTTCTAATACTGGACCACCCGAGTATATCCTAAAACAATGATTCACCACCTAGGGACAGTCAGCAGGTCTTATCTAATTAATTTTTTGCAGCAACAAAACACATCCCCTACCGACAGCCACAAGCAAAAGCAGCAAGAATTTTCATGAAACGGAACTAGCGAAGTCTTACTCGAAGACCAAACACTTGAGTTCTTCAGCAGACACAAAGAGTCGCCCAAAATTACTGAGACCTCAACTAGAGAGGCCTTTGAAGGAGCAGAGATCTGAACAGAGCGTCGCAAAGCCCCTTAGAGCGACGAAAATCTTTGAACAGCGACACGAATGGGTGGAAAACACGAATTGCCATGGAGACTACTTCCAACCAGTGATGAGACAAAGTCCTTCAGAAACCGGCTTCATGAGTGGAGGTAAGAAAACTTTGCAGCATAGGAGGAATTCCACCTCGTTTTCCACGGTCACTATTGGGGGTGATGCGGACTATGGGAGCTGTGGGAAGCAAAGACATGGGGTCATCACAGCCAGTGCCCTCATGGACTTAAGAACTAGCATACGATAAGTAAGCGATCTATCATATAGGTTTGTGAATCTCTTGTAACTTGATATGAATGCTCCAAAGGTTTGCGGATGAAATTTTAACTGATTACGAATAGTGGTTTTTTGATTTTGAAAAAATTGTGCTTTGGTTTGTTGTGGGATTTTCGGAAATTGTGAATGAGGTTTGTAAGGAAACGGCTAGTTAGCTTAGTGTTTGTTTGTGTCTTGTGATTCGAGAGGTTTTATTGACAGCAGGAAACGAAAATCAAAATTGTTGATTTAGTAGTATAAGGTTCTACTTTAAATTTTAACAATACACGTCATTTAAATATATACTGTAACGTTAAACAGAGGTTAGTACCTAAGAGTATTTAACTGGTCCTGTCAGACATTACTTTTGTTAGAAAATTTTGCACTAATTCATGATGCCACGACTATTATATGAATGAATAAAGTAGAACTTTATATTCTCTTTTAAAAATTTCTAATGTCTATAGGACACAAACATTGCTATGAATATTTTATAGTTTTACAACAAGAATCTTATTCGTAGTAGAGAATTTGAGTAATGTGTTCGTAATTTTGTAGACTGTGGCGTAAGAGTGGTTTGTTGGGCGTTTATACTCTGTGGTAGGATGCTCCCACATTGCCGCCAAAAATGTTTACAAGAATTAGTAAACTTTTGTTTTATTTATGAACATTATAATTAATTTTACATAAATATGTTCACTTGTTCACTATCCCTAGTGAACATATCAGTAGTTCGCCGTCCACCCACAAGGCAGATAGACGATCTGAAAAGGTAGCAAGGCCGTTTTTTTTTTTTTAAGGGGGAAAATCATCGAATGACTGCTCCCGCCTGGGTGAGGCGGGAGGGAGTGTCAGACTCTTACTGACTAAAAACCACCCCGTTCCTTCTCCTGCACGTAGAGCCGGAGCCCCGGTTACCCGTTAGGTTCTCCGCGACTCCGAATCGGCATCGGCCCTATTGGGCCCCATCTGTGGTGGTCTGATGGCTCTTTGAAGCGCGCGCGGAACGCGACGCGCCGTACGCTCGGGTCTGTTTCTGGTCGGACGGGGAGCCACCCATGCTCGCCGTCCGCAGGCCCGCGCTTACGGTGGCCGGAGATCGTCTCGCGATCCCCGACGCCCGGTGTGTCCTTCGCGATGGCTGGGTTGCGAGGAGGCAGCGCTTCGCTGCCTCACGCGTCCCGCCTCCTCCTTAGCTAGCATGACTGCTTCGCAAAAGGAGGAGACGGCATCCCAGTCCCCCTCGCTCCGCATCATGACCTGCACTAGGTCCGGACGTGAGAGGTCGCCATCGCCGATCACTTCCCTGAGGACACGGCGGTGCTCAGCCCACGCAGGGCATTCTCCCACCGTGTGTTCCACCGTGTCCTCAGGGCGGTCCTCGCAGTGATGACACCCGAGCGTTTCCTCCCGCCCCATCAGACACAGGTACCTCCCGAAACTTCCATGTCCGGTGAGGACCTGCGTCAGGCGGTAGGTGAGGACGCCGTAGCGTCTCTCAAGCCACTCCTCAAAGAGGGGACTTACCGCTGCGATGGCAGCGAGCCCAGCCCACGGTTGCGACAGTCGTTGCTGCCATTCCGCTATGAGATCGCGCCGGAGCTCATCCCGCCACGCACTTATCTGGCGCGGCAGCGGAGTTTCGCCCCGGCGACGTGCCTCCGCGCGCATGCTGTACACACGCGCGAGCACCTTCGCCTCCAGATCCCACGGCGGTAATCCGGCAAGGAGGTTCGCCGACTCCCCAGAGATCGTGCCGTATCCGCGGATCATTCGCACTGCCATGACCCTCTGTGCCATGAGCAGCGTCCGAGCAGGACGCCGCAACAGGTTTGGCGCCCAAACAGGGGCGCCTCAGAGGGTCATGGACCGCACGACCCCGGCGTATAACCTCCGGCAGGAGTAGCAAAGCCCCTAGGGATTCAGGTCGCCTTAAACTGTCAGATCTGCAACTCATTAGGGAGGATCTAAGTTCAAAGGAAAAATATGATGTAAACCTTTTTAACAGCGGTGTGGGGGCATCATTTAGTTTGCTCTTTTTTGTAATGAATTTTTATAGCTGCAACTTGTTTTATTGTGTAACTACAAGTCTCAACTTTTTGCTTTGAAGGATAAAATAGTGTCAGAATTTCTAAGATAAGTAACAAGGGCTCTGTCAAGAAAAAAGTAATAATGTCTCTCTCTAATTTTACAAAATGGCGGGCAACTGTCATAATTATTGTCGTTTCAAATTTTGAACTTGGAAGCGAAAAGTTTAAACTTGTTTTATTAAAAAACTGACACCTCTACATGGTTATGGTTTTTTGTTTATGGTCATATCTTCTATTCAGCCTGTGTTACGAGGTCTAGTCAATTTTGTTGGTTTTTTGTTTAAAAGTTGAGTCTATTTTGAATGAAATGTTTTGAGTCCGTCCATTTTGAAGACTAGCTATGTTTGGGCATGTTATATATCGGCAGATATTATTAGACTTACGTAAAGTAAAATATATTAAACTGACTATATGATTAGTCACAGGGGCCGTTAGTGAGATAGTGAGATCTGATCCTGGCTTATGATCAAGCTATTGCGTTATCCGTTGATCGAAATTCTCAGCTTCTTACGGAATTCATAATTTTATTGCACTGAGTATTTATCATGACCCTTCATCTTTGAGGTTATACAGCAAGTTCAAAGAAAAGATTTGCCTTCAGAAAAGTCCTACCTTATTCTTAAAACACTAAATCCGCAAGCAGTTCTTATACGTACATATGTAATTATGTGGATAATATCTGCCGATATAGGCACTACACTTGAAGTTAATTATTAATAAATAAAATGTTAGTTAATATTTTAGGCTAAAATGTGTTGTTTTAAAATTAAACAGTATTCTAGATATAAAACCTAAAGTTCGTATAAAAATTATATGAAATATTTTTACGCATTGCTGCTGAAATAGTGTTAGTAGTAGTCGATTTTTGACCTTTAGCTAACTTTTTGGTCGAAAAATTAAAGATCAAATATAGTTTCTAATTTTTTCCTAAATATATAACAAAGTTACTTTAAAATAAGTCTTATAATCGGTTGCACAGATTTTCGTATTATTTTAAAATGTCAAATATTTTTTTTTAGTTGTGGCAATATTTGAGTGTTAATGCGTGTGAAAAATAACCTGATATTATATGTTTACCTACCTATAACCGTAAATAGAAATAATATGTAAAATTACACTGCCATGGTTATATACTTCAATACTTATGTATAATAGGGTAGTTTCCTAAATTTTATTTTAATGTATGTCTGGTACATTAATTCAAAACTTTAGACACGTATTTTTTTCTTTTCTCACAAAATTAAATACTTTCGATGATATATTAATTTGAAATATCGTGTGATGTCACAGCGTGTCACATTTTGTAGCACGTTATGACGTAACAACCTCCCACTCCTAAACTTAGCGCCATTTTATCTAAGTATTTTAACGTAATACGAGAAAAAAAATACGTGTGTAATATTTTTCATTATCTATATAGCTGACGGACTAATTAGATTTTTAATTTTGGTACCCTGTAAACTACCCAATTATTGACAGCAATAGACGATTAAGTAGAAAAGCCTGGGTTAAAATAATTGTTTACTATTGTATACACCTCCTATATGGATGAAGCTCACAATGCATAAATACTTATAAATAGAGAAAATTGAGGTACCTATCTATGTCTACACAACTCGGGCGTGGATCCATACGATGAAAGGGCAATGTATAATACTAATTGCCCGCCTCAGTTAGCCATCAAAACTTTACAGTATTTAAATCAGGATTATGATTCACGTTTACGAAGTATCGTTAGTCGCTCACTACTCAAAAGGCCGGTAACGTACTTGTAACTCCTTTAGGATTGCGGATATCCATGGGAAGTGCTGATTGCTCACCATTAGGTGATCTGTCGGCTGGTTTACCCTCTTATCCCATATAAAATTACTAGTGCTCAAGAAAATAACATCTATAATATGGGTTTTCGGTTTTTGGATTAATTCAGCAAATGGAATGAATATTTATTGATCATTTAAACCTGGATCCACACTTGTCCCTATTTAACCTTTCTTGGAGTGCCGAATACATATGTTGTGCATGGATTTATTAATAAACAAGAAATTATATTACTTATAGTAGCCAAGAAACACAACAGTTGGAAGCCATATTAATTTTATACGCACGATAGAATAAAAACTACCGGTGCAATATTTAACAGTTCCTCCAAGGGTTTGGGAACATGTACCTCTATGTGATGTTTGAAAAATAGTAATAGTAATAGTATGTATGGGACCTAAACCACCTCATGGGCGCCCCTAATTTTTTGGCGCCTTTGTCACTGTATGGACAGTTGCCACGCACATCTTGCGGTAACCTGGCCTGCTCTTCAGCAACCTGGCGCCCTTTTTTTAAGGGAGCGGGATCATCCAATGACTTCCTTGGGTGAGGCGAGAGGGAGTGTCAAACTCTTACTGCCTAAAAACCACTCCGTTCCTACTCCTGCTCTGGCGCCCTAGGCACTTGTCTAGTTTGCTTTAGGGATGATACGGCTCTGGAATTAAATAAAAGTACGTGCTTTCAAATTTGGTATCTAGTTACTTATATTTCTGGCAAGTTTCAATGAAATTATATTTCTCATGTCTCCTAAATTAAACGTAATTAATGTAGAATTACTAGATGATAAATTATTCTATCTCAAACAAAGATTTGCTCAGATTTTTATAGAATAAAACTTGCATACAAAGTGACCTTATATTTGTAATCGAATGCTGTAAAACCTCTGTATTTCGAACGATTTTTTCTATACCTAAATATTGTAATAATGATGATGATGATGGATACTTTTAAAATAAGTGACCTAAATTTTAAAGGAGATTAAAAGAAATACGAATTTTTGAATCAATCAAGTTGAAAGTGAGGGATTAGAATATGTTTTCGAATTACCGAGGTTCTACAGTATGAATAAAGAATGTACAATTTTAATGTAAAATCTTCAATTATGATCGAAGTGTTAACTCGATTGGATTGTGTTCAATGATTTTATTTAAATATTTTCTGCACGTATTATTGACCTTCACAAATTCAAAGCAATGTTTTTGCAATATCAATGAATGATTTAACATAATTTGGGGTCAAACTCAATTTTACCCTTTTACTCAGAAGCGGATTAAAAATAGCGAGCGCCCTAGGCAAGCGCCTCGTAATCGTAATTTTTTATGATGCCACATCACTCTTTTGGCACTCGCGGCGACCTCCTGTATCCTGGCGCCCTTGCCTAGTTTGCTTCAGGGGTAATACGGCTCTGCTTTTAATTGTAAGGGTAAATAATGCTACCCTGCTGGGTAATTTGGAATCCTTGTTAAAAGTTGTGCGTGCAGAAATATTGGGAACTTTGTGCTATGTCTGGGACATAGCCTATTACTCCCGGTTGGTATAGTGTCTTTTTGTATATCGTATTTTACACGACGAATAAACGATTGTATGTGATACTTTTGTTTCATTTTAGCTAATTAGTTATTCTATTGTCAGAATGGTTGCTACAGCAGATTTAATTTTAGCTCCTTTAGTCATATACAATTAAGTTTTCTTCGAATGTGTTGCTAATTGTAATAAATATAAGGGGTAAGTTTGAGAGTTTGATTGAAGGACTGACGGCAGATAGTCGAGGAAACGGCTTGACTGGAGACTGGTGGGCAGGACTCCCGATTGATGGACCGACGACGTCATCAGAGCAGAGGGGCCAATGGATGCTGGTGGCGAGCTTGTGTTCGGCGAGAAGGACTAAGGCGGAGGCCTTTGTCCAGAAGTAGCAGTAGACGTCTTTCGGCTGTTGGTGATGATGATGAAATCTATTGCTAAAAATAGGCACAATATCGTATCCACCTCATTTGAAATTCGACTAAAGAGGTAAATAAATGTATGCCTAAAGAGTAACAGGCCAGAAATAAATAGTTTTCACACAGAAAACTTAAACGTCATTCTCGTGCGAACATGTCAGTTTTGTATAAATATACAACATATAGATTCATAGAAAAAAATAGTAAAATAAATCAATAATAATGAAATATTTATGTCTGTTGTTAGTTAATTATATTTTTGTATTGTTTAATGTTGACCATGTTTCGTGCAAGAGTATGGTACCCGTGCTCTCTTTGGAATATAGACCGACTATCCCCGTGCCAGTAGACGGAAATAGTTCGGAAAACTTAAAAGTATGTGAATGGACAGACAACGACATTTTGAAGCAAAGAAATGGAGCTGCAAGAGATTCTTTTTATTTTTTTTTGACGCTTCGTTTCTTTGCACCTAAATGTCATTTAGTAATATGTACCAGATGTATGTACCTACTGTATGCCAAATGCCATGTACCGGCAACAACCGTGAGAGCCACTAGATACAATTTACTTCCAACAGAGTCAATCTGGAAGATAATGGAGAAGGCCTGTGTCCAGTAGTAGATGTCTTGAGCTGACATGATGATAATTATTATTGTTATTTACTCACAGCGTGGTCGTCCACCACGACCTGATAAAGCCACTTAGCTAGTGGATAGACTTAATGCTGGTCTCTTCTAAAGGGCCTTAATTGGAAATCAATGGGTGAAGAGTAAAGTGTGGGAGAGCCATGCTTCGGCACGAATGGGCCGGCTCGACCGGAGTGATACCACGGCCTCACAGAAAACCGACGTGAAGCAACGCTTGTGTTGTGTTTCGTCGTGTGAGTGAGGTTACCGGAGGCCCAATTACCGTCCCCTTCCCCAATCTCCCCAATCCCTGAATTCCCAACGATCCTCAAACTCCTAATCCCCAAAAGGCCGGTAACACACCTGTAACGCCTCCGGTGTTCCAGGTGTCCATGGGCGACGCCAATTACTTACCATCAGGTGATCCGACTGCTCGTTTACCGGCTTATGCCATAAAAAAAATGTGATCAGCCAGTATTGATCATTATAATTGGTGATTTCAAACTTGTAATTTGAAATTATAACTTTATGCCTCTCACGAAGATTATAACTCATTACGTTCAAATCCTTTCCTAGTACCTCCCCTTCATAATGCTGATAGATAGAGACATGGACACGAGTGAGTATTGGAGGGAAACAGAGATCCTGTCTCTCGTGAGGAACGATGAAGTTGGCATAGACTATGACAAGTGTGAACAGACTGCGCCGGAGCACAGCGTGGTGCGCATCAATAGTTTTCGAACGGTTCGACCGATATGCAGGAACACTATTGGTGAGAAACTGTGTATTTTTATCTTAGAAATCCTAATTTTAAAGGGTAATGAGCAAAAGACAATAAATAAGGGTCAAATTATTATTATTATGTTTGCTATGGCATAAGCCGGTAAACGAGCAGACGGATCACCTGATGGTAAGTAATCGGCGGCGCCCATGGACACCTGGAACACCAGAGGCGTTACAAGTGCGTTACCGGCCTTTTGGGGATAAGGAGTTTGATGATCATTGGGGATTCAGGGATTGGGGAGATTGGGGAAGGGGAGGGTAATTGCGCCTCCGGTAACCTCACTCACACGACGAAATACAACGCAAGCGTTGCTTCACGTCGGTTTTCTATCTATCTACGGTGTTCCTCAAATCCCTAAAAGGCAACGCACTTGTATCTACTCTGGTGTTCCTGGTGTCCATGGGCTGTGCTGATTGTTAAATTGCTTACGTTATGAGCTGATCCATCTGCAGCTACGTTTGTGTACCATACAAACACTCAACAGCTGTACGGAGCCTTTTTTTAAGGGGGCTAAATCCAATTACTTCTATTTGATGAGGCGAGAATCTCACGCTCTTACTGACTAAAAACCACCCAGTTCCTAATCCTGCTCTTTGAGCCCTGATAACCTGTTAAGTTTCCGTGGCTCCGAGCCGTACAGAGCATGGACAGGTCCCAATTCTTGGCGTATTTTCATAAATATTTTGTTATTCAGAGCTTATACCGCAGCGTCGTAGTTTCAACGAGATATGCTCTTGTGAGCGGTTTCGTCCAGAAGTCTTTAAGGTTAAAACTCGTACATACATACACCATCATAAGTGTCCCTGTGTGACAAGAAGACGGGTCAACACACGAAGTGACATCAAACGAAAGAATCTGGTATTTCGGCGACTTTTTTCATCCCCACCCTCGGATGATGGTCTTGATAGTAAAATTATTTATTCACCTTTATCTTTCGTAGTATCTGTAAACTAAATAATTTTGACGAAAATCATTTTTGAATAGCTATCCAAAACTATGGATCTGGATCGATTGTGGGCATTAGTTGTATGGAGTTCTAGTCAAAAATCGATCTAATTATATTAATTTCAAAACTCAAAAGCGTTTATTACAATCAAACCATAATTTGGTAGTTTTGAAACGTCAGCAAATATAAAATAAATAATAGTCTGTCAGTCTGTCCGTCAGTGAAGCTAGGTGCGCGTTCCGAAATGTAGATTCGAGTGGAGAAGAACGAGCAAGAAACTCAATTGGATACTCTTTTAAACAAAGTCTGTTTTACAATGTCTCTGATACATATTCCAATATTGTATATAAATATATGTGAGAACAATGTAAAGACACGCTTGACGCAAAATACAAATTAAATTCGTTCTAGACATTGCGAAAATAAAGGTTGGATTTGCTCTCGTTGCGAAACTTTTGCATCAATTTACTACCCGTATCTGACCAACTCTCTCTATATACAATCAAAATTGGACCTTAAAAACACGAATTGAAGTTCTGAAATAACTTGCTTTTGTTTTTTTTTTAGATTACCAGCAGTGCCCTCAATGTCCTCATTTCAATAATCATACTGAATGTGAACTGTTCAGGGACTCTTGCAAGTAAACATATTTTTTCTTATTTTTTTTCTGATGATTACGTATGTACGTAGCTCGGTAAATTATCCAATCTCCTTAGTAGATACTCTCGGTATTTTACGGCCCGGAGGTTTAAGACAACCGCTTCTCATGCATGAGGGTGCGGATTCGAAACCTACCAACGGCAAGTACCAATGTGACTTTTTCCGAGTTATATGTACTTTCTAAAATTATTTAGACACTACTAACAACGGATGAAGGAAAACATCGTGAGGAAACCTGGGCTTATAATTTCTAATTATAAGTTTGAAATCGCCAACCCGCAATGAGCAAGCGTGGTGATTAATTCTTAAACCTCCGTGTGAGAAGAGGCTTTGCTCAGCAGTGGCCATTATAGGCTGTTGATGATGATGAAATTTTGCAATAGTAAAAGTGATATTGAATGTTTAGGCCTCCGAAGTCGCTGCTGTAACTTCAGTAATCTTATATCTTATACTTATCTTATACTATTATATAAAGCTGAAGAGGGTGTTTTTTTGTTTGTTTGTTTGAACGCGCTAAACTCCAAAACTACCAGTCCGATTTCAATAATTCTTCTTGTGTTGGATAGTGCATTTATCGAGGAAGGTTATAGGCTACAAAACATCACGCTACGATCAATAGGAGCCGAGCAGAGCGGGTGCAACCTCACGGAAGCAGCTAGTCCATGATATACAGTAATTTAGTACGGTACAACCATGAAAGCGCCCAAACAATGAAGTGCTATCCTGTCCTACGTCCGGCCACCGTAAGCGCGGGCCTGCGGACGGCGAGCATGGGTGGCTCCCCGTCCGACCAGAAACAGACCCGAGCGTACGGCGCGTCGCGTTCCGCGCGCGCCTCAAAGAGCCATCAGACCACCACAGATGGGGCCCAATACGGCCGATGCCGATTCGGAGTCGCGGAGAACCTAACGGGTAACCGGGGCTCCGGCTCGACGTGCAGGAGAAGGAACGGGGTGGTTTTTAGTCAGTAAGAGTCTGACACTCCCTCCCGCCTCACCCAGGCGGGAGAAGTTATTCGATGATTTTCCCCCCTTAAAAAAAAAAAAAAATCCTGTCCTACGTATTAACTCGGCTGACTCAGCTGACTGTTATTTTCCTGCAGGTTATTTTCTTCTATGAAGTACCTATAGATACGGCTATTTTGCAGAGAACGCAGGGTAAGTCCGTCAGAATATCGCACGTACTGTGATCGCAAGTATGGCAAGTGGCGTGCAATGTTCCTGCCTTCTGATTACTCACAGTGCCGATGTTGTGACGAGTGCATCTTCTTTAGAGGTAAAGTAGTAGAGTTTGCTAAAAACTACTGAGAAGATAAATAGTCGCGAGCGAAACTGAGCGAACTAGTGACGAGCCAGAGGCCTTGGTACGAGTTTGATTTATATTTAAAGTATTCGAGACGATAACGCGTTTGATAATCTGATTGGCCGGCCCCAATGAACCAACCAATCAGAGCGCCGAACGCGTACTCGTTACGAAAACTGTAAGCGTAAAACAAACTTGTACTAAGGCTTCAGAGTACCACGCGGGTCAAAGTCAACGTCAAAGCATTTATTACTTAGCTACTTTTAAAAAGTCAAAATATTTTTTTTTCTTCTTTGGCAAATGAGTCTCTGAAACGGTCTTGTCGACTATACTGCCAGTGTCGAGTTGTGACGGCAGATTAATGAACTGTTGAACTTAATTTTGTGGTAGTTTTTATTAGTTGTTAGTAGTTGAAAGGACAGTAAAATTTTGACGTTAAAATTTAATTGGCCGCAGTCTGTCCGTCAGCGACGCTAGCTTATCCCCAAGTATAGTTTCGAATGGAGAAGAACAAACAAGAAACTTTATCGTTACTTTTTTGTAGTATGTCCTAAGAACCGACTAAAAGACTACACATTTTACTGAGACCAGGCAGCAGGGCTCTCTGTTATCAGAGAGAGCACAGTTTAAAAACGTTCAGTTCAGGTTTATACTGCACCTTTTAAGCTGCGATGTTCTACCTCTCGAGCGCTGAAATTACGGCAAACCCATTTTGATTTTCTATTTTTTTTTTAGAGTTGGATCAATCTTGTGTGGAAGATGAATACAGTTTTGATACTGAAGAGTTTTTGCCAACTACTACTATAGGTGCGTACGAATGATTTATTAACATAACATCACGTCTTTTATCCTCGAAGGGGTAAGGCAAAGCACATTATGTCACAGTACAGCGTAATACCAACTTTCCACTATTTATGTTATAAGTCCCATGTAATGGGGGGTGAGCCTATTGCCATATACCGGGTACAATTCCAGACTCCGTGCTACTACTGAAATTTTTTACAAAATCCAGTAATACTTTGCCCGACCCGGGAATCGAACACGAGACCCCTTGCTTGGTTGCACTTGCGACCACTTAGCCCACGAGGCAGTCAGTACTGTATGTACTTAATACAATATTAACCTGTGTGTACGTAGCTTAAAGGTACACGCAATTGGTAACGCAATGAAACTACGTGTTCTACAGAAAACGAAGTTAGTATAGAAAATTGAATTTATTTACGGTAATAGGGTATGCGAAAGACGAATTGAAGGAGGATATTTACCTCTATTCGATTGTCGTCTGAAATAAACGTTTATATGTTATTTTTCTACACTTCACTGTCAGGAATGTTTTGTCATAGCAACATTTTGAGCAAGCTTTCTTCATTATTTGTTAGCGCCAGGGTAAGACCTATTGGATATTGGCAGGGCAGAGATGAGCAGCATCATCGTCTAAACTGTTGTTGAATTAAATGCGATCCTGCAAAATTTGCAATCTTCAGGATGACGTCAGAATTTTTTAAAGTGGAATAAATGAGCCATCAGTTCACGCTGATGGCTATTGGTCTCATCATAAGAGAGATGAAAAACATGAACATGTTAGTGAAAATGAAATGAACTCTTACGTAAGAGGGAGACTTTACACATATAAATATTATATAAATATAATTATATAGAGGATATACCTCTATATTATATAGACTTATACTTTAGGCTACATTTTCCGGCTGATCTAGGATTGAAAACGTTTTATTTGTACGTATAATTCGTGAACAGAGTACTTAATGTACATAGGAAAGTGAATATATCTACCACGATCCAGTTTTCCACAAAGGTCAAAGTTGGAAGGCATGATTTATATGAACTAATATTCAGTGCAAGTGTTGGCTATGCTCCAAAGGCGGGTATTAAGCTAAACTTTGGTATAAATGTTCCAGATTTCAGAGCGGGATGTAACCCGTATTGGGGTCACCCAGAACAAGAGTTCCGTGCCCTGAGATGCGACAAAATACTGCGGAGATGTGAGTTCATCTTTATTTATTTAATAGCTTCTGCCAGCGGGTTCGCCCGCCTTCCCGTGATATAATAAGTAGTCTATGTGTTATTTCGGACCATAATCTACCCCTGTTCCCAATTTCATCCGAATCCCTTCAGCCGTTTTGACGTGATTGAGAACAAAGCATAAAACAAACACACAAACTCGTAAACTTTCATTGCATTTATAATATTTATAAATAAGATTTATAATTTACGTACCTAAGTAGGTACTTATTATACATGGGTGATTTTAATGAAAGTTGATACAGTCTGGCAAACGAAAGTAGAGACTGAAAAAGCCCGGCAACACCGGACATGGAAGTTTCGGGAGGTACCTGTGTCTGATGGGGCGGGAGGAAACGCCCGGGTGTCACTGCGAGGACCGCCCTGAGGACACGGTGGAACACACGGTGGGAGAATGCCCTTCGTGGGCTGAGCACCGCCGTGTCCTCAGGGAAGTGATCGGCGATGGCGACCTCTCGCGTCCGGGCCTAGTGCAGGCCATGATGCGGAGCGAGGGGGACTGGGATGCCGTCTCCTCCTTTTGCGAAGCAGTCATGCTAGCTAAGGAGGAGGCGGGACGCGTGAGGCAGCGAAGCGCTGCCTCCTCGCAACCCAGCCATCGCGAAGGACACACCGGGCGTCGGGGATCGCGAGACGATCTCCGGCCACCGTAAGCGCGGGCCTGCGGACGGCGAGCATGGGTGGCTCCCCGTCCGACCAGAAACAGACCCGAGCGTACGGCGCGTCGCGTTCCGCGCGCGCCTCAAAGAGCCATCAGACCACCACAGATGGGGCCCAATAGGGCCGATGCCGATTCGGAGTCGCGGAGAACCTAACGGGTAACCGGGGCTCCGGCTCGACGTGCAGGAGAAGGAACGGGGTGGTTTTTAGTCAGTAAGAGTCTGACACTCCCTCCCGCCTCACCCAAGCGGGAGCAGTCATTCGATGATTATTTTCCCCCCTTAAAAAAAAAAAAAAAAAAAGGCGTGCTGTCCACGCGGCATTTGTCGAATGCACACAACCTGTAGGTTGGTTGCCGAATGAATACAATGGCGACAGGCGACCTACATTTGGGTTGATGACAGGGTATGGAAATTAAAAATATAATTAGTCCGTAAGTTAGGTAATGAAAAAATATTTGAAACGTATTTTTTTATTTTTACGTAAACAATACATAAAACGAATTAAAGTTTAAAAGTGGGGGCTAAAACGTTATTTCTACGTATAAAATATACATAGAAGTGACGTCACGTGACATTTCAAATCAATAAATATATCGTCGAAAGTATTCGTTTCTGTAAGAAAAGAAAAATACGTGTCTAATGATTCGAAATAATCTACTAAAAACCAGACGGACATTAGAATAAAAATTTGGCATCTACCCTATTGCTTCGTGGTCAGTTTTCATTGTTTCTGTGCAAGATGTATGTGTAAGTTGCATGCATTCATCAAACGAAGTGTCGCGGACAATAGGCCTTAGTTTGTATTTTGTATGTGGATTTTTAAGGTGATCTGTTAGGCTATTCCGTAACTGTCAATTCGAACATTTGAAATTACCTCTATCGTATTCTCGCCCGTCATTGGTCGAGATTATTCTCACAACCAATAACATGATTGGACGTGCTTTGTATTTTCAGGCGTTCCAGTAACAGTGCCGCCGTTACCAAATGAAACTTTAAATATGTAAGCATTAAAGATCTTGAATTGACATACTCTGTGTTAACCTAATACTTAATGATATACTTATCATGATGAAGAGGTAAATCTATTTATTTTTAATATATCGCGATCGCGGGACTTTCTCCGGCCACCGTAAGCCGGGGCGAGCATGGGTGGCTCGCCGCCCGACCAGAACCAGACCCGAGCGTACGGCGCGTTGCGTTCCGCGCGCGCCTCAAAGAGCCATCAGACCAACACGGATGGGGGGCCCAATGGGGCTGATGCCGATACGGAGCCGCAGAGAACCTAATGGGTTACCGGGGCTCCGGCTCGAAGTGCAGGAGAAGGAACGGGGTGGTTTTTAGTCAGTAAGAGTCTGACATTGAAGGCGGGAGAAGCCATTTGATGATTTCCACCCCTTAAAAAAAACTCTTTAAAACAACTATTTTTTTAATTTTCGTAGCCGTCGTAGCTTCCGCTACGAAGTCGCTACGAGCGGCGATTGTCCAATCTTCTGCCGCGGCTACGAATGTAAAGGCTTATTAGTTCCTGAACAGAACTGCGTCCCTGGAGGATTCCTGCCGGACAAGGACCAATGCAACTGCTGCGGGCGATGCAGTGTATACCATCGTAAGATATATTTGTCCTTTTCGCACTTGTGAAACTGTATTACTTGTGGTTTTGGGCGGAAAAGAGATAGAATTATTTTAGCTTGAAGATGATTTTTAGTTTTATTTTGGTAAATAGATTTAATCGTACGATTTATTGCTCAGTTTAAGTCAATAGGTACTATTTCTAAATCGAAGGGGTTG
Organism: Spodoptera picta; assembly: GCA_038387885.1. NCBI lineage: Eukaryota > Metazoa > Arthropoda > Insecta > Lepidoptera > Noctuidae > Spodoptera > Spodoptera picta. The sequence goes on from JAZHFQ010000116.1 coordinate 192,498, forward strand.
TAGATTGTAGTGATCATACCTTTAGTTTTTATTTATAGTTAAGTTTCTTCTTTTTAGAGTTGAACGAGAAGTGCGCTGAGTTCAAGAAGACTTTGCAGAAGGTTAACGGCACTGTGGAAATTGAGGTAAGAGCTAGATGTAAGGTACGAGCTTCCGTATAAAAGATCCTTCACAGTAGTGTTTGTCAAGCATACGTTCGATAAACGTATGCGCCGCATAGACGCCGCTCTGGCTATGTGTCACCAGAGCGCCGCTGGCTATGTGTCCATCTATGTTATTCTAAAGGATAATTTGCAACGTCACTTTTAAATCCCTAGTGAGACTAAAGTTTCGTTATCTAAAAATAAGTAGGTCCAACACTAGCGCCACCAGTGATGACGGCAGTAACTAGAATTACGATAGGTGAGTATTTAGACATTTTGACATTTTCAATAGGTTTTTAAAGTATGAGATGAGCTTACCATTCTCAGAATAGAGTGCATGTTAACGCCTTATTTAGACCATTTATGTACTTTCTAAGATCATTTACCATTGACAAACTGTGAAGGAAATCATCGCGAGGAAACCTGGACTTATAATTTTTAATTATATGTTTGAATCGCCAACTCGCATTAAGCAAGCGTGGTGATTAATGCTCAAACCTTCTCCGTGTGAGAAGAGGTCTTTGATCAGCAGTGGCCACTAATGTGTGGGAATGGGATATGTTCCGTCTCATTCATCTTGCTTATTGGTGTTCAGGTAGAAGAGGAGTTCTTGGAGCCAGGGTGTGATGATGGACTGGTCTGCAGACAGGGTCGCTGCCAGGACATACACACGGTGCGTCCTTCTGTCGGCCCCCGACGGAAGAGGGATGACGATATTTTATCTAACGGTACCTAAATACATTTTTATTAGTAGTTCTCATAACAAATGTCGTAAGACATAAGTAATAAATTAATTAATATTATAATAATATACTATTAGAAAACTTAAACACTGTCATAGAGTTTTCCTTACTCTTTGATATTAGAAACTTATTGGTTTTAAACCACATTATATTTTAGAAACTCAGAAGGCAGGAAAATAGGGACTACCACCATTACAATGCATCTTATATTGTTAACATCGAAATCAAATTACAAAATCAGGACTGGCTAAACCATAACTATTAATTGGAAAGAAAACAACAACAACACAACTAAATAAATTGACTTTCAAAAAGATTAAAATTCCCTCAACACCAAATACGCCGCCTTAATAACTTCCAAGTTCCCGCCATCTTGACTTTTTCATTTTTCGAACCACAGATTCATTTTCCCGCTACGCGATGACGTTCCGTTATTTTTGATCTATGTGTCTAACAATACTTTACTATTACATAAAGCTCAATAGTTTGTTTGTTTGAAGGCGCTAATCTCAAGAACTACTGGTCCGATTTTGATAAATCTTTTTGTGTTGCATAGGCCACTTATTGAGGAAGGCTATAGGCAATAAAACATCACGCTACGACTAATAGGAGCCGAGCAGAGTGGGTGAAACTGCGCGGAAGTAGGTAGTTAGTACCTAATTTAGTAAAATTATTTTTTCAACATCCACTACTTTTCCTGTGGGTGCCAAAACAGTTGACTAAGGGACTACATATTAACAGAGACTGGATAGCAGCGTTCTCTTATGCCATCAGACCATCACATGGGGCCCAGTAAGGCTGATGCCTGATACAGAGTCGCGGAAGGCCTAACGGGTTACGCGGCTCCGGCTCGAAGAGCAGGAGTAGGAACAGGGTGGTTTTTAGTCAGTAAGAGTCCGACACTCCCTCTCGCCTAACCCTTTTTTGAGGCGGGAGAAGTCATTGGATAATTTTCCCCCTTAAAAAAACATTTGCTTATAAACCTGGTCCTTTTGATCTGTGATCTCAAACTCGTTTGTCAAGCTTGCAGACAAGACCAAAACTTTATGTTATGAGAAACGCTCAACTTTCGAATCACACCAGGACTCGTCCGTTGGTAAAATAGGCTTTTTGTGATCGATTGTTTGTCCATTGTACGTTTTTATTCTATAGAGCCATGTAAACGTGAGTTGAAGTACTTCAAGAAGAAGTTCGGTCCAGAGGGTCATCTGCATTACAACGCGCCACAGTGCACTCCGCTTTGGTTGTATGCCCCCGTCCAGGTACATGGTGCAATTTTACCTACAACAAATAAAAATGTAAATTAATTCTGTGCTTATATGGTAGAAACTTCAGTGATATAAAAGCTACACGAATACTATTCTCATTGCCTGACATTTTCATTGCATTGCTTTGCATTGACTGCCTCGTTGGCTAAGTGGTCGCAAGTGCGACTGCCGGGCAAGGGATCTCGGGTTCGATACCGGATGGGGCAAAGTATTACAGGGTTTTTAAAAAAATCTCAGTAGTAGCACGCAGTCTGGAATTGTGCCCGGTATATGGGAATAGGCTCACCTCCTATTACACATAACATAAATAGTGAAAAGTGCTTGTTACATTGTACAGTGGTATAATGTGCACCTTGATATAATGTGCACCTCTGCTTACCCCTTCGGGGATAAAAGGCGTGATGTTATGTTAATATTTTCATTGTAGTGTTCGACTTGTTATAATTCTATCCTCATGATTGCAGTGTCGCCGCTTCGTGTGTTACTGTGCTTTGGAAGATGGCACCTTCATCTTAGGGATCAAAGTCCCACGGGTTGAAGTCTCCAATATGAATTGCGGTGAGTTTTAAACTAGCCATGTAGTAAAGGCAATATATTCGTGACTACTTCATGCTCTTCTCGAAATATATGACAAACTCCGAGTAGTAGCTCTGTTTAATTAACTGAACTTAATTTGATTAAATTGAATGTTGCCCCACACTAGTATATTCTCCTGTATCGTGGGTACGTTTACAAACATACAAGTTCACATACACATGACATACAGATCCTAAACAATTTGTGGAACACACAAGTCTTGTTCCGTGCTGGAATCGAACCCATTATACGTTGCGTGGCAACCGATAACGTAACCACCACGGCGATCGCGCTCTCAAAGCTGCAATCTCCTACCTCGTGTCGAGATTTTTTTTTTTTTTTTTAAACATTGCCCCACACTAGGATTTTCTCCTGTGTCGTGGGTGCGTTTACAAACATACAAGTTCACATACACATCACACCCAGACCCGAAACAACAATTTGTGGATCACACAAAGTGTTGTTCCGTGCGGGAATCGAACCCGCGACACGTTGCTCGGCAGCCGATTGCCCAGACGCCGCACCAACCGTGCAGTCAAACCAATTATGGTAACGTCTCGTATTAGAGGAGACTTTGGGGACTTAGAGGAGGCTCATAGTTCAGTAGTGGACCATCATGGGCTATTGACGATATGTCTTTCTTTATTAAAACTAAGAGTTTCCTTTTTCTTGTATAGAAGCATTATTTTTATGGATTGTCAGTATGCATATGTGAGCACCATGTTAGACAATGAGATTCTTTTTTGTTTTTTTTTATTTTAGTAGGTTTTGTAATTAGTATAATGTGTCAAGCGTGTCTTTGCATTGTTCCCACATATACGTACAGTATTGGAATATTAATCAGAGACATTGTAGAACATACTTTTTAAAAAGAGTAACGAATGGAGTTTCTTGCCCGTTTTTCTCCATTTGAATCTACCTCTACATTTTGGAATGAGCACCTAAGTTCACTGACGGACTGACTGACAGATTATTATTTATTTTGTATTTGTTGACTTTGATATTTGATGTTTATAAGTAAATTACTATTACTTATGGCTTCTATTTCTTCTTCTGTGGTTAGCATCGCAAAGATCGCCCATAGGTACTGAGGCCCCGGCACGTAACATGAGACATTAGATCAATTTTTAGCCGACTGAAAAAGGTCAATGTTTACAAAAAATGCTTTGAAAATAACAATAATCTACAGATTTATTTATTTATTTATCAAGGACAACAAACAGCAGTATATTTAATACTAGCGCCCCGCCTCGGCTTCGCACGGGTGCAATATGCATGTATTATAGGTACATTATACATATAAACCTTCCTCACTCTATTTATTAAAAAAACCACACCAAATTCGTCACGTAGTTTTAAAGATCTAAGCATACATAGGGACAGACAGACGGCGATAGCGACTTTGTTTTATGTCTATGTAGTGATAACGCGAGTGAGTAAAATAATAGATTTAACAAATACACTCCTCACGATGCCGATGTTGCCACAGATTACCATAAATTTATTAATTATCACAGATTGCGCTCGTGAGCGGTGTCGCACGGGTTCGGATGTGGAGTGTGATGGTTACGGGAATTACAAGGAAGCCGTGTTCACACCACACCTTGAAGAATGGAAGGCGGGCGGAGACGACAAAGATGATGGTGAGGACATACATCTTCTTACTAATATGTATTTAGGGCGGGTCATGATGCGGAGCGAGGGGGACTGGGATGCCGTCTCCTCCTTTTGCGAAGCAGTTATGCTAGCTAAGGAGGAGGCGGGGCGCATGAGGCAGCGAAGCGCTGCAGCAGACATCTTGTGGCTGTCATTATTATGCTAACCATGATGGTTTTTGCGGAATACTCTGAAACACAAAACGACTTCAAATAATTGATTTAAATTTGTTTCTTTCACAGAACACTCGTTCACTTCTGTCTCCGTGGCTCCGGAAGACCCTCGCTCCACTCTGATCATGGACATGACCTCTATGCCACAATGATTTTAATATAGATATAGTATTCGTTCAGTACCGACTTTTATTTTGACTTATAACAAAACATAATATCACGCCTTTTATCCCCGTATATATATATATATATATATATATATATATACCCGACCACTCGGCGAACGAGCCACTAATCTTAAATATTAAGAAATAGTTGCACTAAGTGCCGTAATGTGCACCTCTGCCTACCCTTGCGGCGATAAAAGGCGTGATGTTATGTTATGTAAAATTATAAAATACACAATTAGTTATACAATTATATACAACTGAAAATGCTTGTTTGTACGTTTGAAGGCGCTAATCTCAGCAACTATTTATCGAGGAATGAAACATCACGCTATGACCAATAGGAGCCGAGCAGAGCTGGCGATACTGTGTGCAACCAGCTAGTGTTATATATAAGATTTGTTTAAATAAGTTTGTATTAAACATGCTTTGTGGGGGCCCGGAGGTTTAAGACGCCCACTTTTCATGCATGAGAGTTCGAAACCTACCAACGGCAAGTACCAATGTGACTTTTTCCGAGTTATATGTACTTTCTAAGATTATCTAGACACCACAGACAAACGGTGAAGGAAAACATCGTGAAGAAGGAGTTTTCAAGGCCCGAGTGAACAGGTTGCTTATGGGACGACGTGCTCCATAGTAGACCGCATCATCGCTAACCGCCAGGCGAGATAGTGGTCAAACGTCGCCCCATCAAATATAAAAAAAAGAAACCTGCACTTATAATTTACAATTATAAGGCTGAAATCGCCAACCCGCATTGAGCAAGCGTGTTGATTAATACTCAAACCTTCTCCGTGTGGGAAGAGGATTTGCTCAGCAGTGAACATTTATAGGCTGTTGATGATGAACAAGCTTCGATAAATACGGATCGATTTGACAAATTCCTGCATCATTCCCAATTTATAATCTAAGTAAATACTCAGGACCAAAGTAGGTACCACTTACTTTTCGCGTGACATACATTATTTTCTTAGAATATCTACCTAATCATTCATTGTTTTACAATTCTTAGTAGCTATAAGTACTTAAGATGATAATCATTTAACTCGCAATAAGTTTATCAATCACGCACAGTGCATTCATTATAAAATACCTAATGCTAAGTGCCTATCTGACATTTACAACAGTAAGGTTAAACGCGTAAAATAAGATGGTCACCACTCGCTTCGTCCTCGGTCGGATTTCCAATGTCATTTTAATTTGGCAAGACTATCTTCCGCGTTGCGCATGCGAGCTGAACAGCTGACTTATTTTATCAATAACATGCTCCCAAATGCGACGTTAAAAAGAAACTAGTTTAAATAAGAGGGAAAATGTTCGTTTTGTGTGGAATAAATGTAAAGTTTTTATAGTGTAACGTCGGTCATTAAATAACCTTCACCTAGCGACTGAAAGCGAGTATTTCTGGCGCCCTCGTGACGTTTCGTGTCACGCTTCTAAACGGTGTTGCCAGTGAAGGAAAATTACCCAATTTGTTGTAGATTTTCAATATTTTAATTTCATTTTTTTTTATAATTATATTAAAAGCTTATTCCTAGTTCTATTAGGAACACTGTTACTGAAAATTAATTTATAATTTTTTACATATGTCACATTTAAAAAAAAATAAAATCAAAAACATTTTAACTACATATTTAAATTTTTCATAAATGTAATAAAATAATCAATTATACTATAAATAAAGTTCCTAAACACATACGTCAATAGCTTTAATTATGTAGGTTATCCGAAAATTCTAATAACATATTATCCACTATTTTATTCGAGAGTTTATTGACCTCAGCTGGCTCACATCTACATTTTACCCGTGGGGAAAGAAAATTTATTTCCTAGCAACACTGTTTGCATCGGGCAGTCGATACAGCGCGCGGGAAGGGACGCGCGGCCGTGCACAGCGCTTAGCAAAAACATTTTACGATTACCAAAGACTTTAGTTCAGTGAAAGATGCCCAATATTATAAACGAAGTAAAATTGGACTTTAAAGATGTCCTCCTGCGACCCAAACGAAGCACGTTACGCAGCAGAAATGACGTAAGTGACGTTTTATTTTTTTAATTTTCTGAAACATTAGATGATGAAGGTTTTGTGGAAAATGCCTTGTGAAAATTGTCTAAGGAGGTTCTAATGTGTGAATAGTTTATTTATTGTTCAGATAATTATAGAACAAAAGCTTGGTTTGGTTGTTAGTGATTTTATAGTAAAATAAATATGAACGTACGTATTTAGCTTCAGGTATCTATTTCAGAAAAAAGTTTTCAGTAACCTTGGCAGAATGTTTCTGTGTCTGACGTAACACGATTGGAGAAATTCTTTCTAATGTGATAACGTTGATAAATTCGATACAGACTGGCTAGTAATCTGTAAATAATTTCCTGACTAGCTCGTTAAACTCCGATTATTAATAAATAAACATAATCTACCTACTGAGTTGCACAATTTCGTTAAATGTAGACATAATGACTTGATTTTCACTGCAAAAACATGTTCCATAAAGTTTTCAAAATCTTAATAATATTTTTATAAGATAAAATTTTATGATTTTTTTTCTATAAAGGTGATAGAAGAAATTATAACAATTGATCAGAATTCTAATAAAAAGCTATATGATTAGTGCCAGTTTCGTGGATTTCTTAAGATTGGTAGGTGTAGGTACATATTATTATTGGGTATTATGTACACACGGCCATACATCAATCTATACAAAACCAGTTAATCCTGGTGTCGCGTCGCATCACCTTTCCGCACATTTAACGTTCAGTTTATACTGGTTATGTAAAGCTCGATCTGTAGCCGTGTGTACATACATACAAAACGATGCCATGCTTTATTCCAGAGTAAATTTTATGATAAAGGGACGAGTTTCAAGCTGAACCAATTCTTCTTGTTAAACATATAAATCTACCGACCTGATTATTACTTTGCTCGACTAGGGGAATTGTACAATGTAGGCACATCATAGAGTAATAACATTCACTTTTCAATAAATCGCGAGATAAACGCAGACAAACATACATACATACATACATATAGGTTGTACACTGAGAACCTTCTTCTTTTTTCAAAGTCGAAAAAGTTAGCTAAAGAAGAAAAACATATATAATGTTTTTTTTTAAACTTTGTACGAGGTGCACAGCACACAGCCGACCGAATGTTAAAAATGTATGTAAAAAAAATTAAGCAACATCTTTCACCCTTTTCTAGTCTAACTTCAATACTAACAATTCAATACTTTTTTTGAACTGTCAAAAACGACAGTTTACTATGAATTTTGTACGAGATTGTGTATTGTGACGTCACGTTTTGTTAGTGTCAAACAGCATATTTATTTCTTAAAAATTTTCTCGAAAAATACTAAAATTAAGTTGGTCATAAAATCAATTAATGAAAGTGTGATTATTTTTTTTATACTTTATTGTATTGAACAGTCGAAATAATTTATTTTTGATTAACGTAAGTACCCAATTGTTATAGATTTTTGAAAGTAGTACAAAATGGGCAAAATGACGTATATCAAGGGCCGTCTTAGACTACGCAGGCTGGGCACACAATAACTGGGACCTTTTTGGAATATCTCTTTTTTTAAACGTTACCCTACACTAAGATTTTCTCCTATATCGCGGTGGCATTCACAAACATGCAAGTTCAAATGCACACGACACTCAGAACCAAAACAACATTTTGTGAATCACACAAAGATTGGCTCCGTGCGGGGTTTTATTTTAACGTCCGTCTGTTGGAGTATTTAAAATCATTAGACACGTATTTTTTATTTTCTTACATAAACGAATACTTTCGACGGTATATTGATTTGAAATGTCGCGTGACGTCACTTCTATGTACATTTTATACATAGAAATGACGTTTTAGCCTCCACTCCTAAACTTTGATTCGTTTTATATAAGTATTGTTTTATTATACAACAAAATAAAAAAATATGTGTCTAATGTTTTGTCATTGTTTAACTGACGGACTAATTAGATTCATCATCCCTATTATATCTCTATCAACGTACATCTATGTATGTATGTAGATAGCATAAAAACAGTAGTGTTAATATCTGTAATGTCTATCACTTCGGGGAATAACGCGTTACAATTCATAGATACTTATTACCTCTATGTATATAGTATATACCAACCTACTTATAGTCTAGTTAGTCTATTATTCATCTATTTACATATTCCGGGGAGGAACCAAATCAAGTGTTGCTATTAAATAAAATAGTAAAAATATTTTTTTTTAACTACCTCTATAATTCGATCACGAACAAAGGGAGACCTGCGTGTGTCATCAGTGTAGTTTATTAGTCAGTACTTATTTACTTAGGAAACACTTTATAGTTAGGCCACCTATGGCCTAACTATAAAGTATGGTGTATGGTGGTAAACCAGAAGGACGCATCTCCTGTAAGCAATCGGCCCCGCATATAGACATATAGTAGATATGACATTAGTACGTTAAAATGATCGATTCGTGTATCTTTCCATAATACTTATTTACGTTTACTTAAATAATTGGTGAAACTCCAATAAAAATTGTCCTTAAACCATAAATTAAACTGTAATATAGTAACGATGACGTCATAATGGGTATATCGTGACGAACTGAAATAAATAATCTTTAAGACACGCAGCATGTAAAGGTAACCGTGACTGTCAAATTAGTTTAAACGATTTCTAACCTTATTGTTTTGTGGTTTAGAGTCAAAAATGGATTAAAGAAATTGGATTTTTTATAGTAGCTCTACCTACGTGATACCTGCCTGTAGGCTGTATGATTTCCATAAGATTGTTGACTATTGATCGTAGTCATTTGTCTTGTACTAGGTTTGTATGCGATAGGATCTTGTAGGAATAATATTAGCGGAAAAATAGCGTGTAATGAAGAAGATATTTCAAATCAATGCTTCGATTTCAAAGCCATACAAAAAATAAGTGTTCATATCAAATAACCCTTGAATGGCTGCACCAAATTTTATTATTCGTCTTTATCGTCATCATTATTGTCATGACACTTATGACAAGGTTTGAGTAAAATAATAAATTAACGAAATCAGAATAATCTGAGTAAAGCCGGGTCTAATATACAAATACAAGATGAGTTTGATAAAACGAAAACATACTTATTTAGAGAAGAAAACAAAAAACTAATTCAATTACATCCTTCAGGAATCAATTTGTAATTGGTAAATAAGCAATCGATCTAGCTGTCAAATATTGTATAGGGGACCGACCCAAAAAGAGGTTCCTCGTGAAAGAGGTCAGTCACCGCAAAATTTTCCTGTGCTCTAATTTATAGTGCACGAAAATAGCTTTATACCTGTCAAATAAAATCAGTGTACCGTTCATCCGTAGGAGTATAATACCCATGATTTCCAAAAGGTACCCTAGGGTACCTGTGCGTATTTTAAGGTTAGGTTAATTCATGCCTTTGACCCGTAATAAAAGATCTTCAGGTCCTTTTACCTTTTATTCACTGAAGGGTAGAATACGAAAATTATATAAATGTAACAACCAATTATCGTCTACCCAATACTGAAAATTATTCCTGTGTGCAAATTAAATCAAGCCGGAAATACGATGAACAAGATGATCTAGTGAAACAAGTGAATTTATTTTTGCAAATAGCTTACCCTATAACACAATACGTCGAATAAATAAATAAAAATATTTTACACGATTATAAAATAAAAGAACAAATCAAGACGAGGCCGACATTTCCCACCTGACTACTCTGAAAAGAAATGCCGATACAAACTCTAAGGTCTGTTTTGAAGTCCAGACAAATACAAAGAAATATATCTAACTAAGGTCAACTACTATTAAGGTCCTGCGTAGACAAGGGAATTTTGTCCGCCAAAGACAAAAATGAATTCTGCAGGCGATTTGGAGATCGCAGGTTAAAAGGTTCACATTTAGGTATCGGAGAGGGATGCTGCCCGGTCTCCAACAAATATGTAGTCTCTTTTTTTCAAGGGGGGAAAATCATGGAATGACTTCTCCCGCCTGGGTGAGGCGGGAGGGAGTGTCAGACTCTTACTGACTAAAAACCACCCCGTTCCTACTCCTACCCTTCGAGCCGGAGTCCCGGCAACCATTTAAGTCCTCCGCGGCTCCGTATCGGCATCAGCTCTATTAGACCCCATCTGTGATGGTCTGAAGGCTCTTGAGGAGCGCGCGGAACAGGTCAGGCGGCGAGCCACCCATGCTCGCCGTCCACAAGCCCGCGCTTACGTTGGCCGGAGATCGTAAATATGTAGTCCCTTAAGTCGGTTTTTACGACATCCATGGGTAGACTAGGGGTGATGACAAATACATGTATTATACGCAAAAAGATTTTATGAGTCCATTATATTATCGCCCTATATTATCATTACAATATTGCCCATTTGAATTGCTGCCAAAAGTTCCCGTTCCTGTTTATGCTAGTTATGTCAAGCGTTCATACTCGACTGGCGAGTTAATTGATGAAGCGTGTTAGTAAACAAATTGAGATGACTGGCTTCAGAGAATATTTTTTGGTTTTCATAGTCATATGAGTATCTAGGACAATGAGATTGATGAAGCTTTGGAAACTATTGTATGAAAATGGCTCGACCGGGACCGCAGTGATACCACGGCCTCACAAAAAACCGGCGTGAAATAAGTTATGTGTCGTTTTTCGCCGTGTGAGTGAGGTTACCGGAGAACCGGAGAACCAATCCTCCCCCTACCGTCAATCCTCTAATTCTTAAGTCCTGACAACGTATTTGTAACTGTTCTAATGTTGCGGGTGTTCATAAGAGTTCGTGTGTTTATCCATTTTTTAAAATATCGTTTGGTAGATTATGTTAAATCATATAAACACGTATTTTTCTTTTCTTACAAAATTACCCTTGACGATATATTGATTTGAAATATCGTATGGTGCTGACTGTTAATCATCAGGTGCCCCGTCTCCTTGTTTGCCCTATCCAATAAAATAGGAATAGGTAATAATACATATTTTAGACCCTTCCTATTAAGGCTAGTCTTTTAATATTGATAATGTAGGTGGCTTATTTATCCGCCTGATGACTGAGCTAATTAGTGCTAGTAAATGGATACTGTCGCGTCAATCACCACGCCTACGACTTTGATTATGTCATCCTTGTGTGGTTGTTTGCAGACATGCCTAATTGTGGTTATACAGATTATTGTCAATACATAATAACATGTCATATTTGACACATACAATAACATTACGCCTTTTATCCCCGAAGGGGTACACAGAGGTGCACATTCGGTATTTAATGCCATAATGTAATATCTATATCTATAGAGGTACTAATATTACAAAGCTGAATAATTTGTTTTTTTGTTTGTTTGTTTGAACGCGCTAATCTCCGAAATTACTGGACCGATTTGAAAAATTATTTCTGTGTTGGATAGCCCATTTATCAAGGAAGGGTATAGGCTATAAAATATCACGTTACGATTATTAGGCGCCGAGCAGAGTGAGTGAAACCGCGCGGAAGTAGCTAGTGTAATATATAATATAAATAAGGTAGTCACAATAGACCTACTTTCGTTACGAAGTTCATCAAAATCAATTCAGACTTTTAGACATTATTATCATTCATTAAAGCGTTATATATAGACAAACTATCATATAGAAAGGATTACTTATCTTTAATGGATGGATTATGTTCATTAAATACTACTTATCTATACTAATCTGTACTTAAGATTAGAAATACGAAAGTAATTCCGTTTTTTGTTACGTTTTAACTCCTAAACAGCTGCGTCGATTGCGATGTTGTTATGGTCATTTTAAAGACTGAGGAATTCAATTGAGGCCAATTCGACACATTTTCCTACCTACATACATACATAGTTATACATATACAACTTTGTGAAATACCTACTTTCAATTACTTTTCTTTAGAGTGTATAGTAACGGCCACAGGAGATATGAGAATAAATCCCTTTCTATACATATACCGATATGAGAAAATAAAATTGGTGAAAATTAGCTATCACAATAGCTAAATATTTTAATGTCCGTCTGGTAGAATATTTTAAAACATTACACACGTATTTTTTCTTTTCTTACGAAATTAAATACTTTCGACGATTACTGATTTGAAATATCACAGTGTGACGTCACGATCGATTACATTTTATAGGTTAGCGTGACATAACGACCTCCCACTCCTAAACCCCGTTTTATCTAAGTATTGTTTTCTTATACTACAAAATAAAAAAATATGTGCCTAATATTTTTTATTATCTTTCTGACGGACTAATTACATTTTTAATTTTCATACTCTGTCTACAACCTTATTTCATGAGTGCGTCGGTCTTTGCGGACAAAATCGAGGTTTACTGTTATATGACTTTCTTATTTGTGTTGCATAAATTTTATTTTCAAGGTAAAAACAATTAGAGGATCCGTACCATCGCACGAAGGACAAGGTCAAAGATATTCTAAGTTGGTGAAGTCACGAGAAATATCGTTGCAATAACCGTTACATTTAATTTACAAATTTTGCACTGAGTAGATGGCGCTGTGATCGATTTGGAGCGTGTCGTATAATAAATACCATTATGAATATACGTGATTGTCTCGTGTGGGCTGAAATATTGTTACTGAATGAGTTAGCTCATTGAGAGTTTTGTGGATGGCAACGACGTCTTTAGGGTATGACATCAATGGTGGAAGGGTTTCCAGCGAGCGAATAGTATTTTATAACAAATATTTTAAATGTGACAGTGTGTTCGTTTCTCTTTCTTTCACGTAGGATGTCCTACACAACCTAGCTACCAGGTGGTAGCATTTTCTGATGAACCTGGTCCTATGAAACTGTGATTCAACCCGCATGACAAGTTGGAGGTCATGACCAATCGTTCTTTTGTTGAGGAGGCATTAATGGATTCCATAACATAACATTACGTCTTTTATACCCGGAGGAGTAGGCAGAGGTGCACATTACGGCACCAATGCCGCTGTACAATGTAACACTCACTTTTCACTATTTATGTTATGAGTCCCATGTAAAAGGGGGTGAACCTATGGTCATATACCGGGCACCATTCGAGACTCCGTGCTACTACTGATTTTTTTTTAAATACAGTAGGTAATACTTGCCCGACCCTGGAATCGAACCCGAGACCCTTTGCCCGGTAGTCGCATTTACGACCAATCGGCCAAGGAGGCAGTCTTTTGGAGTGTTAATTAATGTTGATGTTGATAATACTGCCTCGTTGGCCGAGTGGCAAGGGGTCTCGGGTTCGATTCCCGGGTCGGGCAAAGTATTACTGGGCATTTTAAAAATTCTCAGTAGTAGCACGGGGCCTGGAACTGTGCCCGGTATATGGCAAAAGGCTCACCCCTATTACATGGGACTCATAACATAAATAGTGAAAAGTGGGTGTTACATTGTACCTCTACAGTGGCATAGTGCACCTCTGTCTACCCCTTCGAGGATAAAAGGTGTGATGTTATGTTATGTTATGTTGATAATGATGACCAAAATCTATTTTATATAGAGGTTTAATCAACTGTTGTGTTAAATCTACAACATAAAATCCAGAGACTGACCTGTCACTCTTGTCAGTCTCGTTTTTCGCCTTGGCCTCAATTCTCGACTAACGAACTTCACCGAAAATATCAGCTGCGAACCGATTTCTTTTATCTTTTGTTGAAATTATTGCAATAGCCGTCTAGACACGACTCTGATAGTAAATGAGTTGAATGAAATAGCATTATTACGCACTGTTAGAATGGCGCTCCGGGAGTCCCTTTTGGAAATCACACCACTAGTGCAGCTAATAATTTCTTTATTTTACACTTCACAACTTTCAAACTCAAACTCAAACTCAAAAGCACTTAATTCAATTAAACCATAATTTGGTACTTTTGAAACGTCAACAAATATGAGATATATAATAGTCTGTCAGTCTGTCCGTCAGTGAAGCTAGGCGCTCGTTCCAAAATGTCGATTCGAGTGGAGAAGAACGAGCAAGAAACTCCATTCGTTACTCTTTTAAAAAAAGTCTGTGTTACATTGCTCTGATACATATTCCAATATTGTACACACATGTGAGAATAATGTAAAGACATACCTGACGCAACATACAAATAACAGAACATACTAAAATAGAAAAAAAAAAACAAAACCAAGAGAAAACAAATATCTTAAGTCTGACATGGTCCTCACATATGTATACTGACAATCCATATAAAATAGTGCTTCTATACAAGAAAAAAATAAAAAATATACTCTTGTTTAAATAAAGAAAGAAATGCTCGATGCCACAAGAAAAATAGATTGCCTTCATCGGAATCAAAGTGTTAAATTACCTATTATCGTAATCTGAACTAGGTACTGACTACATTTGAGTATTGTCCAGTGGAGCCGAACCAACATGCTGCCAAACATTCCTATCCTCAAGATAATCAATCACCCTGTAGTACGCTTGTTTACATAATTCGCGCTTAATATATGTTTTAAATTTACTTTCATTTAGATCTAGTATGCTATTTGGTATTTTATTATAGCATTTAATACCTAACCCCATAAAGGATTTCCGCACCTTGGACAGTCTGAATTGCAGTACAGCTAACTTATTCTTGCCTCTAGTATTAAGATTGTGTCTATCGCTTCTTTTTTCGAACAATTGCCTATTCTTTCTTACATACATTATATTTTCATATATGTATTGACAGGGCACTGTTAAGATGTTTATCGTTTTAAACAATTCTCTTAGCGATTCGCAACGGCGTAAGTTATATATTGCTCGGATAGCCCGCTTTTGAAGAATAAAAATTGATTCTATTTCTGCAGCTCGACCCCACAACAAAAACAAAACTTTCGACTAACAATAACTATTGTGTGATATAGAACGGTGTTAGTAGTTGAATAACTATTTCTGAAGTAACTCTATACGTCGATAAGTTATACTTGCGCGTATAAGTGCCACAGGATGTACGGATTACTTTAATTGCAATTTACATGTATAGGGCTTTGTTCATAACAATGTAAGGAGAGCTTAGATTTTTGTTAATAACACCATAACGATTGTTTAGGTGGTAATTTAAAAGTATTTTTTTTTTTTTTTTTTTTTAAGGGGGGAAAATCATCGAATGACTTCTCCCGCCTGGGTGAGGCGGGAGGGAGTGTCAGACTCTTACTGACTAAAAACCACCCCGTTCCTTCTCCTGCACGTCGAGCCGGAGCCCCGGTTACCCGTTAGGTTCTCCGCGACTCCGAATCGGCATCGGCCGTATTGGGCCCCATCTGTGGTGGTCTGATGGCTCTTTGAGGCGCGCGCGGAACGCGACGCGCCGTACGCTCGGGTCTGTTTCTGGTCGGACGGGGAGCCACCCATGCTCGCCGTCCGCAGGCCCGCGCTTACGGTGGCCGGAGATCGTCTCGCGATCCCCGACGCCCGGTGTGTCCTTCGCGATGGCTGGGTTGCGAGGAGGCAGCGCTTCGCTGCCTCACGCGTCCCGCCTCCTCCTTAGCTAGCATCACTGCTTCGCAAAAGGAGGAGACGGCATCCCAGTCCCCCTCGCTCCGCATCATGGCCTGCACTAGGCCCGGACGCGAGAGGTCGCCATCGCCGATCACTTCCCTGAGGACACGGCGGTGCTCAGCCCACGAAGGGCATTCTCCCACCGTGTGTTCCACCGTGTCCTCAGGGCGGTCCTCGCAGTGATGACACCCGGGCGTTTCCTCCCGCCCCATCAGACACAGGTACCTCCCGAAACTTCCATGTCCGGTGAGGACCTGCGTCAGGCGGTAGGTGAGGACGCCGTAGCGTCTCTCAAGCCACTCCTCAAAGAGGAGACTTACCGCTGCGATGGCAGCGAGCCCAAATTTAAAAGTATAGGGCTTTGTTACCAACAATGTAAAGATTGTTTAGATTGCAATTTACAAGTATGGTTCTTTGTTAACAACAATGTAAGGATTCATTAGATTGTAATTTACAATAAGGCCTTATTCATAACAGCACGTAGTTGTGTATGTTTTTTTATATATTTGATGGGCTGACGTTTGACGACTATCTCGCCTGGTGGAAAGCAATGATGCGGTCTATGTCCATCATAGACCGCATCATTGCACGTCGACGATAATTTGTAAGATTTTTAGCGATTGAGTCCTTAGCTTTTTCCGGGTTGATAGTTTTTTGTTTTTGATAATTACCATGATTATTCACCTTCACTAATAGCACGGACTTTGACATCGTGTATTCCAATAGGCTCATGTCCAATTACATAACATAACATCACGGCTTTCTTCCCCGAAAGGGTAGGCAGAGGTAGGACATTACGGCACTAAATGCCACTGTACAATGTAATACCCACTTTTCACTGTTTATGTTATGAGTCCCATGTAATTGGGTGTGAGTCTATTGCCATATACCGGGCACTATTCTAGACTACATGCGACTACTGGGATTTTTTTTTTAAAAACCCAGTAATACTTTTCCCAACCCGGGAATCGAACCCGAGACCCCTTGCCCAGCATTCGCACTTGCGAACACTCGGCCAATGAGGCAGTCAAATTACATATTATTACAGATTATACCAGATTATGCCGAGTGAAAGGTAGGTTTTACATTGTTCATCTATTTTAAAGATCATCTCTACCTACCCCTTTCGGGGAATGAAACAATACATTGACATTAAAAGATATATAAATTCAACAACGATTTTCATCTTCAAAATGCGTTATTATTATTTAAATATCTGGAATTTTATTCGATAATTCGATTCTGAAGACCTTTTCTTCAGAATCGAATTAAAAACTTACTTTTATCGATTAATAAAACTCCTTACTCTAACATACAATACAATATACAGACCTAATCGATCGTCCTAGATTAGGGTTCATTAGACTTATACTCGAAATTGGACCTTATTTCAAAGTAATATGGCCGGTTCTTGCTAATGATTCGTGGGTTGACCGCACATATTGTCTTAACAATTAATTCTCTATGCTTTGTTAACTGTCTGGGACACACATCAAGCTATGCAAAACCAGTATAATCTGACCGTCGATTGTACGGAAAGATCGTATAAAGCAAGACCATGATAAATTGGTTTTATCGGTGGTTCGATGTGTAGCCGTGTGTACTGTGTACCTAATGTGACGTCATACGGGATAAGTGTGGAAGAGTGTGATTCGGCACGAATGGGCCGGCTCGACCGGAGTGATACCACGGCCGAGCAGAAAACCGACGTGAATTGTTTCACATTGTTGCTTGCGTTGTGTATTGTGGTGTGAGTGAGATTACTAGAGGCTCCATTAGGTACCTCCCCAGTCTCCACTCTTCCCAAATTCCCAATTCTCACAAGGCCCGTAACGCACTTGTTACGCCTCTGGTGTTCCAGGTGACCATGAGCGGCGTCGATTGCTGACCATCAGGTGATCCGTCTGCTCGTTTACCGGCTTTAAAAAAGAGTTGTCCCATAAATGTTGAATAAAAGATCAGTTAACGAGGGAATAGCAATGGCAATAGTATCATCTAAATTTTCTATGACTTGTCATCTCCGAATCGCCTACCAATCATGGGGATTAGAGCAAAGCGCCTCTTAAGAGCTAAGCTTTTGTTTAACAGTGGATGATTGCTATAGTTCTATTTAACCTACTCCCAAAAAGGAGGAGGTTATCAATTTGTTTTTTGTGTGTATTTTACGCGATTACTCCGGCTTTTGTGGACGGATTTTGATGATTCTTTTTTTTTACTAGTATCTATCAGCGACTTTGCCCGTGTTGTCGTGGGATAAATGTAGCCTACGTGGTATTCCGGACCATAATCTACCTTTGTTTCAAATGACATCCCGATCCCTTCGTTTCCACGTGAAGGACTAACAAACAAATAAACAAACAAGCTATCGCATTTATAATATTATAGTAGGATTTACATCGATACGAATTCGCAACGCAAAAAATTGTGATGCGAATTGCTGTGATGCGATTTCGTGCGACAAGGCTAATCGCAGGGTGACCATTCCACGTATTTTAAATTGAAAACTGGGTCGTGACATAGTCGTCAACAGAAGTGTGCACTTCTGTTATTGCTCTTAGAAGATACAGGAAAAAGAAACAAAGATGATTTTGGGAAGATAAGATTTTGATGTGCGATGCGAATTAATTTTAACTTCTTGCGATGCATAGACGGATCTCGCACATTTTTGCGATGCGACGGCGCATCGCAGTTTTGTGTACGAGCCCTTAGTGTCAATTAGTTCGACTGTCTAGGTCTAACAAGGGGGACAGCTCGGTGTACCATGGCAATAACCGATAAACACTATCCCTATTACATGGGACTAGCTATGGCATTCTAGCGGTAATCGATCGTACCTGTCTTTACTGGGTACTTTCCTTTATCAAAAATAAATTGTTTCAACTGTTCAATACAATAGTCAGTAGTTAGATTCCAATAGTAGGTAATTTTATAATTAAATACTTTCATTCTAAAGTAGACAATCTAGTTTCCTTATGGCATCGAGCATTTCTTTCTTTGTTGAAACAAAGAGTTTCCTTTTTCTTGTATAAAAGCACTATTTTTATGAATTGTCAGTATGCATCACATATGCAGTATGCAGCACCAACTCACACATTTTTGCGATGCGACGTCGCATCGCAGTTTTGTGTACGAGCCCTTACTGTCAATTAGTTCGACTAAGGTTTAAATGCTATTTGTCTAGGTCTAACAAGGGGGACTGCTCGGTGTACCATAGCGATAACCGATAAACACTACCCCTATTACATGGGACTAGCTATGGCATTCTAGCCGTAATCAATTGTACCTTTGCCTTTAAATTACCATTATTACAATAAAGTCTATCCCCGCTTCTCTCTGTCTATTAGTGATTTGGAAAACGAATGAATAAATTATTTTGCTGTTTTCGCCTTTACAAAAGAGGTAATGAATTTGGCAGGCATTTTTAACAGACCAAGTTTATCAGAGGACGCTCCTACCGAGTTTCTATTAAATATCTCTTCAGTCATTCGACAAATGTGTAATAAATAATACCATAATAAAAGTCGGGATGTTTCGTTTTAGTTTGCAATAGAAAGCAAGAGTATACATACAGTAACATGGTACCTATTACGTGGACATCGAGTTGGCAACACGCCCACAAATGGGGCATGACGTCACAAGCGAAATGAGAAAATTGTTGGCATTTCACATAATGTAATTGTCCCTACTGCCTTTGTATAAGATATAAACTCGACGCATACTAACACAAAATGGTTCCTATATTATTCCAAATAAAAATTTATCATTATTATTTTTGGGTAGTTTACTTTTTCTCAGCTCTGAAAGCTGGTATTCACCTACATTCACGGGCCAGGGCCAAGTGAATGTAG
This sequence comes from Spodoptera picta, assembly GCA_038387885.1. Taxonomy (NCBI): domain Eukaryota; kingdom Metazoa; phylum Arthropoda; class Insecta; order Lepidoptera; family Noctuidae; genus Spodoptera; species Spodoptera picta. Next base: position 212,574 of record JAZHFQ010000116.1, read on the forward strand.
GGTGTGGTGTGTAATTAAGTGTTTGTGGTGTCTTCTTCCAACTGCATAAACTTTCGGACTTTCCTGCATGTGTTTAATATGGCTGCTTTTTGTAGTGTATATATAGGTAGTATCTTTTAGGTCTATGAGTTTCAGATTATTGTGCAGGTGCTTGGGTATCACACCCGTGGTGGAGACGACAATAGGGACTATATACACTTTTTCTTGTCTCCATATCCTAGCGACTTCTTCTTTTAATTTATTATTATTATTATTTATTTATTTTGTCTCTGAGTATCTGAATAAAATGAGCATGGGGTCTGCAAATGAATCCAGCGTGTGCCTATACTTAATAGGTTCACTCCCTATTGCATGATTGTTTGTTTGTTTGATTGTTTAAACGCGTTAATCTCAGGAACGACAGGTTCGAGTTTAATCATTGATTTTGTGTTGGATAGTCATTCATCGAGGAGGCTAGGTATTTTTTTTTTTTTTTTAAGGGGGGAAAATCATCGAATGACTTCTCCCGCCTGGGTGAGGCGGGAGGGAGTGTCAGACTCTTACTGACTAAAAACCACCCCGTTCCTTCTCCTGCACGTCGAGCCGGAGCCCCGGTTACCCGTTAGGTTCTCCGCGACTCCGAATCGGCATCGGCCGTATTGGGCCCCATCTGTGGTGGTCTGATGGCTCTTTGAGGCGCGCGCGGAACGCGACGCGCCGTACGCTCGGGTCTGTTTCTGGTCGGACGGGGAGCCACCCATGCTCGCCGTCCGCAGGCCCGCGCTTACGGTGGCCGGAGATCGTCTCGCGATCCCCGACGCCCGGTGTGTCCTTCGCGATGGCTGGGTTGCGAGGAGGCAGCGCTTCGCTGCCTCACGCGTCCCGCCTCCTCCTTAGCTAGCATCACTGCTTCGCAAAAGGAGGAGACGGCATCCCAGTCCCCCTCGCTCCGCATCATGGCCTGCACTAGGCCCGGACGCGAGAGGTCGCCATCGCCGATCACTTCCCTGAGGACACGGCGGTGCTCAGCCCACGAAGGGCATTCTCCCACCGTGTGTTCCACCGTGTCCTCAGGGCGGTCCTCGCAGTGATGACACCCGGGCGTTTCCTCCCGCCCCATCAGACACAGGTACCTCCCGAAACTTCCATGTCCGGTGAGGACCTGCGTCAGGCGGTAGGTGAGGACGCCGTAGCGTCTCTCAAGCCACTCCTCAAAGAGGGGACTTACCGCTGCGATGGCAGCGAGCCCAGCCCTCGGTTGCGACAGTCGTTGCTGCCATTCCGCCATGAGATCGCGCCGGAGCTCATCCCGCCACGCACCTATTTGGCGCGGCAGCGGGGTTTCGCCCCGGCGACGTGCCTCCGCGCGCATGCCGTACACGCGCGCGAGCACCTTCGCCTCCAGATCCCACGGCGGAGGAGGCTAGGTATAAGCTACCATCACCTTATGACTAATAGAAGCCGCACAGTGGGTGAAATTGCACGGGAATAGGTAGTATTAATTATTGCAAAATAACTTAAGAGTAAGAGTGGAATTCTTCGCCAGAATCTGTATTTCCTGAAGAGTATATACCTGGAAGTCTTCAAGGCCCGAGTGAATAGGTTGCTTATGGGATGACAGGCTCCATCATAGACCGCATCATCGCTTACCAGCAGGCGAGATAGTGGTCAAACGTCGCCCCATCAAATATAAAAAAAACTTAAATAACATACTATAATGTTTGTAATTATTGCAATTCTTTAAGCCTTAAACTGCCGACTAAAACTGTTAAAGGCTAATCCTTCTGAGACCCATTCATCATTGTCTGACACGGCATCCGGTGTTTAGCCATGTAGCCTATATATCATACAACTACTAGAAGAGATGCAAAACTTGCATGAACCAACTTTGCGTTTGTGTTATACATTACTAGAGAGAGACCCATACAACTCTCTCTAATGCCTTGTTCACACTACGCTAGTATTTTAGTCGAGTAGCGAATATTCAGCAGTTCTCTCTCTCTGCTGTCCCGAAATGGAAGTGAGAGACAACTACTAAATATTCGCCACACGACTAAAATGCGCGTCGTGCAAACAAGGCATAAAGGCTGCCAACGCACTCGTTACTTTTCTAGAGCTGTGAGTGCTCATGAGCAGCCCTGAAGCCCTAGTACGAGTTTGTTTTACGTTTAAAGTATTCGAAACGAGTACGCGTTCGGCACTGTGATTGGCTGGTGCCAATGAAGCAACCAATCAGAGCGCCGAACGCGTTCTCGTTACGATTACTTTAAACGTAAGACAAACTCGTACTAAGGCATCTGATTGTTCGTTCCCCCTCCCCTCTATATTAAAAACTTTATTATGAGGTAAATATCTAACTACTACTTTCTAAAAAAATATTAATATTTGTTCCAGGTGGATTTGTATAGGGAGATCACATTCCGTAACTCGGGACAGACGTATAAGGGAGTCCCTGTCATGGCAAGCAATATGGACACCGTAGGCACTTTCGAAATGGCACGGGAACTTTCTAAGGTAAGAAGACAACAAACAAATATATTTATTCCCATTTTGTTCACATATACATAATCTAAGCTTATTAATTAACTGTTCTAAACTTCTAAGTAGGTTACAATACAATGCCTGTATAGAATTAAATCTGTACCACAGGCGTTAGAGCTGCGGAAGACTTAACGGGTTGCCGGGGCTCCGGCTCGAAGTGCAGGAGTAGGTACGGGGCGGGTTTTATTCAGTAAGAATCTGACACTCCCTCCCGCCTAACTCAAGACGGGAGAAGTCATTGGATGATTTTCCCCCTCAGAAAAAAGCTCGCATTTTACTATTAGGATAATATTATTAAGCAATGCAATTCCAATCCAATAAAAGTTAATAATTCTTCAATGTCAAAACTGTACAACCCTTATCTTAGCTGTTAAAATAGCATTCAGAGTACGGAATATAAAATCAAACTCAATACCATTTAGTTCATTAAATACCCACGCAATACGGATGCAATGGGCGCTAGTGTTACAACTCAAGTAGTACGATATTGCAAAATAACAATATCAATCGATCGGAATTGGATTCAAGAGTAAGCACGAACTAGTTGTAGCTGTCAACAATTGACTGTCCTATATTTTTACATTAATCCTAATGATAATGACATTTATCCTAGCTAGTTTATACTATTCCACTCTATATAAGACATCATCTCACCATCTAGTAAGCAAAAATGTTACCCCTCATTAGTGTTACCGTTGCACTATTAGGGCTCATACACAAAACTGCGATGCGATGCGATGCGAAATCGCAACGCAAAAATTACGAAGCAAATTGCTGCGATGCGATTTCGTGCGACAAGGCGTTTCCCAGGGTGACCAATTCTTCGACGACAGTCAACTGTACTAAACGTATTTTAAATTGAAAACTAGGTCGTGACATGGATCATGGAAGATAAGATTTTGATGCACGATGGGAATCAATTCGCACATTTTTGCAATGCGATGTGGCATCGCAATTTTGTGTGTGAGCCCCAATACGTATAATGAGTAGTGTAGTCAGTTGTCACGACAAATCAAATACGCACCGAGATAACAACGGTTCTAGGAAATATACTATGACTAGGGCATCCTAATGACTAGGGCATGTATACAAAAAAAAAAAAAAAAAAAAAACAATACACTGACTTGTTTTGTTAAGTACTCAGAATTAATTTATTCCCTGAAAAGGTTATAGAGGTAGAGACGTTATTGTTCACGTTAATTCGGTTATGTTTTTAATGCTACTGTTATTACGCATTATTATTTATAAAGGATATATTTTGGACATGTAGAAAGGATGGATGAAAGTAGAGTAACGAAAGAAGTATACACAGCGGATATGAATGGGGCCGTCGATAGAGGGCGCCCTAGACGGACATAGTATTACTCGGTACGGGCAAAGTATTACTCGGTTTCTAAAAAAATTTCAATAGTAGCACTTGGAATTGTATCCGGTTAGGCTCACCCCCTATTAATTGGGATCATAATATAAATAGTGAAAAGTGGGTGTTACATTGTACAGTGGCATTTAGTGCCGTTATGTACACCTATGCCTACGCTTCGGGGATAAAGGCGAGATGTTATGTTATGTTATTTTAAAAGTTTGTTAAGCTTTGGGTATGATTTTGAAGCTCTTGGGGTTAAATACCGCAATGACATTTTGATTTTAGAATAACAATATTTTTGGCTACTTTTGAGACTTGCTACTGGGGTAGATTTTAAGCAGTACAAAGTCTGATAATACCCTTATTTTATAGTCAACAGGGCTCCGTAAAGACGATTCAATTTGAGGTCAAAAAAGCCCATCAAATCAGATAGGAACATCTAAAATAATATCATGTTTATTATTTTATGCATTAAATACCATGGAAGGAAAAGGAAATTAATTTTTAGTTTTAAAGTTAGCCGAGACAGTTGTTATTATGTATATTAATACAATGTGCGCCTGCGCACCCTTACAATTTTTACGCGACAGACATGACAGAGTATAATCTAAATATTTATGAATGCAATGTTTATTTATGTATGTGTGTGTGTACAACACAGTACCTCTATAGTGTCTACGACATACATACATATAGCATAATATATAGTAGTTTTTTTTAAGGGGGGGAAATCATCGAATGACTTCTCCCGCCTGGGTGAGGCGGGAAGGAGTGTCAGACTCTTGCTGACTAAAAACCACCCCGTTCCTACACCTGCACTTCGAGCCGGAGCCCCGGTAACCCATTAGGTTCTCCGCGGCAGCATATAGTAGATACTATTACACATTACATTACCTTCTAGCCAAGACATTGTACGTAAAAATCCTATTGTTTTATCTGGAAATCTATTGCTGCTCCGAGTGGTCTCAAGTGCGACTGCCGGGCAAGGGGTCTCGGGTTCGATTCTCGGGTCCGCAAAGTTCTACTGGGTTTTTTTTTAAATTCTTAATAGTAGCACGGAGGCTGGAATTGTGCCCGGTATATGGCAATAGGCTCACCGTCTATTACAAGGGACTCATAATATAAAATAGTGAAAAGTGGGTGTTAAATTGTACAGTGGCATGAAGTGCCGTAATGTGCATCTCTGCCTACCTCTTCTGATTTATGTGTATTGTGTAGGTATGCGCTAAATTATGAGTAGCATACCGTATGGTTGAAATATGTATGACTAACAAATGTATGTATCTTAATGTATAATGAACAGTAGAGCCTTATGTACCTATGTGTCTAATCTATAGTTACAATATTATAATTAACTAGCTGATCCGACAGATGTCGCTGTGTTAATATAATAGTTTTATTCATAAGAACCTTCTTGGAATTTAATAAAGAACAAAGAAAAAGCAACGGGGCATATTTGGTAATTTATATTACACAAAGAGATAAACAGAGAAGTATTAGCTAGATATTATTTAGTTGTCTCAGTATTTGTTTCCGACAGGACATGATAAGGAATACTTCAAAACAGATTTTCTGCTTCAATTTACTTTGTTTTATTAGCTTCCTGCCTCGCACAGCAAAACTGTGGAATGATCTGTCGTCGGCGGTATTTCCCAACCGATACAACCTTCAAACCTTCAAGAAAAGAGCGTATTCCTATTTAAAAGGCCGGCAACGCACCTGTGACTCCTCTGGTGTTGCGGTTGTTCATTGGCGCCGCTGATTGCTTACCATTAGGTGATCCGTCTGCTCGTGTGCCTCCTATTCCATAAAAAAAACTTTACACACGTATGCTATATTCTACTGATTTCTACATTTAGGCAACTTAAACTTTTATTCCTCTTCTCAACTACGGATACAAAAAAAAATGTACGTAGTCAGCGTAGTTTTACCCAATTTTGTGCAGTCGTTTAGGAGTTAGGCGCGCTTACATTTTTTGTAAGTTTTTTTTATAGCATAAGCCGGTAAACGAGCATACGGATCACCTGAAGGTAAGCAATCGGCGCCGTCCATGGATACCCGAAACACCAAGGCGTTACAAGTGCGTTACCGGCCTTTTGGGAATTGGGAATTTGAGGATTGTGGAGGATTCGGGGGTTCGGAAGACTAGGGGGGGGGGGCTCCGGTAACCTCACTCACACTACGAAACACAACGCAAGCGTTGTTTCACGGTCATGTAAGTACATAAATATAGCTTTATATTAATTTGTACCTTTATTTATGTTTCCAGCACGGGCTATTCACATGCATTCACAAGTATTACACTATTGACGAATGGAAGAAGTTCGCTGAGGAGCATCCAGAATGCTTACAACAAATGGGTAAGTTTTTTGATTAAAGACTGAATTAAGCCGGTATTTAATGGAATATCGCACTTAATGTAATTAATTTAAATTTGAAACTTTCGTTTTTAAATACTTTTTTAATTAACTAAAAATATCGGGTTACTCACGGTGGACCTTCTGTGGGTCGAAAGTAGTAGAGCTTTTCTAAGTATATTCACGTAAGTAGCCCGCGGTTTTTGTTAATTTATCTCTAGTATATCTCACGATAGTTGTCATTCATAAAAACACTTTGTTAATTCATATTTCTATGCCTCCTGGTGAAATATGGTTGACCTCGCAATGTACCTAACTAAACACCACATTTTATTGTATTACTCATATTTGCAAATAAATTATCTTTAACTCGTCGAGTACCGGTTTAGCAGACACAATTATAGAACAATAGGTTGCGGTCACCGGTGACCGCTTGGTATTTGACAGTTTAATATGTCAGTTTAAAATACGATTTTTCAACTCAACAATAGGGTATCAAGATTAGGGTAGTTACCCTATTCTTATCTCTGGGCTATACAGGGTAAGAAAATTAAAAATCTAATAAGTCCGTCAGTTAGATAATGAAAAAATATTAGACACGTATTTTTTTATTGTCTCGTATTAAGTTTTTTTTTTTTTTATATTTGATGGGGCGACGTTTGACCACTATCTCGCCTGGTGGTAAGCGATGATGCGGTCTACGATGTAGCACGTCGTCCCATAAGCAACCTATTCACTCGGGCCTTGAAGACTCCCAGGTTGTACCCTTCAGGAAATACAGACTCTGGCAAAGAAAGCCACTCTTTAGCAGTACGCACACTTGCAATACTTAGATAAAATGGCACTAAGTTTAGGAGTGGGAGGTCGTTACGTCATAATGTGCTACAAAATGTGACACGCTGTGACGTCACACGATATTTCAAATTAATATATCATCAAAAGCATTTAATTTTGTGAGAAAAGAAAAAATACGTATCTAATGTTTTAAAATAATCTACTAGACGGATAATAAAATAAAATTTAGGAAACTACCCAATTCTGCGTACGGTAACAGTGTACGGTAATTGGCTCACCTTTTAACACAAGGGCCCCTAAAATATTAATGTTAAAACAGTAGGGTGTAGTAGTAGAGTAGTTACATTCTACACTATGTATATTGGTGCCTACTTCTTAAGGGAGTAAAAAAACGTGGTGTTATTAATTCATGATCAACGATTTATTTCGCTGTGTTTTTCCTTAAACTCATCAACTCATTGGAGTTAGTACCTGACATTAGGCGATTAATATCAATCGCTACGATCTCAATAAAATAAATCAACTGCACAGAAGATTAATAGCACCTACCTACCTACGTATCTGTTTGACGTGCACAGCAAATTCAGTTATTATAGTACAAAATAAAATGAGCATACTGATGTCTGATCATCGTGATCAGCATCACCAGCGGACACCAGCGATACTGCGATACCAGAAGATTAAGAAGAGCGGTTTGCTATCATTTTTGCGTGATTGGGTGTCTGCTGACCTTACTCACATAGCGAAACACCACATTTGCTTTGGTTGTTTGTTTCACGCCGGTTTCCTATGGGTGCGTCCACATCTGGCAAATGCTCCGCGAATACGCGTGGCACCCTTTGAGGCCATAGTAGTATTAGTGAGGTATTATAGTCCGTTCAAGTTGGTCAATTTGTTGCTTAGACACGCATACAACTTCAATGTGAATTAACTTAACCCTTTGCCTTTTATCTATTTCTTTATTTAGACCGATACTTATTACTATCTCCAATGCTTCAATATTTTTGCCATATTTCATCCACACTAGAGGTAATATTGAGTTTTTGTTTGTTTGTTTGAACGCACTAATCTCCGAAACTACTGGAACGATTTGAAAAATTCTTTCTGTGTTGGATAGCCCATTTATCGAGGAAGGCTATAGGCTATAACATATTACGCTACGATTAATAGGCGCCGAATAGAGCGAAAGAAACCGCGCGGAAGTAGCTAGTTAAGAATATAACGTAAATCTAATTCTAACAGGTAGGCCTATGTCAAACTGTAGACAGAAATGATGCAATGATGAAAATTATAATGATGAATCTATTTCCAGCTGCCAGCTCAGGTACAGCAGAAGCAGATTTCGAGCGCCTGGCGGAGATCCTGAACACCATCAAGGACCTGAAGTTCATATGTTTAGACGTGGCCAATGGATACTCACAACACTTCGTTGAATACGTGCGAAAAGTTCGGGCTGCTTTCCCCACTCATACTATCATTGTAAGTAAACATTAATAAAAACTTCATTAAATTAAAATACGTCTTATTACTCTTGTGGACTATTAGAGAAAAGCTCTATTGATTTAGTTTAAAATAACACTGGGCCTTTAATTCATGAACGGCAAAAATCAAATAGACCACTTTTGTGCACAATTTTTATATCTAACACTTTGATGATGTGAGAACAATTTGTATTGACAAAACTTAACATTTTTGAGAAAAGTCAAAATATTGTGTAAATTTTACTTGTGACCCCAAATAACTTTTAACGCACACATGGGATCTATGAGGACCCGTTCGCTTTAATGGTGAATCCAAGGTCTTCGCAAAAAATTTAGTTCTTTTCTATTTTTCGTTATTTCACCACTATTTTTAGTCTAGATTGTATATGATTCTGTTTTAAATATATTAATGATTGTGAACTAGCAACTCGCCCCAGCTTCGCATGTGTGGAATATGCATGTATTTCACATATAAACCTTACTTAAGCATCACTCTATCTATTAAAAAAAACGCATCAAAATCCGTTGCGTAGTTTTAAAGATCTAAGCATACATAGGGACAGACAGACGCGCATAGCGACTTTGTTTTATACGTCTACTATGTACTGCTGAAGCAACAGATTTTTTTAGTAAAATAATTATTTTCTGTTGTCAGGCTGGAAATGTAGTAACCGGTGAGATGGTAGAAGAATTAATTTTGTCTGGAGCTGACATTATAAAGGTAAGTCACTTAATTTTAATTTTTTTAATAAATGAACAGAATATTTTCTGAATATAATATACCTATGGATTGATTGATAGGTAATATGGACGAAAAGTGAGAGTATATTGGTTATATTCAAATTTTTTATTTATTTAAGATTTCAATTTAGGATTTCAATCCTAAAGGAAGAAGATGAGAGTATCTATAATTTGTTAGAAGAACAATAAAAGTAGAAGAGAGATACAAAAATTTGAAGTGACTTTATATTTGGCAATTAATTACTTATTTTTCGTCTTGCAGGTAGGAATAGGACCAGGGTCAGTGTGCACTACTCGCATCAAGACGGGTGTCGGATACCCACAACTGTCCGCTGTCATAGAGTGCGCGGACGCAGCGCACGGTCTCAAAGGACATATCATATCGGTAAGTAAGAAATAACAAAAAATGCTTGAGCTTTTAGAAAATTACATGAGACTCGTCAAATACCTAACTGTTGAAAAATATGTAGATATTATATTAACTACATTTTTTATGGAATAGTGCGTAAAGAAGTAGACGGATCACCTGTTGGTAAGCAGTCGGCGGCGCCATGAACACTCATATCACCAGAAGAGTAAAAATTCCACTGCCGGTCTTTTGGGTCTTTGAGGACTGAAGATAGAGAAGCATTGCGCCTCCAATCTCCCTGGTCCACGTATACATAGGGCATTGAAAGTTGATATTTGTTTTCTCAGGATGGAGGATGTACATGCCCTGGTGATGTAGCAAAAGCATTTGGAGCTGGAGCAGACTTCGTGATGGCTGGTGGCATGTTTGCCGGCCACGACCAATGTGGTGGTGATGTGGTCACCACTGCCGATGGAAGGAAGGTCAAGCTGTTCTACGGCATGTCCTCGTCTACTGCCATGCAGAAACATTCTGGTGGTATCGCAGAGTACCGGTCTTCGGAAGGTGAGCATTTATTTGGTGTATATCGGTTCACTTTTAGTTAAAATTGTGTTTATATGATGGCCTTCTGGAACACTTTTCTATATTATTGGCAATGTGATTGTCATGCCTCTGGTCTGTTAGAGGACTAGCTATGTTGATACTGGTACTCCAATCAGTCATCTTGTCAAACAAGGACGCTAAGTGGACGTAATGTCACTTAGAAATTATTGCAGCACCAAAATATCAGTAATGTATTTATGTGTGCGTGTACTTACAACACCGTAATGTATGAAGTTAATGACGCGCCATGTGATGCGACAGACGTCCTTCGTATCAATGTGTGTGTATTCTGCATCTAAGTCTATAGTAGTTAGGAGCCACCGCCTTGTTTCAAGAGAATATGTCCGACTTTTTTAAACGTCGTTGTCATAATTGAAATATTAGGTTTTTTTAAAGAGTCGATAATACTGGTAAAATCATTGTTTGGTTATGCGCTCATTTCCAGTTAGTAGTTTTTGTAGTAGTTTTAAATACAGCTGAAGTTTTAGTTTTTTTTACGCGTCTATCCTAAATGAAGGAACTACATACATTATTCTATTTTATTCTCTCTCTCTTTCTCTGTCTCTTATCTCATCCATTCGTTTTCGCACATTACAGGTAAAACGGTAGAAGTGGAGTACCGAGGTGACGTAGGAGCCACAGTCAAGGACATTCTAGGAGGTCTAAGATCAGCCTGCACTTACGTAGGAGCCGCCCATTTACGGGAGCTCCCAAGAAGAGCCACCTTCATAAGATGCTGTAGACAAGTCAACGACACTTTCTCCTAAATAGAAAAAAAATCTCCAATCTTACTATGATAGTCGAATCTGATTGCGATAGTAAAGGCTCATTCACACGATAATTTTCTTGTACATACAAGCGATAATTTAATTCAATAAGTATCCAAAATTGGAAGAAACTGTTCATACGCAAAATAAAAAATTAATGCAAATATTGACTTCAATCCTATAAGATAAGTTTCCAAATAAATTTTGTGTTAAATCAATTGATTTCTAAGTCTATAAAGATGGACCTCAATAATTATATTGCTTGAAGGAAAGGTTTACTGCCCACGACTCCTCATTTGACGAATGCATGCAAACTACAAATGACAATAGGCGGCCTACAAATGACCTTGATGACCAAATGGCTTCCAAACGATGAAAACTGTCCACGAAGCGGCAACGATGCGTCACTCACTCCGCAAATCCGCCCTCATTGTAGATTGCATGCATTCGTAAAATAAACGTCATAGACTGTAGGACTTAGGCAAGAAACTTGTATCGTGTGAATGAGGCTTTAAGATCTAAATATGATAGTGCGATTTAATGCGATAGTCTTGCTTTGATAGTTGAATCTAAATGCGATAGTGGAATCTTACTGTGATAGTGAGATCTAATTGGGATAGTTTAGATCAAATTTTGCCATGTTATTATGAGATTTTGAAACTGATGTTGTTTATGAAGATCTGACTAAGATAGTGGGATTTTACTTGGATAGTAAGATGTTAAGATTATGCGGAATTTATTAAAGTACGTTAATGTTTTAATTATAATGTTATGGAGTAACGGTTTCTTCTTACATCAAATACCTAATGAAAACATTATTTCGGTCCTAAGAAACTCGTTTTAAAATATCGAAAAGAACACGTTACTTCATAACACTAACTTTATTGTTTTTAATTATGAAATTGTAACGTAATTTCAATGCATTAAGGTTTAAAAGGACTTGGCAAAAGTACCAATTAATATAATTTTTAATAGGGCTGATGTATTTGCTAGTGAGACCTTCAGTTTCCCTTACGCCTACTAACGCCAACTGGCGGGAAGTTAGGGAACTAATGTTTTTTCTCTACAAGTGAAATAAGTGAATTTTTATTTATTTGTTTTACTACGCTATTGTCCTTTAAACTTAATGATCTGTGAAATATCCAAAGATTGTTTCGCTCTGATTTTAAGGTGAGATGTTTTTTAGGACTATTTATAAATGTGATTGGTAAGGCTTGAGTGGTTATATGACGGTTTAATATTAAATTGGGTTAAAGCGGTAAAAATATATGGACGTGGTCAACCGCTAGTTATGATCTATATAAGATTTGTATATTAGTCACATTTATAAGCAGTTATTTCTTATAAAATATCTAGATAGAAAAACTAAATACTGCGTACATTTTCTGCTACCCTAGTATATACACGTGCATAAAAACCATATTCTATTACCTTAAACCTACAATTTACAGTTGTAACAACCGATTTTGAATTCTATTGCGTAAGAAATAAGAAAATAATGTCACTTGATATCAAAAGTGTTTGTTAATATTTACTATTGCTTAAGCTTTATTTCAATGCAATAGAACTCAAAATCGTGAGACGAATCTTTGAGTAGAGGTTGTTAATAATGCTAATACAATTGCAGTTAAACGTGATTACACGAATATATGCCTTGTGTAGATATAATTAAGAGTGATTTTACAATGACGCTATGGAATTAGAATCATCTTTTTAAATATTTAATCTGTTGTTAGTTGCCTCGTTTGAAAGTCATCAATAAAAAAGTCATAGACACTAGAGGTAGAAACAAGTTTAAATTTAAAATTAATTACATTTTAATCGGAAATTACAATAATTTGACTCATAAGATGAATTCAATGCAAAATTAATCTTATTATTCACTACAGTTAAATGTAGAATGTATAAAAAAAATATGGCGCCAAAATTTCGGTCGCGGCCATTTTGTGGCGTTCGACGCACAAATAGCAACGAGGCAACGACACAACCATGATAATTATCACAAGATTCACGAACATTGCATAAATATTATGAAAAATAGCTTAAACACAATCAATTTTCTGGTGCTAATTTTAATCTCTTAGATAGGTCTAGGAGTATTTTCAAAGAATCGGAGATCGGATTATATTAAGAACATATTTTTCTCTATAATTAAAATACATATTAAGTCATTGCTGAGATTCATCACTATTAATACAGTTGGCCATTATAGTTTAGAATTACCTATTGAGCTAATTTTTAATTTTAACCATATTTATTTATAACTTGCTTTCATAATCTTTTCGAGGATGCTCGACTAGTTTCGACCCTACCGGGGCTCATAATCTTGAGCTCATTTGCGACAAAGATTTAGAATGTTTTACGATAAACATACTTTGGCTTTTGTAGGTTATCAGTATCTAGTAACCTGGAGTTTGGGATTGTACAAAATAAAAAAAAATGTGATTTTGTCTAATATCTAGTCCGATCTCCTATTAAGCAGCTTTTAATAGAAATAATAGTTCAAACTTAGGTAACTATTTATTGTAATAGTTTTAATTTGTCGTTTTAAGCCTTTCTTATCTTGAATTTATTTAATTTAAAATGGTATATACTTAAAATAAATGTTCTTCTTATTAAATTGTTCAAAAGAATTGGCTCTGCATTCGATTATAATCTGACAAGTTACGATGCTATGTACACGATGAGACCGGAGTGTTACCACAGCCCGAAGTTCCTTTATATTTCGCTGTGTGAATGAATGAGGTTATCGTAGGCCCCATCGCTCCCCTCCCCAATCTGCCCAAATCCCCAATCCTCGAAACCTTAACCCCATAATTCCCACTTGTAACTTTGCACTGTTACAGGTGTCAATGGGCCGCGCCAATTGCTTACCATCAGGTGATCCATCTGTTCATTTGCCGGCCCATATCAATTCATTTTTATTGTAAAAATTTATCGTTTTTAAGACGGGGGCCCAAAGATGTTAATTTGTACAAATTAGTACAATATTTTTAATTATATTTAATGTAATTTTTTACATGAAATGAGTTGTCATCACATTTATAGGATTGATCGTATTACAAGTAAATTGATACTTAATATTTTTATTATTTGTTTTAATTTTGGACTTATTAAACATGTTAAATAATATTACGATTACCATGTGTTATGTAAGATGATATTTTTATGACGTAATTGATACAACCTTAACATATATTTCCAGATATATAACAATACATATTACATGGGACTCATAACATAAATAGTGAATAGTGGGTGTAACATTGTACAGTGGTATTAAGTGCTGTAATGTGGACCTCTTCGGGGACAAAAGGCGTGATGTTATGTTATGTCATATATGACAATAGTTCAGTAATTATTTGAATAAAAGTTCATGTCATTAAAGTTGAAAATAGCACAAAGATTCGATTTAATGATTCATATTAAATGTGTTATACTTTTGTAATTATTTTTATGTTGTGTTAAAAGACGAAGAACGATTGTTTGACGTTCTAAAATATAGTTAATGTACATATATTTCTGGTTTTATTTTGACCTACTGAATACCGATCTATTACAATGAAAACAAAACCAAGAGCGACAGAAAGTATTAGTGATAAAATGTATTATCTTCTAGTCGTGGTGGCCCGGACGTTTAAGATCTAGTTTGATCTAGTTTTAGTTAGACGTTTTAAGTTTAAGAAGAAGATAAGACGGCTTCTCATGCATGAGAGAGCGAGTTCAAACAGCAAGTACCAATGTAACTTTTTCCAAATGATATGTACTTTCTAAGATGATTTAGACACCACTGACGAACTTTGACGGAAAACATCGTGAGGAAACCTGGGCTTATAATTTCTAATTATAAGTTTGAAATTGCCGATTGAGCAAGCGTGGTGATTAATGCTGAAACCTTCTCCGTGTAAAAAAGGCCTTTGAACAGCTGTTGCCACTTATAGGCTGTTGATGTTGTTGTTGTATTTCGTACTGACACAACAAGGTTAAAAAAATAAAAACCGATCCAAATATTACGCATTTTAATAATACCAACTGAAAAAAAGTAATCCAGCAATCGAAGTGATCCAACCTCTCACAACGTGACAAGGAAATTGCAACCGTGACCAGAGGACACAAAGTTCTTTGTTTCATTGACAGATATAATTTCAATTAACATTGCTTCGTTGTACACACTGCATTGCCGTTCCTCATGCAGTAACAAACATTGCAGTCTACCTTATAAGTCTGACCTTTCGGACAGAAATTATCTTTTTGGACGAAAGGTATAAACTCCACAATCACAGATTTATCTTGAGACTTGTTATCTGTCCTTGAAGTTAGTAATATTGATTTGGAAAGCGTTAAACCATCTTCATTCGTCGACTTCTTGGAGCAAATCTTTGATGTACACGCCACAGTCTTACCATCTGCGAGACATCTGCATTTATTACAATCCTGCTGGTAGAAATGTAAAGGTTCACAGTACCCGTGCATTGAAGCAAGCAACTGAGGTGATGTGATGTCTCCAGTTTTACAAGAATCGTCGATGTGACAGAATTCTCTTTTCACACCATCTTCTACAACGCAGTGACAGATCAAACAGTTCGCTTGGTACGATGTTCCCTCAACACAAGTCTCTGTGTCATTACCGTTCGATGGCTCTTTGCAAGAATTCATAGAACACCCAAAGTACTTCACTCCTTCGTGTATGAAACAATGACACGTGTTGCAGTCCTTCTTGTACTTCGATCCTGGAATACAATTGTACTCATCCTGAATATGTTCCACCAGATCGTATTCAATCTGCGGTAGGGAAATCTTTGTGTGATACTGCAAACACTTTTTTGCTGTACAATAAATAGTTTCTTTTTTGTTACAATGACATAAGTTACAGCCTTTCTGGAAAATCACTCCTGGTGTCTTTTGGTAGCAAATAGTGTTTTGGGCGATGGTCAAGTTGTGATCTTCTTCGTTAGTACAATTGTCACACACGAGGCGATTGTTGCGGAGACAGACGCAGGTTTGGCAGCCGAGCTTATAGTGTTTGGTAGGAGTACAGCTAGCGTATACTTCATCGACAATTTCTATATTGTGAGACCGTTCAACGTTTTCTTGGTGACATTGCCTTTTTGTGCAGTATTTAGGATCGATGCGACCATTTGATGGACAAAAGCAAACGTTGCAATCGAAGAGATAGAGTTTAGTTGCAGAACAGTTAGTGTCCTTAGTAGGTTCTTTATGATCTGTCGATTCGACGGGGTGGAGGATTTGGAAGATGTCGCGGCAGACTGCATTGGGCCATTTTCCGTCTTCAGTGCATACGCAGAGGAGCTCGTTCTTCCTGTAGTGGACTCCAGCCTCGCAAGCAGCGGCATCTGAACGCCAGACGCCATGGCCATTCATACCTACGTCCATATCTCTTACGGCATCTGAAAACGATAATGAATATAAGTAAATGGAATATGAAGAACAACAGGAATAGATCATGTGACTGCTTTTGCAGTTTGAATTCAGTTTTTAGTCTTTCAGATATGGTTCTGTTACGGGGTGGGTCTAAGTAGGCTTTTTAAATAAATGCTTTTAATAGAACTGGAAAAATATTTAATTAATAAAAAGGTTTTTTTGTTTTTTTTTATGGGAGGAAAATCATCGAATGACTGCTCCCGCCTGGGTGAGGTGAGGCGGGAGGGAGTGTCAGACTCTTACTGACTAAAAACCACCCCGTTCCTTCTCCTACACGTCGAGCTGAAGCCCCGGTTACCCGTTAGGTTCTCCACGACTCAAAAAGCCTATTATCCGCGACGACGCGACGTTCAAATCCACACTGATGTATGCTGAGTCAATGGAAAAATGTAAAATAAGTACACGTAGTGCAGTACAATACACGTGTTGCAGCGTCAGCTGTTTATTATTTATATATTTTATATTTTTTTATATTTTATAGTTTATATTCTTATTAATGTTATTTAATATATAAAAGTTCCGTCGTCATAGTTATTTTCTGTTTCTTATTTTAACTTACCATTAAAATGACCAAACATATCGACTTCACCGCAAGCTCGAGCTTTGCATGTGTATGCACTCTTCGCGTTACAAGAACACCAGTTGCAGTCGTTCAATGCGATCGTGTTTCTTTGGCAGCGCTCACTCCACACTTTTTCGGCAACAGCTGGAAAATTAATATAATTAGTACACATTAATTGGTAATCAATCATGATATTTGCAACCAGACGGGCACTGCTGAGTATACACTATAGGTTAATAACTTGTATCCAACGGCTCGGATTGGATCAGATGGTTTGTCCACTTTGTGACTGGACATCCTACGCTGCGCTTATCGGTATGTGGTCTCCATTGGAACCTTTCGGTATGTAATGGCAAAAGCAGGAATAGGTCATTTCTAACAACAGGATACGTATGAAATACCAGAACCAATTTGGTTAGAAGAAGAGACGACGGGCTGTGAAAGCCCTCAAGTTTGGGTACATCAAAGCCACCTTAAAAACTTTTTAACTGTACAAAGATGAAATGAATATTGAATAGTAAGAACACTTGGTTTCTCGAATGACAGGTTTTCCATATGTCTATCATGTTTACCATAGTGAACATACATTACCGTGGCAAAACACCTAATACTTCTGGGCACACCAGGTCTCATATAGCACCTGATTCCTAAAAATGGACTTTAATAATAAATCTATGTAATTACTACTTACGTTTTTCATGCCGCAACATCACAACTGATCTCACATTCAAATACAATAAAAATATCACTTTGAAAATCATCTTTATTGATATATGACTCATAATTCAATTTCCAATAATGTCATTGTTCATTTTTCTTTCAAGAAGTAATTTAACTAGCATGGGTCATGTTGAGTTTCATAATTGGTTTCCATTTTATGGGCACCCGCTATGCCTGATGTGCATATAATTGATTTTTGAAAACAATACCTATGTGTATCGACGTAGGTCATAACTTTCATCGTTCTAATTCAATAAATATTTTATTGCACTGTTTTAATTATGTCTGAATTTGAAGTATCCATTTCGTGAGTCTTCTTATTTAAATATTGAGTTTTTAGATACTCTTATAAAGGACCCGGTAAAGTGAAAAGTTAAAAAGTCGAAGTTTAACTTCCACGATTTTATAGAAACAATAATCGGCAATGACATATTAAGGCACATTTTCTTATTATAAGAACGACAATTAGGCAAGGATAATAAACGAAGAAATAAATTCACTTAACTTAAAACAAAATGTATCTTTATTTTGTCCGATTTCCTTCTTGACAAACATTCTTAGTGCATAACAATTTACTATTTTTTAAGCAAAAACATGAGTTGCAGCCGTTAGTCGTCGTGGTTCCTGGAGTGCATTTTGATCCGCTTGATAAAGACACCATCGATTTTCTTAGAGCCAGTTGAAAAACTTTATTCAATACTCTAGGAAGATTGATTCTCAGTGTATTGCCAACGTATTGATATTCACCTGATTGAACTCCTTTTGCTAAATTTCTTAATGCTTTTTCATCCATCGTCTGCGCAGGTCCAGGTCCTAGCGAAGGTCCTGGCGCTGGTGTACTCCTAGGTTTGAGATCAACCTCGTCTTCTGTGTCACTCGAGTCGTCTTCGTCATCCAAAATTTCTTCAATTTTACCGTTATTAATTTCATCCTCTTCTGGAGCAGGGTACTGCAATCTTAATTGTGTTTGTTTAGTTGTAAGTAGTGGGGGCAAGGTAGTAATCGTTTTTACTTTATTTTGTATGTACTGATGCACCGGAGCTGATGCTGGTTTTTCAGAAATTTGTTCGTCTGTGTCATAATAGTATTCATCACTACTGCTAAAGTTACCTTCTTTACCTAAAGTTAGATACTGAGTTTTATTTTCTTTGCTTTCTCGGTTTGGTTCAAATTTTCCAATGTTCTGCTCGTTCTTTAGCTTCACAACACGCTTTGATTTTTGTTTCGCAGGTGCACTGGTATGTACTGTCCGTGCTTTATGTGAACGTGTACTGGTATTTGCTGTTTGACCATTTCTCAATGGGCTATGATTTTCAGGAACTAGTTCCATAACTTCTCTTACCAAGTCTTTACCACAAACTTTCAGATTATAAGTGCCTAGTTCTAACTTTTTGGTAAAGTAATTGCCTGTGTTGCATATGAGTTTATTTTCATTGATACAGTAACAAAATTGACAGGGAGCTAGCGAGTACCAGTTTTTGACTTCGCAGTTGCTGTACACGTTGTTAGATTTTGTAGAAGATCTTCGAAAGCCATCTTCCTCGCATGCGTTTCTTGTACAGCGATCATTAACGATTTGACCGTCGGGACCACATCTGCACACATTGCAGTCAATGCTGACGTATGAGTCGGGTACGCATTTATGTGTCTGAATTGTAGCCGGAGCCAGAACTTGGAAGGCATCGCTACAGCTTTTATGTGGCCATCTCCCATCTTTAGTACAGATGCAGGTCATCAGGTCTCGAACGTATAATTGGTTAGGATAGCAAAACTGTTTGATATCATCGAGATCATTGTGAGCTGTAAAATAATAAATTAATATTTTAAGCACTTTTATAAGCTATGTATTTCCATTTGATTAGTAACGAAACGATACTCACTTGAATTCTTTTTACAGTCTAAAGCTTTACATTCGAATACGGTTTTAGAGGAGCATGTGCATCTATTGCATTCGTTTTCAACCACATCTCCTATGTGACAGGGCTTGATGGGGTGCTGCAGATTGTCTAAAATAATTGTATGATATTTAAATAGCAATAATTATTTTACTGTGCAGTTTTACGGTAGTGAATTGAACTTTAGGCATTAAGTCCGCCATTGTATATCTACAAGAAGTGTAAATAAATAAAAAAAAACTTTGAAGAGTAGTCATTAAAGATATTATTATACTTACCCACATTAGATGTAACTATATTAATAGAAATATATAATGTGAAAAAAGATAACAGCCACATAGCGCGCGTGGATCTAGTGCGGAAAACATAAATAATGATTATCCAACCAACGGAAAGTAATTAGAGCAATTGATACGATTTTATTTGGCTCTTTATTATGATTGTTGAATTATTACTATACTTAAAATCTGAATTAGGAAAACTAAAACAATTTAGAGACAGAATCTCCCCTCAAAAGGCTTGCAACTCACTCTCCTATTTGTAGCTCTTTTTTATAGAATAAGCCGATAAACAAGCATACATATCACCTGATGGTATGCAACCGGCGCCGATAGATACCCGAAACACCAGAGGTATAACAAGTAAGTTAGAAGCCTTTTAGAAATTTGGGGATTGTTATGGATTCGGGAATTGGGGAAGGGGTAATTGAGCCTCCGGTAATGCCTGGCTTCTGATGTTAGTAGTTCATGAGAGGCGCCGATTGCTTACCATCAGATGATCCATCAGAGGCCCTAGTACGAGTTTGATTTACGTTTAAAGTATTCGAAACGAGTACGCGTTCAGCGCTCTGATTGGTTGGTATATTGACGCCGGCCAATCAGAGCGCCGAACACGTACTCGTTACGAGTACTTTAAACGTAAAACAAACTCGTACTAAGGCCTCTGATAATGTAATATTGATATTAATAAAAAATAGGTAAAACTTTTCACTCGGTACAGTATTAAAAGAAGATTGAGTACGATGTACTTGCATTGTACAAATTTGTTTTATACGTTAAAACTACGGTAAAAGTGATTCACTGAATGTTTACAACGACCAGGTTCCACAAGCACTCCATTGATGATGCAGTAGCGGAAAGTAAAAACATTTAAAAATTCTAAAGAATAAGTGAAGTTCGTGGTCGAACCTAGTGTTTTAGAAAAGGCGAGCTCTTTAAAAAATAATATCAACTAACATTCATTCAAAGGTATTTGAAGTACATTTCGAAACGCCTGGTCGACGCATCTCGTGACCACAGGGCTGGTCTTTTTCTCGGTCAGAAGTCAAACATTGCCATACAACGTGGCAATGCTGCCAGCCTTCTGGGTACCTTCCCCACTGACGTCGATGCGGACGAATTTTTCGATGCTTTATGTAAATAGTTGTTTTTAGTTTTGTTTTAATTAATTTCCATAATAAGTTGTATAGATATATTTAATTTAGTAATAGTTAGTATTAAATTTATATAAGTTTTTATTGAAATAAATTATTATCCTTCAAAGGTATAATAACAAGAAATTAATAAGATAGAACGTGTTCTACTTTTACCTACAGACAACTATACAGATAGAGAAGATTTCAAAAGTGACTGGTCCCTATATAATACACAATACACATATCATATAAAGCAATAAATACTTTGATTTAGACCTTCTAAGTTAAAGCTGATATAAGGAAACAAAATAACAGACAAGACGAAACCAAAGAGACAGCATTTATTAAATAATTATTTTTGAAGTAAAGTATTGTGTGTAGTATAGTGGTAGGAGTAGCATGTAAGACCTTTATAAAAAAAAATTAACCATAGAAAGTATGTACTTGTAATATGACAAGGGCACGGACACGAGTCCGTGGAGAAATTCAATTTTTATTTATTAAAAAAAAATATTTTATTACCTAAGTTTAATAAAATGACTTCACCCCCTATTTATTTCTCGATTAATTAATATACTAAAACCTTCTCCTCAGTGTAACAAATACTTCAGAAAACCTCTTCGAAATCGGTTCAGCCAATCGTGAGATAACCGCGAACAAACACATATATACATACACTAGCTACTTCCGCGCGGTTTCACACGCTCTGCTCAGCTCCTATTGGTCGTAGCGTGATGTTTATAGCCTATAGCCATCCTCGATAAATGCGCTATCCAACACAAAAATAATTATTCAAATCAGACTTGTAGTTACGGAGATTAGAGCGTTCAAACAAACAGACAAAAAAACAAACTCTTCCGCTTTATAATAATACTAGCTGTTGCCCGCGACTTCGTCCGCGTAGATTAATGACTTCTGACAGAATTCATCAGAATCAATTCAGTGCCCAATTAAGATTTACCTATTGTGAAATGATTTATCGTAATTTCAATAAATTAAAAATCCCGCAGGGTTCTTACCAGTCTCGGCCCGATCACGTAAATTTGAGTAATAAAAACTTTGACTATTGTTGTACAGAATCTCTATGAAATAAGTTCAGTGGTTAAAAGATAGAGAGTCCTGGAGCATTGACGCATAGTTCCCGTTCCCGAGGGACTTCTGAGATAAAAAGATGGGAAAAAGATGGGATTGTTGTTTATCAATTACATCACATCTATAAATGTAATTGATAAACAACAATCCCATCAGGAGATCAAAAATGACACTGCAACTGATCAGCCACAAACGCAATTCAGGAGCATGAACAGTTGTAACGAGCGAGATCGCAGGAAGCTACAATTTATCACTAACAAAGGAATGACCAATGAAGAGCCACATGAAAATTTACAGCATTCATGTAATATATCACAAGTATGCGAATCAACAACATATTTGAATTCTAGTACAAAAATGGACAATAATAAGAACACTAACAAAATTTGTATCATAAGTGAAAATAACGTAAATAATATTCTTAGAAATGCTGAAAACACTTTTCCGTCCGCTAAAGTTTGCCATTATTGCTTGCCGAATGCAGGGGTACTTGAACTCATTGCAACACTGCATTTGAAGCTTGCAAACTACTGTTTGAGAGATTATTGTATTGTTTTTATAGGTGAAAAGGATTTTACAGTGTCCACTAACTATGAAAAATTGGTAAGTTGCATAAAATGTAAGCTCGAAAAAATAACACATAAGTACCAATGTTATTTTATGTTGTCCTAATTTTAAACTAAACAGAAACATAATTTTATACAATAAGAGAATAGAGGCGTTCAACCGTTATTTATATACGAGCAATAGGATCCATGAATACACATACACGTTTGATACTAATAAATACCTAGAATATACTTATGCAATGTTCTCTAAATATACTAGTAAAATTAATAATGCAGGTATGGTTACTATCTTTCAAAATTTGAAAAAATATGTAGTGGATTAAGTGCATATGTTGACAAAAACAATCCTGATATTAAAACAACGCTTTTAGAGAAAACAAAGACAGCAAAATTAAACAGTGTATTGCAGGAACTATCCCATATTATTTTAACCCAGTAAGCGCAAAAAACATTTTTTACAATCAACCTGACTTTGTTTGTTTATGCCTATAAACAAACGTTTGTAACAAGTAATCGTTATCAGAATGGTATACTACAAAATGAGCCAGATAAAATGTCCACACCATTAGCACCAAAACAATTTTTTCGTACATAAGCACATCACAGTTCTACACCAAAACATAAATGGACTTTTGGCTAA
Organism: Spodoptera picta; assembly: GCA_038387885.1. Taxonomy (NCBI): domain Eukaryota; kingdom Metazoa; phylum Arthropoda; class Insecta; order Lepidoptera; family Noctuidae; genus Spodoptera; species Spodoptera picta. The sequence continues at coordinate 235,884 of JAZHFQ010000116.1, forward strand.
ATCTGATCTTCTTTCACTGGCTCTCAAAAATAAGGAAGGTCCAATAGATGTTCTATGTATCACTGAACACAATATGATTACAACCGATAAAAATACTATTAACATCGCGGACTATAGGCTCGGTTCCTGTTTCTACCGTAAAAACCGACACGGAGGATCCTGTATTTTAGTAAAAAAAGGTAGTCAACAGTCTACTCATCCCCATGCAGAACAGTCAGGTCGGGCATTCCACAAGGAACAGTGGTGGGCCCACTTCTATTTATCGTATACATAAATGACCTTCCAAAATATTCAAAATACAAAACTGGCCTATTTGCAGATGATAGCACAATACTTTTTACCGGAAATGATAAAATTGATATGGAGACAGAGATAAACTGACTCTCGGAAATATAATAAACTGGTTGACATCAAATAATTTATGTATTAATCTCAGCAAAACTAATTTAATGACATTTAGAATTACCAAAGTGATTCGGTTCAAGAAGTGGACGCTACGCGATTTTTAGGACTGAATATTGACAACTCTCTAAACTTTAAACAGCACATTGACTCACTTTGCACAGGAGTAAATACATACTCATATGCACTCTATATGCTCAGAAAGACGGTTAGTAGTTCAACTCTTCTTACGGCTTATTATGGCTATGTTGCACCTATCTTGAGGTATTGTGTTATTTTTTGGGGTAACTCCACTAACAAAGACGCTGTATTTAGAGCGCAAAAAAAATATTTCCGAGCTATAGCTAATATAAAGCAAACAGATAGTTGCAGACCCTATTTTATAAAACTAAATATACTGACCGTACCGTGCATTTATATATTAGAAGTTGCACTATTTGTCAAAAAAAACCTGCAATGCTTTAACAAATTTAATAGTAATAGATATCAATCTAATATATATTTTCCAGGCACTAAAACAGCATTACTTAATAAAAGTATTTTCCGCATGGCGCCACGTGTCTATAATCACCTACCCAAGTCTGTACTGGAGATTTCAGATATAAATATGTCGAAGCGTCAACGCATATCAATTAATTTAGATGTGGCAACTATTGTTTGAGAACGTCAAGTAATTACTTGAGGATGGTTAGCGCGGAGTAATGGCAACACCGATGGAAATATCGATCCGGAAGTTTAATCAGACTTTGACATTTGACAGCAAATGACGTTGACAGACGTCACTGAGCGCGGGAAACACTTTTGGAAAGGATCGCGGTGGTGGCGGCAGCTAGAAGGGTTACTCCCCGCTAAACTTCCTGCGTTCTTACTAATATCAATAATTTGGTGTGATTCGACAATGTCGCGACCCACCGGTAGCGTATCTCCGACATCAGAAGTGGGATTGGACCACGACGACGACTCGCGCGTTCGTAATGAAGACGCTAGCGACGAAAAATGGATGCGTCTGTTAGAACAACAGAACCGCAATTTTCTGACGCTGATTGAAGCTATGAAAACACCTACTTTGCCGTCACATGGCTTTCGTTTACCAGATTTCGATCCAGAAAAACAAGATGTGGATGCACGTGCTTGGGTGACGACTGCAGAGATGTGTTTGACGAACCAAGACCAGCATGGCGCCCCGCTTATGGTTGCTCTAAGTCGCGCCTTGAAGGGAGGAGCTTCTACCTGGCTATCTACCGTGTCGTATCCTGGTATGACGTGGACCGATTTTAAGCGACTTTTTATTGCAAGGTACGATAATTCCGCTACTATTGCTTCGTTCATGATTGATTTGCAAAGCAGCAGGCCTAAAGAAAACGAGTGTCTTGCTTCCTACGCTGCTGGTTTAATGTCGTCGATAATGGCAAGATGGAATGGTCTTAGCACTGAACGTTTGGCTATTGCTACTATATTGGCTCACATTTCTCAATTTGATCGCCGTGTGCAACGCTTATCTTTCACGACCGATATTCAGACACGTGGCCAGCTACAACAGGAGCTACAAGCGGTTTCTTTTATGAAAAGAAAGCTACCTAGCGATGACCGGGATGCCTCTGAGAAGCGATACAGGGTGAATAACTCTGACAAGCCTCTGAAGTGTTTCATCTGTGGTAAGCCGGGTCACAAATCCATGCAATGCTACCATAAGGGTGTGAAACAGGATAATCAAGCTACTCCGAAGCACCACACCCACACCAGTGGCAATGGGAGAGGTTCATCAGCAACTGCGAAGCCTCGTGCATCTGGGATCACCTGCTTCCACTGCCATGCGCAAGGCCACTACGCATCAAGCTGTCCACGGCGCACCGAGAGGAGCAATGCCGACTCCGGATCATCCAAGCCTGCCAATGAGAAGAGGGTTGACCTGTGCCTCTTGAACGCACCGACAGGAAGTCTATGTCACTCCGGTGAGAAATTTCCATTTTATTATGACTCTGGTGCTGAGTGTTCATTAATAAAAGAATCAATAGCCTGTAAATTTAAAGGAAAGCGTATTAATCAGACTGTGACTTTGACTGGGATAGGGCAGACTTCCGTTCACTCAACAATACAGATTTTAACTTTGGTAGAGATTGATAATATTAATATTGAGATTTGTTTTCATATATTGTCTGATCATCTTCTACGTTATGGAATTATGATTGGACGTGAGATTCTAGAACATGGTTTGACTGTACAGTTGACTAGTGACCGAGTTAAGATCTTTAGGTCTCTTTTTATTGCTTCTTGTGAGGTCGAGCGAACCCCTGAAATTGACTGGAACTCTATTGATACTGACATACCAGCGGATCGTAGAAAAGAGTTAGTTAGCATCTTGCAGGCCTTTGAGAAATCTTTTACTACAGGTATACCTACTGCACCAGCCGATACGGAACCAATGCAGATTCGTCTGAAGGATACGAGTAAAACTGTAAATCGACGTCCTTATCGATTGAGTGTGGATGAGCGTAAGGTTGTACGTGGTAAGATTGACGAGCTGCTTCAGGCTGGTATTATAAGGCCTAGTTCATCGCCTCACGCGAGTCCTATACTCTTGGTGGAGAAAAAGGATAAGTCTCTTCGACTATGCGTCGATTATCGTGAATTAAATGACAACACAATCTCTGATCGTTTCCCTTTGCCTCTTATATCGGATCAAATTGATAGGTTGCATGGAGGACACTACTTTTCCACCATCGATTTGGCATCAGGTTTTCACCAGATCCCCATTGCAACAGAATCTATTGAGAGCACCGCCTTCGTTACCCCCGATGGTCATTTCGAATACCTGACGATGCCATTTGGTTTGAAGAATGCACCTGCGGTTTTTCAGCGTGCGATGATAAATGCTCTTGGAGATCTTGTGAACACTTATGTCGTTGTGTATATGGATGACGTCTTGATTGTTGCAAGTGACGTTGACGAAGCCTTGAAACGTCTTAATATTGTCCTTAAAGTGCTGTCTGAAAAGGGTTTTACCATCAACTTTAAAAAGTGTACTTTTCTGAAACAAAAGGTAGAGTACTTAGGGTTTGAGGTTAACCGCGGAGAGATTCGTCCTAACCCACGTAAGATTGAAGCATTAACGGCACTACCACCGCCTGAGACTGTGACACAGCTACGGCAATTTATCGGTTTGGCGTCTTACTTTCGCCAATTCGTGGCACGGTTCTCACAGGTGATGGCGCCGTTATATGCCCTGACTTCTGGGAATGGTAAGTTGACCTGGAAGCCAGAACACGAGGAAGTTAGGCAGAAAATCGTAACCGCTCTCACAAATGAGCCTGTGCTCATGATCCATGACCCTGATGCTGAAACTGAAGTTCACACGGATGCCAGTGCCGTAGGCTACGGTGCAGTGTTACTGCAAAGAAAAGAAGGTAAGCTACATCCAGTCGCCTACTACAGCAAGCGTACGTCTGACGCCGAATCGAAGTACCACTCGTATGAACTTGAGACCCTCGCTGTGGTCAATGCCGTAAAACATTTTAGGCGTTATCTCCATGGTCGCAAGTTCAGAGTAGTCACCGATTGTAATTCCCTGCAGTCCACACGCAAGAAGTTAGACCTGACGCCACGTGTTCATCGGTGGTGGGCCTTTCTACAAGGGTTCGATTTCGACATTGTCCATCGTGAAGGTAAAAACATGTGCCATGCCGACTTCTTCTCCAGGAACCCATTACCGCCAGCTGAAACTAAAAACAAGGTTAGTGAGAAGGTAGTACTTAAGGAGGTAAACCTCGCAGAGCTATCGCAAAATTGGCTGATGATGGAACAGCAACGTGACCCTGAGATTTTAAAGCTCTTGACTGACATCGATACCAATGAGCTCCCTGTTGATGTTGCCAAGACTTACGAGCGACGATCCGGTGTCCTGCATCGAAAAGTGCAACGAAATGGTAAAAATCGTTGGTTACCTATTGTTCCCCGTTCCTTCCGCTGGTCCGTTGTTAATAACGTTCACGAGGGATTGCTGCATTTGGGTTGGGAGAAAACGCTGGAAAAACTCTACGACCTCTACTGGTTCGAGAACATGTCGAAGTTTGTGAGAAAATTCGTAGAGAACTGTGTGACCTGTAAGATTTCAAAGTCACACACAGGTAAGGTCCAGGCGGAGATGCACCCAATTCCAAAGGTAGCTATACCATGGCACACATTGCACATCGACGCTACCGGGAAACTGAGTGGCAAAAACAACAAAAAGGAATACGTTTTCGTTCTAATAGACGCTTTCACCAAATTTGTTATGCTGCATCACACCCTACACATTGATACAGCAAGCAGCATCAAAGCGCTGAAGGCTAATGTCGCTATCTTCGGTGCTCCTTCGCGCTTGATCGCCGATCAAGGGCGCTGCTTCGCTGCCAAGGAGTTCAGGGAGTACTGTGCCTCAGTTAATATCAAGCTACACCTGGTCGCCACAGGTAGTTCTCGTGCCAACGGACAAGTTGAACGAGTGATGAGCACGCTCAAAAACATGCTCACTGCTGTAGAAACAAGCAATCGCTCGTGGCAGGATGCGTTGCCCGACGTTCAACTTGCCCTCAACTGTACCGTAAGTAGAGTCACGAAAGCTAGTCCACTCGAGCTACTGATTGGTAAGACAGCTAGACCTATCGATATTATGACGGCAAATGATGAAGAGCCTCATGTCGACGTCATTGAGGTGAGAAAAATGGCTGTTGAGAACATGGAGAAAGCTGCTGCTTATGACAAGCAACGTTTCGATTTTACGAAGGCTAAAGTACAGTCATTCGCTGTAGGTGACTTTGTTTTGTTGCAAAATGAGGAGCGGAACCAGACGAAACTTGATCCCAAATACAAGGGACCGTTTAGGGTGATCGAGGTTCTGGATGGTGATCGCTACGTTTTGAAGTCTCTTTCTTCCGCCCGGACGTACAAGTATGCACATGACCGACTGCGAAAAGTTACAGACTTTGACATACATGTAGGTGACGATGACGAAACAAGCCATGACGATGACGATAACACCGACATAGCTTGTTGAATGCATTTAACGTAAAATGTACCTAGCTCAGTAAGAATTTTCTTATAATCTATTGTAGTATCGTATTGTAACGTGAAAATAAAATAACATGATGAACAAACCTACTTTAAGATTTATTTTGATAAAGGCTCGAAATGATTATCTTGAGGGTGTTGAGTTTTGTAACCGGATGGAGGTTACATGTGGAGGTGGCCGGATAGAGGTTACCTGTAGTGTTTTGTAACCGGATGGAGGTTACATGTGGAGGTGGCCGGATAGAGGTTACCTGTAGTGTTTTGTAACCGGATGGAGGTTACATGTGGAGGTGGCCGGATAGAGGTTACCTGTAGTGTTTTGTAACCGGATGGAGGTTACATGTGGAGGTGGCCGGATAGAGGTTACCTGTAGTGTTTTGTAACCGGATGGAGGTTACATGTGGAGGTGGCCGGATAGAGGTTACCTGTAGTGTTTTGTAACCGGATGGAGGTTACATGTGAAGGTGGCCGGATAGAGGTTGCCTGTTGTGTTAGTAACCGGATAGAGGTTACGTGTTGGAGACCGGATGGAGGTCGATTGGTTCGATGCTTATGACCGGATGGAGGTTATAAGTGTGATGATGATGACCGGATGGAGGTCAGAGTATGAGCACTGCAATATTTAAAGGAGTGTCATATTACTTGAAGGAATATGAGTTTGTTCAACATGTTAGTCTTGAGAGAAAGACTCTGCTATTTCCGTTAATGATTTTATCAAAGTACCTTTTTCCCTCTACTTGGGCCAGGAATGGCCGAACGACTGTTATGAGTATTCGAGAATGTTATTCCTCTCCAGGTACTCCACACGAGGACGTGTGATCATCAGGACGGCCGTGTCGAAGCGTCAACGCATATCAATTAATTTAGATGTGGCAACTATTGTTTGAGAACGTCAAGTAATTACTTGAGGATGGTTAGCGCGGAGTAATGGCAACACCGATGGAAATATCGATCCGGAAGTTTAATCAGACTTTGACATTTGACAGCAAATGACGTTGACAGACGTCACTGAGCGCGGGAAACACTTTTGGAAAGGATCGCGGTGGTGGCGGCAGCTAGAAGGGTTACTCCCCGCTAAACTTCCTGCGTTCTTACTAATATCAATAATTTGGTGTGATTCGACAATGTCGCGACCCACCGGTAGCGTATCTCCGACAAATATATTTAAAAAAAAAATCAAAGCCCTGTTAGTGCCAAAAGCATATTACACTGTCAACGAGTATTTGCAGGACAAGTTAATGTAAAATATCACTATTTTTTTATTAAGTAAATTTCTATATCTTGTAAGTTTTGCATGCATTTGATAGGATATGTAAACCAATCGGTGTGGAATCCGACACATTTTTAGACATTGTCCTTTGTTTGAAATTTTATTTAATATAATTCATGACATTTTATTTGACAAATACATTTATTGACATTAAATTTTAATTAAATTGGTGACATTATATTTTGAATTCACTTAGATTACAATAATTGTGTTGAAAGTTTGAATTTTGAAGGTACTTGATTTTTTTCCAAATAACATTGTAAAACTGTAATTTTTGTAAATTTTGTGATTTGCATGCCTCAAGGCGTAATATGGTCGGAACTGTATCTACTTATCTGCTAACAACTTAATTTACCCTTATTAGCAAATAAATGATTTGATTTGATTTGATTTGAAAAACTATCACTACTACTTACACAGGTCCCAAATCATCGTTTTACCGAATGTAATTCAAAAAGATTCAATGATTCTAGATTCAATTTTCATTCCCAATTTCACACCAACTATCATTCCCTATTTTATCCCCTTAGGGGTGGAATTCATCAAAACTTTATGCATGCAAAGTCTCAGCCCGATAGGTTTAAAACTGACAAAGCCTCATACAAACTTTCATCCCCTACATTATCCCATTGGAGGTGGAAATGATCAAAATCCTTACTTGGAGATGCCTACGTCATAACATCTACTTTCATGCCGAATTTCATCCCCATCGGTGTAAAACTGACAAAGTTCCATACGAACTTTCACCCCCTATTTTACCCTCTTGGGAGTGAAAATGATCAAAATTCTTTCTTAGAAGATGCTTACGTTATAACATCTATCTGCATGCCAAATTTCAACCCGATCGATTTAAAACTGACAGTCTCATACAAACTTTCATACCCTATTTTACCCCCTTGGGGGTGGCAATTATCAAAATCCTATCACAGCGGATGCTTACGTCATAACATCTATCTGCATGCCAAATTACAACCCGATCGGTTTAAAACTGACAAAGTCTCATACAAACTTTCATCCTCTATTTTACTCCCTTGGGGGTGGAAATTATCAAAATCCTTTCATAGCGGATACTTACGTCATAACATCTATCTGCATGCCAAATTACAACCCGATCAGTTAAAAACTGACAAAGATTCATACAAACTGTCATTCCCTTTTTTACCCCCTTGGGGGTGGAAATTATCAAAATCCTTTCTTACCGGATGCCTAAGTCATAACATCTATCTGTATGCCAAATTTTAGCCCAATCTGTCCAGCGGTTTGGGCTGTGCGTTGATAGATACTTCAAAAGTCGATTTTTTTATTGATACAAAAAAAAAGTTACAATTTCTGGAATTCCTTTGGCACCTACTTATATAAAAACTTTGCACATCCTAAGAGACTTATGTACCAAGTTACATGGCTTTATCTCCAAAAATGACGAACACCCACATGCAACCCCTATTTCACCCACACGCTGGTGTAAATTTTAAAATGCTAGAACAAACGATTTTTTGTTTAATATTTAGTGCCTAAATATAAAATGTAAGGTATCTTCAAGAATGACGAACTTCATACAAACTTTCAACCCCTATTTCATCCCCTCACAGGTCGAAATTTCAAAAACGCTAGAACAAATGTTTTATTATTTTTTATCAAGTGCTTAAAGTTTCATGGTTTTATCTTTAAAAATTATGAAATCCCATATAACTTCCCCCCCCTTTTAACCCCTTACAACCCCTTTTTCGCGATAAAAAGTAGCCTATGTTTTATCTCGGGGTCTAGAATATCTGTATACCAAATTTCATTCAAATCCGTTCAGTAGTTTTGGCGTGAAAGAGTAGCAGACAGACAGTTACTTTCGCATTTATAATATTATATATATATTATATATATATATATAATATATATATAGTTAGGATTGGTTACTTCCGCGCGGTTTCACTCGCTCTGTTCAACTCCTATTGGTTGTAGCGTGATGTTTTATAGCTTATTGCCATCCTCGATAAATGCGCTATCCAACACAAAAAGAATTATTCAAATCAGACTTGTAGTTACGGAGATTAGGGCGTTCAAACAAAACAGACAAAAAAGCAAACTCTTCCGATTTATAATAATATAATAGTATAAGATTCAGGTCCAACTGAAAACCATCTTCTTTTCTTTTTGAAGTCGGTTAAATAAACAAATAATTAGATTACTTTTTAACCTTATTATAGTTTTTAACATAAATAGGGTGTTCCCCAGCTTTTATGAAAGACGGAGTAGCATTAACACACGCTTCGTCTTCGCTCTTGTAGCAATGTTCTTCTACGAGGATTTTGTCAGTTTCACATTCACAGACATAACAATTGTCAGTTAGTTTGCCGGGTTCCTCACATCTGTGCATCGTGTGGTTATGAGGTATCGTCACTTGAATCGGATATTTGAGGGTTTCATTCCTCGTCGCATTAACTGTTATAAAGAATTCAGGGCCATTATAATTATGTTTTTATAATAACTATCGTGAGACATACTAAATTAACTAAAACCGCGGGTTACTCACGTGAATATACTGAGAAAAACTCAGTGTGCTGCACGACGTCGAATAACCCCTCTGTGGTTCGAAACTAGTAGAGTTTTTCTCAGTATATTCACGTGAGTAACCCGCGGTTTTAGTTAATTTATTATAATTAGTTTAATCATCTACGTCTCTTAGAAAATGCTATTGAATTTAATGTTTATTATTATATTTTCGGCTGTCTCTTGTAACGGTTTGACGAGGTACTCGACTAGTTTCAAGCCATGCTAGGAGCTCATATTATCATCATTACTATATATTGTGGACACTGCTGAACATACGTTTCCCCAAAAGTTATGCATATATTTTAAGTTCATTTTTTCTATAGCTATTATAAGTGATAGAATACCAGAGTGTAAAATGACCACGTAATGTTGCTTTATTGATTTGGTAAGCAAGCAGTTCGAGATGCAGATTGATCAACCCATTCCCAGGAAAGCAGGTTTCTTCAAAAATGATGACATGATTAAACTAAGTATTTTCTATACGTATCTGGTCAGCAACGCTTTCAATTAGGATACCTCTGGTGTTGCACACGCGTACGGTCAAAGGTCAAAAGTCCACCGTAAGACTACTATCGGTTGCGCCGCAGCGTGCGTACGCATGCGTGTGTTTATGCGTACGCACGCGTTTTTATGCACATTAATATGAACTGACTTACGCATTGCCGTGTGAACATCACACACGGTGGCAGTGAACTTTTCACCTTTGACTGTACATATAGGTTACAGGAACTGCTTACCTAGTACCTAATGGCTTGGTAGCTAACGATTGTATTAGGAAAGAGAAAGAATATATTACCATTTCCAATTCTCCTGCCCATGGGAACGTAATTGAAGTTTGGGAACGCCTGTTCACAATATTGATTCGGTGGCAGCGGTCGACAGAAGTAGTTGATGTTGCCCATGTATGGACAGATGCAAACACGACACCTTTGGGATCACTCCAAATTATTAATAAATCGTCTCTTCATTTTCTTTCGGAAAACTTTAACGATAGACTAGCTACCGAGGCAAAAGACAATACAATTTGACCACGGGAACTGCAGGCAACCATAGCAGCGGACAGCATGTTTAATTATAAAGTCAACGACATAAAGATTCCAAAAATTTTTTTCTATGGGATAATCCGGTAAACGAGGCGACGGATTACCTGGTGGTAACCAATCAGCGTCGCTCATGGACACCCGGAACACCAGAGGCATTACAAGTGCGTTACCGGCTTTTTAAGGATTAGGAATTTGAGGATCTTTGGGGATTCAGGGATTGGGGAGATTGGGTAAAAGGGGAGGGGGTGTGTAATTGGGCCTCCGGTAACCTCACTCACACGACGGAACACAACGCAAGCGTTGCTTCACGTCGGTTTTCTATAAGGCTGTGGTATCACTCCGGTCCCATTCGTGCCGAAGCACGGCTCTTCCACAGTTGGAGACTACTAAGACGGTTCACACGATGTATCGTCGAAGTTGGTCATAATTAAAATTAGTTGATAGTACATTTGATATTTTATTTCTTTCTGCCCCTTATCGCTTTGTCTGGTTTCCCATGATCAGGCGCAGAATGAATAAATGTGTGTGCTTTGCTCAGGGGTACACATCTACTCCTTCTTATACTTTCACTCTCATTTTTATGATAGAGTGATGATGATTCAAAAATGTCATATTCATTTTGACGTATATAGGAAATGTTATTAATCAGTTTTCAACTCTCGTTCCATTGATGTTAGAGTCATTTTCCACTCATCAATTTGCTTTCGAAATGTGTTTCCTTTTATCCCCAAAGGGGTAGGCAAAGGCGCGCATTACGACACTTATTGCCATTGTACAATGTAACTCCCACTTCTCCAGAATCCATGCTACTACTGAGATTAAAAAAAAATCCCAGTAATATTTTGCCCGACCCGGGAATCGAACCCAAGACCCCTTGCCCGGCAGTCGCACTTACGACCGCTCGGCCAGAGTAGGTAGATTTCTATATCTTTATTATTATTATTACATAACTACCAGTATTGATTGACCTGTCTAGCAGTCTAACCTTACCTTATAATATATTGTGATCCTGGCGTACAAATTTGTCTCTCAGAACTGTCGGTAACATTGTAAGTGATACAGTTTTCTCTTCGTGTATTGCTTAGTGGTTCCTCCTCCTCTTCTTTCAGACTGGCTTCTCCATCATCAGCATTCCCTACTTCGTCCTCAATACTAGATTCAGTGTCACCACCAACAAATTCGTAGCCAAATGTATCTTCATTATAATCTCCTCTAATAACACTCAGCGGTTTTGACTATAATTTAAAGGAATATCGTTGTCGTATGATTTGATTTTTTAGTTTTTTTTTAGCAAATTAGTTATTGTTTAGCAATATTTAGGATAAGCGTAATGCATTGGAGTTGATTTTGCCATGACTTCTTACAGACACAATCTTATAAGAACCAATCAATTGTTTACAAACAGAAAATAGTTAAAGAAGAAATTAAAAAATTAAAGGTTAGTATTCATTGAATACAGAAATTTAGAATTGTTGTGTTACCTAGTAATAGGGATGATGACAGGATATGAAAATTAAAAATCGAATTACTCCATCAGTTAGGTAATGAAAAAATATAAGACACGTATTTTTTTTACTTTGTCGTACATAAGAAAACAATACTTTGATATAATGGATCGAAGTTTAGGAGTGGGAGGTACGAACTACGTCATTTTAGAGTATAAATCGTACTCAAAAGTGAAGTCATGCGATACTATTCGTTTCCGTAAGAAAATAAAAAATACGTGTCTAATGTTTTTTAAATCTACCGTCTGGTACACATTAAAATAAAAATTAGTCATCTACCCTATAGTCATCTACCCTAGCAAAATATACAATTAAATAAAAATAATGAAGTCGATTTCTTGATATTTATTTGGACATATATATACCTGATTCTAATTGATAAGTTACAATTACATTTAATACGCGTAAATGGCAATATATATTTCCGAAATGACAACATTATTCATCGTTTCATTTCAAAGTTTAATAATCGAGGACCAATAGTATCAAATTGAATATCATATTTGAATCATATTTCTAACTTAACTAGCTCCTAGATTTCATCACAAGAGAAGTAATATTAACAAGTTTAAACTATAACCCTTCATAGGCTTATTTTACAATACACAAATACAATTTAATCAACGTTTGAGTAAATATAACATTGTCACAAACACGTCGATATTCAAATTCATCGATTGTACATCATACAATATTATAAAAACAATAGGATTTATCTACAGAGAGGATGCTATTGTAAGTCATTTTGCATTTCACGATCACATGTCAGTTCATCCTGAATTTTGGATTTCCTTGTGGGCTTGTAATCCCAGTCTGCGAACAGAAGAAAAATTACGCTGCTACGAGGTTCATAGTTAATACGAAAATTGTGACGATACCAAAATTAATATTACATGGCTAACGTAATTGTGAAATGCAGTTGACTATGTCTAAGAATGTTTTAAAAGGACATCAACACAGAATGTCATCGATATACAATTATGAGATCTATTTCTAAAAGACTGCCCCATCAGTCAATCTGCAGGGTAAATTCCACGTGGCTTTCTTACACGATTTTAAATTAACGACAAACACCCCAACATCAATAACGCCTTCCAAAGGCTCCACTCACAAGTTCTGTTGCATTGAAACTTGTAATAAAAACTACTTATAATGAGTCTGTCAGAATTTAACACCACAAACAGTAGGTACTTCATTCTATTCGAATGATTCGTCTCTATCGTTACTTACTGTACTAATAATTCTCGATTTCTCACATGTCGTGGGGGTACACGACGCATACTCTTTCAAGCCCACGTCTGGACAAACACAGATTTTACAATCTGATTGAAATTCCTCACCAGGAAAACAAAGATTCAAATTTTTTGTCGAATCTTCCACCACCTGGTTGCCTGCAAGATTCTGTGACAGCTTAAATATCTTCTTCCACGGTGTTTCGGATTCGGAACATGTTCTGTTCGTACAAGCTTTGTCCTTCTTATCCCCGTTTGGTGGACAGACGCAGATGTTGCAATCGTCACTGAACAGCTCACCCGGAGAGCAGGAATCAGACCTCAAGAAATTAGTCTCACACTGATTTTTAGTGCACTTGTTCACATTTTTGATACCCTCTGTTCCACAGAAGCAAATGTTGCAGTCGACGGTGTAGTAGGATGAAGGTTCACAAGCAAATTCATTAACGACCGCCTTAAATTTACCGCTACAAGTGTTGTTTGTGCACGCTCTGTCCTTCACTAGCCCAGATGGACTACAAATACAAAAGTTACAATCTACTTTTGTGATAGATCCCGCAACACATGTAGCCATCGTTTCTGTTTTTACGGGTTCAGTGCGACTCCTGTGCGACTCTTGTATTGTATTCTTAGCTTCACAGTCATCAAACGTACACCATTTTGCGTTGATTTTTCCATCTTTTGTACAATAACAAGTGTTACATTCGAATTCAATAAATGTATTTGGTTCACAAGTTACATTGTAATCAATGATGGATGTTTTATCTACTAACACTCTCTGAGTTCTCTTAGGAGCACTAATCATATCAGTGACTGAAGTGCAGAGTTTGAGATGAACATTACCGTTTTCAGGACATAAACAATACCTGCCCTGGTCGAGTATAAGTGAATTAGGCTCGCAAGTGTCAGCTCCAATTACATCTTTTACTGTATTTCGTTCTACGGAAGTGCTTGCGTCCTTCAACACTCGTTCTAGCATAATCAGCTTATTCTGGAACGAGCAGACTCTTGTACAATACTTTTCTGTGGTGAGACCGTTTCGAGGACAAAAGCATTCCATACAAGTAGGCACCAGTTCTCCAGGACCACACGTACTTTTGACAGAGTCATACTTGAAGTCTTGAATTTTCAAACATTCTTGTTCTAGGCAACTACTTTCGTTCACTACTCCCTGTGAGTTACATTCACAATAAATACATTTAGGTTTCCTATATTTATTGGGTGTACACGCCATTGTTATATTTCTCAGATTAGCTAAAGTAGTGAGTGGATTGAGTTTCTTATTACAATTCGTTTTAGTTCTCATAGTTTCATCAGGTACACCGGTTTCTGGACACCGATGAACATTGCAATCGACACGATAGAAAGTTCTGGGTATGCATCTCTTTGCTGATTTTGGGAGCTTATGACAAGTTTCGACACATTTGTTCTGAATAAAATAGCCTTCATCAGAACATAAGCAATGTAAACAGCTAAACAAGTACATGACCTTTGGTATACAAACGTTCTGTGTGATCATGTCGAGGGAGACATTGGGACCTTTAAGGGAACATGATGAGTCAGTGGCACAGCGGGCTTCTGACATCTTTCCAGACGCAGGGCACACGCAGAGACTGCAATTGATGTAATAGGACCTGAAGGGAGTACACCACAATTCGGATCCAATTTCAAAATTAGTCGTGTTCTTCTTCGTTACATCATCAGTGCATTCTGTGTCTGTGCAGAGGAGCTTCCCATTGTCCTGACAGATGCATTGGCTACATTCCTCCCATATTATCTGGCCTGGTTGGCAGGTTTGCCGTCGTCCTATCGTCTGACATGTGCTCTCGCTCCAACGGCCCATACTGTTGCAGTAACATAGTCGGCCATTCATTAAGAACTGTGTATTTGGCATACATGTGTCTGTGGACAAATTAAATGTTATAATATACAAAATGGACATAAATTAGGAAAGAATTACGGCTTGTTTCACTAGTCTCATATATAATACGTTCATAAAAATTACGTTAAGTGTATATGCAACCCGGAGGATTGTGGCTATCCAGAGATTGTGAAACAGGTCATAAAAATAAAAAATAAACTTACGATAACTGGCTTCCCCAAGGAGGGTTTTTGTGAACAACGTAACAAATACTACAGCTATAAACATTACGACAGTAACTAAAATGGCGCCTTCCAAAATTATATGAACCAGTTTCGACTTGATACCAATAAATGAAACTGCAACTCCATTAAACTATGTTCAATATTTCTAGAAAATCGTTTGGTTACGTAGAAGCTGGAAGGACGTAAACCAATTATTTATGTGTTCGTTTTATGATGCAACGTTAGTCTTAAAATTAATTGATTTTTGCTTTAAGATTGATTCATATTTTCAACTGCTTTTTACATAACAAATAATTATGCAGGAATTTTTCTTCGTTCATAAAGAGCGTAATTAATAAGATGACGGCAGAATACAATAGAATGCACTACCACTACTGTTCCTATCTATCTAATCCCTTTAAACAAGCAAATCTTATACAGTATGGTAGGTTAAACGAGGGACATATTCAAACCCACAATAGTGTAACCTAACAAACATATAAACGAAACAAAAACACTAATAAATAACAGACAGAACCATAAAATCGCTTACGGGTTACGGCTTAGCGGGCTTACGCGCGTTCTATCCTTTTCGGCAGTCGCGGAGAACCTAACGGGTAACCGGGGCTCCGACTCGACGTGCAGGAGAAGGAACGGGGTGGTTTTTAGTCAGTAAGAGTCTGACACTCCCTCCCGCCTCACCCAGGCGGGAGCAGTCATTCGATGAATTTCCCCCCTTAAAAAAAAATCCTTTTCGGCAAGATGGGCGCGTGTTTTGCAACGTGACTTACTTTATGTAAGTACTGTTTCTGTTTTCAAGTTCACTTGTTGCGCGTGCAGTGTTCATGATGATGTATTTTATTGGACAATTACGTCAAAATTTTAGGTTATAGGTGTTTTACATATTCGGGACGAGAATCGAAGTAAAACGGGGTGAATAGAATTCGAGGGGTGAATATATATAGGAATGGGGTGAATAAATGTTAGAGTATTTTCCCAACATTTATTCACCCCTCTTCTACCTCTATATCTATTCACCCCTCGAATTCTATTCACCCCGTTTTACGGTACTGAATACCCTCCCTCAATAAGTCCCTCGAGTAACCTAACACACTGTATATATGTAATATCAACGATCTCGAAAGCGGCTCCATCAATTTCATTGAAGCTTTTAATCAGGAGGTTTCGGAGGCGTTGAATCAATCATAGAGGTTTCATTTTCAGAATAAAATTGTTTTAGTCATGTTTTAATTGTATGCTTTATTCATGTTTTTATGTAAGGGAAGGAGATTTAATAGGAACCGAGCATCACTTTCTGATAAATCTGAGCCCTAATAAATAATGATATGCCTAGGGCCGTCTTAAACTGCGCTAGGGCCCTTGATCACAAAAATTCCGGGCCCTTATGGAATGTATTGAGATGTACGAAGATCGGTGAGCCTGTCTGCGCATACAGATGTATTGTATGAATGTTTAGATGGATTTTATTGGATTATGGCAGGAAACTCAAACAGATTTGAAAAGTAGGTAGTATTTCGAGTAAAATGTGTACCGAATACGGGATTGACAACCGACAGACGTTGTTTTTATTTTTCTATAAGTATGGTCTATGACAGGTTGCGTTTATCAATAGCTTCGAACAACATCAATAGAGTTCTCATAGATGTATATGTGTGTGTGTCGCAAAGTTATGGCGGTGTCGCTAGCCGCGCAAATGTTTGTGTAGAATTATCGTAATAAATCATATTTAAAGTGCTTAAAAACTGCGTGTTCATTTATGCCATTGTTTAACATAATGTTTCTTTTTTATTGTTGCATTTACGCCAGCACGATTTCGAGGACGCTCGATAGATTTCGAGTAACTTTCGAAAGTGATCGAGGACGCTCGATTGTTTTCGAGGTTGCTCGAAAATGATCGAAGACGCTCGATTGTTTTCGAGGTTGCTCGATAGTTTTCGAGGGTACTCGATAGTTTTCGAGGACGGTCGATAGATTTCGAGGACGCTCGATTTTTTTCGAGGGTGCTCGATAGTTTTCGAGGACGCTCGATAGATTTCGAGTAACTCTCGAAAGTGATCGAGGACGCTCGATTGCTTTCGAGGACGCTCGAAAGTGATCGAGGACGCTCGATAGATTTCGAGGACGCTCGAAAATAATTGAGGACGCTCGACAGATTTCGAGTACCTCTCGAAAGTAATCGAGGACGCTCGATTGCTTTCGGGGACGCTCGAAATTGATCGAGGACGCTCGAAATTGATTGAGGACGCTCGATAGATTTCGAGTAACTCTCGAAAGTGATCGAGGACGCTCGATTGCTTTCGAGGACGCTCGAAATTGATTGAGGACACTCGATAGATTTCGAGGACGCTCGAAAATAATTGAGGACGCTCGACAGATTTCGAGTAACTTTCGAAAGTGATCGAGGATGCTCGATAGATTTCGAGTAACTCTCGAAAGTGATCGAGGATGCTCGATTGTTTTCGAGATTGCTCGATAGTTTTCGAGGATACTCGATAGTTTTCGAGAGTGCCAAGCACGAATAACTATCGCATTCGTAACGTAATAGTATCGAGCGCGTTCGGCGCTCTGATTGGCCGGCTCAAGTGAACCTACCAATCAGAACGCTTAACTCGCTCGATACGAATGCGATAGTTATTCGTGCTTGGCCCTGAGGACGCTCGATGGATTTCGAGTAACTCTCGAAAGTGATCGAGGGTACTCGATAGTTTTCGAGGACGCTCGATAGATTTCGAGGACGCTCGATAGATTTCGAGGACGCTCGATAGATTTCGAGGACGCTCGATAGATTTCGAGGACGCTCGACAGATTTCGAGTAACTCTCGAAAGTGATCGAGGATGCTCGATAGATTTCGAGTAACTCTCGAAAGTGATCGAGGACGCTCGATTGTTTTCGAGATTGCTCGATAGTTTTCGAGGAAACTCGATAGTTTTCGAGGACGCTCGATGGATTTCGAGCACGCTCGAAATCGATTGAGGATGCTCGATAGATTTCGAGTAACTCTCGAAAGTGATCGAGGACGCTCGATTGTTTTCGAGGGTACTCGATAGTTTTCGAGGACGGTCGATAGATTTCGAGGACGCTCAATTGTTTTCGAGGGTGCTCGAAAGTGATCGAGGACGCTCGATAGATTTCGAGTATCTCTCGAAAGTGATCGAGGACGCTTGAAATCGATCGAGGATGCTCGATAGATTTCGAGTAACTCTCGAAAGTGATCGAGGATGCTCGGTTGTTTTCGAGGGTACTCGATAGTTTTCGAGGACGGTTGATAGATTTCGAGGACGCTCGATTGTTTTCGAGGGTGCTCGATAGTTTTCGAGGACGCTCGATAGATTTCGAAGACGCTTGAAAGTGATCGAGGAAGCTCAAAAGACTTCGAGTAACTCTCGAAAGTGATCGAGGACGCTCGATAGATTTCGAGTAACCTTCGAAAGTGATCGAATACGCACGATTGATTTCAAGGGTGCTCGAAAGTTTTCGAGGACGCTCGATAGATTTTGAGGACGCTCGAAAGTGATCGACGACGTTTGATAGATTTCGAGGACGCTCGAAATTGATTGAGGACGCTCGACAGATTTCGAGTAACTCTCGAAAGTGATCGAGGACGCGCGATAGATTTCGAGTAACACCCGAAAGTGATCGAGGATGCTCGATTGTTTTCGTGGGTGCTCGATAGTTTTCGAAGACGCTTGAAAGTGATCGAGGAAGCTCAAAAGACTTCGAGTAACTCTCGAAAGTGATCGAGGACGCTCGATAGATTTCGAGTAACCTTCGAAAGTGATCGAATACGCACGATTGATTTCAAGGGTGCTCGAAAGTTTTCGAGGACGCTCGATAGATTTTGAGGACGCTCGAAAGTGATCGACGACGTTTGATAGATTTCGAGGACGCTCGAAATTGATTGAGGACGCTCGACAGATTTCGAGTAACTCTCGAAAGTGATCGAGGACGCGCGATAGATTTCGAGTAACACCCGAAAGTGATCGAGGATGCTCGATTGTTTTCGTGGGTGCTCGATAGTTTTCGAGGGTGCTCGATAGTTTTCGAGAGTGCTTGATAGTTTTCGAGGACGCTCGATAGATATCGAGGACGCTCGAAAATTATCGAGGACGCTCGATAGATATCAAGGACGCTCGATAATTTTCGAGGACGCCCGATAGATTTCGAAGGCGCTCAATATATTTTAAGTAACTCAAAAGTGATCGAGGACGCTGGATAGATTTCGAGTAACTCTCGAATCTATGGTCTGTTTCGACTTGTATAGAATTTGGGGGGCCACTGAATGGGAGCAGGCGGTGAACAATTTTTGAGTGATTCCAAGTATGATATTGCATTGTCGCGGAGAACCTAAAGCCTAAAGCAAAGTGCGACTGCCGGGCAAGGGGTCTCGGGTTCGATTCCAAAGTCTTATTGGGTTTTAAAAAAAATCTTAGTATTAGCACAGAGTCTGGAATTGTGCCCGGTATATGACAATAGGCTCACCCCCTATTACATGGGACTCGTAACATAAATAGTGAAAAGTGGGTGTTACATTGTACAGTGGCATTAAGTGCCGTAATGTGAACCTTTGCCTACCCCTTCGAGGATAAAAGGCGTACAGTTATTTTATGATAAAATCCACTGTTTGAGATTTTTGGCTGTTGTAATAATTGTATTTAGTTTGGCTGTTGTAATAATTGTATTGAGACATTGTTTCTTTTTTCAAAATTCTCAATACTTCTTCAATTCGGAGTCTGAACATGACTGACTAGACATGTAATAGGTAATTATAATTTTATAATTACAGAAGATACTTGTTACAATTAAAAATAAATACATACTTACCCAAGACCTTTTTTACCTGTTCTTACAATACTCAACTATTACTTATAAAAACAAATTTAAATTCGTTAAAAATTTGTTTACCTACTATAGTATCTGTTCCTAAAACATTTAAAAAAGAATTTTTGAATAAAGTTATTTGAATAACTATTTTTATTCTAATTTTACATTAGAGGTAATACCGATTAGGTTCTGCGCACTTAGCTAATATATACACTTAGCACTTAGCTATTACACTACACTTTTCATTTAAATGAAATAAAAAATCATTCATTTGCTATTTTCCTTGTACTTGCACAACACAACACATTTAACTGCGGAGTTTTATGGCTACATTTATTTTATTACCAAAAATGAATTTATATAAAAAACAAATAAAGAAACATAATGTTTCAACAGATATTTTGTTCAGATAGTCCGTGATGGATGGTCCATTTAATTATGAGAGATGTTTTTATATAAGCTACCGTGAGACATACTAAATTAACTAAAAGCCAAATAATGCGCACGCGTAGGCGCGACATCGCCGCGACCGCGCACGCTGCTTATGAGGAAGAACCCCTCTGTGGTCCGAAACTAGTAGAGCTTTTCTCAGTATATTCACGTGAGTAATCCGCGATTTTTATTTAATTGTGAGAGGTAAACAAATTTACGCCCGGGATATAGTAATAAATAGGTGGGCTAGGCACACCCCCTTTTGTATGAGACTGATAACTTAACTGGTGAAAATTGGGTATTACATAATACATTTCTCATTACATCATCATCAACATAAACCAGCCCATAAGTCCCCACTGCTGACTAAAGGCCTCTTCTCATACGGAGAAGGTTTGAGCATTAATCACCACGCTTGCTCAATGCGGGTTCGAGATTTCAAACTTATAATTGGAAATTATATTTGCCATGTATACACGGCTACACATCGAGCTTAACATAAACAGTATAAACTGAACGTTAAATGTGCGGAAAGATGATGCGACGCGACACCAGGATAAACTGGTTTTGTATAGATTGATGTGTCACACTTCTGTCTACTCCACGGGGAATAAAAGATAAGGTAAGTAAATCATAAAACCTTGTTATTGAATATATGTATTCGTTGCTCCAGAAAACCCTTAAAATTAAATAATTAATAATAAGTCCGGTGGCACGCTATAGTCGTCTTTACTGCTATTCAATTAAAGTCCATGTCGTAGTAAGTATTTTTGCTGCTTCTGTAATTCAAGTGCCTCGTTATAATTGAGGCATTTCTTCTGCGTACAGCGTAAGCTTTGGTCTTCTTGACAATAGCATCGGTTGCAATCATCGCTGAATAAGAGAATTCAAATTTAAAATACAATAGGAACTTACATAGAACCAAAAAATGTCAATTATTTACGTGCTCATACAAAATTGTAATAACTATACTGAAGGCTCCTGGTCCATTCGGTTATTTTTTTATATTTGATGGTAAGGCCATTTGACTACTATCCTCCAATATCATTCAGTGCTCCATTCACCCAAAGGTTGCCTGGTAGAGCTTTTAGTGATAAGGCCGCCTTTGTATCCTACTATTCTTGGATGTAACTCGACATTTATGTTTATATTGCTTTAAGGTGTACAATAAAGATTATTCTTATCTTATTTTTATCTTACTATCCCACCTGGTTTAAGTATGGGCAGAGTCATGCTTCGGCACGAATGGGCCGGTGCGACCGGAGTGATACCACGGCTTCACAGAAAACCGACGTGAAACAACCCTTGCGTTGTGTTTCAACGTTTTAGTGAGGTTACCGGAGGCCCAATTACCCCCCTTCCCAGTCTCCCCAATCGCCGAATCCTCCATAATCCTCAAATTCCTAATTCCCAAAAATCCGGTGACTCACTTGTAACGCCTTGGTGTTTCAGATGTCCATGGGCGGCGCCAATTGCTTACCATTAGGTGTACCGTCAGCTCGTTTACCGGCTTATGCCATAAAAAAAGCGTTGATACGGCCTATGGTTATTTCCAAAACGAAAAGCATATTTGCGACTTCTTACTACTGGTCTACTATAATGCCCTTAAAAGACTTTAATCGACTCTGGGTCTTTTTAGTCATTCTTCTTTCATTCAAATACGTCTACTAGTTTTACAGTTATTGATAGATTTTCACAGACTTTCGGATTCATATTATTAGTAGAATGCGGCTTACTGAAGAGAACTATTGGAATAACGCTCTATAGGTTTCTATCTTATCGTTGCTAGTGTGACCGCCGAGATAGGGGTCTTGACTTCGATTCACGTATTATTGGATTAAGGCTATAAATAGATGAACCGCATTTCAACTGCAATCTAACCGCAAATTTCAAATCGGATGCAGTTTGAATGCTGTCGTATCACGACTGCAGTTGAACTGCAAACCAAACGTGCAGTCATGACAAAACGGTTGCAAACCAAACGAGCAGTCGGACGGATTGTAGTCTATTGCAGTCATGACAAAACAGTTGCAAACTAAACGAGCAGTCCCATTGCAGTTCTATTGCAGTCATGACAAAACGGTTGCAAACCAAACGAGCAGTCCAATTGCAGTTCTATTGCAGTCATGACAAAACGGTTGCAAACTAAACGAGCAGTCCGATTGCAGTTGTATTGCAGTCATGACAAAACGGTTGCAAACCAAACGAGCAGTCCGATTGCAGTCCTGTTGCAGTCGTGACCAAACGGTTGCAAACTAAACGAGCAGTCCGATTGCAGTCCTGTTGCAGTCGTGGCAACTGCGTTCAAACTGCATTTTGTAGTTCGATTGCAATTGAAATGCGGTTCGTCTGTTTTGTGCCTAATTTCGTTTTTAGCATGGCGTATCCGGTATAAAACAATATGGTCATTCCCTATTAACATGGAACTCATAACGGCTTATTTTGTAGGTCCTATTCCATCTCTTTGCGGATTTAAAGGCGTGATATAAGTACGGTGGTATGCTATTAGTTCTATTAAAAATCTTTCTTACTTGTAGACGTGGTTAGCTATGCATTTGTCTGAGTCCATGTCGAATGATCTTCTCGAACTGATAGTACGGTGCATGGTCTCAGCTTCGGTGATGCAGTTTTGTTTAGCGACGCAATGAGTTGTGCCGTTACAGGTGCACTCAACGCATTTAGACTGCAACACCATATTCTCCATATAATCATTCGCGTTGCATGGAAGTCCTAGAAAAATTAAAAAAAAACTTAATTGTAATTAATTATAGCCATTTTCACCAACCTCTCCTATATTCAAATGAAACCCTAAGTTAAAATAGATAAATAACTTCTCCAACCTAAAAATTACATAGTCGCGGAGAACCTAACGGGTTACCGGAGCTCCGGCTCGATATGCAGGAGAAGGAACGGGGTGGTTTTTAGTCAGTAAGAGTTTGATACTCCCTCCCGCCTCACCCAGGTGGGAGCAGTCATTCGATGATTGATGATGAAGGGGTGAACCCCTTAAAAAAAACCTATAAATGACATATACGACGTGCTAAATCGTAGACCCCATCATCGTTTACCACCAGGCGAGATAATGGTCAAACGTCGGCCCATCAAAAATGATTTGAACCATTTTATATTTTAACTATCACAGACTGGTTGTTAAACTTGATATCTGTTTAATATAGCCGACTGAAAAATAAACGTATGATATTAAAACTTACCAGATTTCTTTATAGCCTCCGCTTTATGCACGTCGGCATAGTTCACGCATAGAAGTTTGTCGCACATCAGATTTAGAAATTCATCGCAAAGGCAAACATTGCAGTCGACTTTGTAAGTGGTGCCTGGTGCACAGCGAACTGCAGTGTGGGGCAGTTCAGGTAGTTCCCTGAACTCTTCATCCATAATCGGAGGCCTAACATCTTCTGGTTTTAATTCTCGAGCCACTGAAATTCAAGTGAAAGCTAGATCATTATGTCCATTTTTCTAAATTACCATCTTCACTCTATAGCAGTGACGGACTCGTCTGCCTTTGAAAATAATAATGTCCGATTTGGACCCAAGATTTCGAAATCGAATAAAGAAATTCATTCAACGATCGATATTAAACCTATTGACCTAAGGTCAGGCACTTCTTTGAACAATTTGAGCTAGATAGTTCTGTCTTAGTAGTGCATAAGAGCGACTACCCAAGTATCATTGATATTTTTTAAATCAAATCTCTCAGCTTTGTCCTCTGTTGGATATAGTTTATATATATAGTTTATATTGGAGTTAACACTCATTTTGTTATTTACCTTTTGATTGTTTGCAAGCATTTTCATTTGAACAAAATGCCGTCCTGTTTGCTTTGCAATAACATCTCTGGCATCTGTCCTGATAAATTCTTCCCGGCACACACATTTTACCGAGTGGAAGATTAGGGAACCCTTTGGTATCTGTCCTTAGGTATCTCTTATTCTCCCTTCTGATAATTCTTCTTATTTTCTTTTTCTTTCCTATAATATTATCTAGGTCTAAGACTTTAAATGATCTGATACTTTTCTTTGAAGGTTCCGATTGTGGTTCTGGTTCTTCAATAATTTCCTTCTTAGTTTGATCGGTGCATAGCGCTTTGGTGCATAATAAGTTATTGTGAGAACCACAACGGCAGGTGTTGCAATCCATCTTATAAGTCTTCCCCTGAATGCATTTCATCCCATACTTAATTTCTGGTAGCTTCCCGAATTTCGTCACATCTTTAGCTAGAACCGGTTTATAAAATGGAATTGAATTACAATGTTTTCTATTTTGTGATACAAAAATTTTATACATTACAATGATTTGAATTTCTATTGTCGCTAGATAATTTCTTAAAACAATCCTAATGACACTTAAGAATAAAGTTCAGAATTACGAAAGAAACAAAATAACATTTAAGCTAATAGGCACCTATACTAATAATAACAATCTAAAAAAACGAGCAAAACAAACACTGATAATGAAATATTAAGAAGACGCTAAATCATTACTAGATAAAAGTCCTCTAAGTGATTTTATATCTATTAAGTAATCTTTCAAGCACATCATTGTAGTACAGGATGGGAAACCATCCTTAGTACAAGTACAAATGTTGCACTTATAACGGTATCTCTTCCCAGGTTGACATACACTTTTCAGTTCTGGTAGAATTTCAATCTCGTTCGTTTTCTTTACTTTTAAATCTCCCTGTTTGTATTCACAAACTATATCAGTGCACACAAGTTCACCGTTCTTACAAAGGCATTTGTTACAATTTACTTCATACACATCATCTTTATTACAAACTGCCCTCAAAACAGGCCCAGCTTTTTTAATATCATCTAGTTTCGAAATTTCTTTAGTCGGTATAATTTGAATCGGTTCATCTACGATTTTAATGCAAAGACGGTCTATGTAATAGTTAATGTCACTACAGCTGCAAAGGTCAGTTTTAGTGCGGAGGACGTCCCCGTACGCGCAATAGTCAGCCTTATGTCCTTTGCTACAGTATCTATTTGTGCATAAAGTTACATCGATGATGCCGCTAGGGGAACATCGACACAGGTTGCAATCGATAAGGAAATATTGGTTGGCTGTGCACGCAACACTGGTTCTTAAATAGTGATTATAAATGCCCTTTTTTGGTTGGAGATAGTGGAACTCCTGTTCACAGTTCTTGGATTCCCAGTAGCCGTTGCTACTACAAGTGCAGAATATGTTGTCGGTTCGATATAAATAGTTTGGTTGGCAATCTTCTTTAGATTCGTTTCCTGCAAAGGTTGATTGATATGTAGTTAGTTTAGTTTTGTTAAGTTTTAGTACCTAAAACTAAATAGTTTTGAGTTATTTTCTTTAGTTCAAGTTCTAACTTGCACTAGAAGTAGTTTGGTACCTAAGTCGAATTCTTATTATCTTAGCGCTAATTTAAGTACATTCATTGATTGCACGGTTGGTGCGGTGGCTGGCTAACCGGCTGCCGCACTACGTGTAGCGGGATCGATTCCCGTACGGAGCAACTCTTTGTGTTTACAAATTATTATTCCGAGTCTGGGTGTGATGTGTATGTGAAATTGTATGTTTGTAAACGCACCCTCGACACAGGAGAAAATCCTAATGTGGGGCAATGTTATAAAAAAACCAAAGGGTAATTTATAAGACATGTTTTAATTTGATGTTTCTTGCAGTTTGTACTAAATATCAAATGGAAGATTTAAAGGCGAATTTCATCACTGTCTTATAAATCCTACCTGATTTTAACTGGCAGAATGTTCATACAAAATACTAAGCTATCTTAAGCCTGTAGAACCATACTTTTACCTACTGAAATAAGTAATTTGACTTACTCAGCACGTCATCCTCTTTGCACTCCTTGCGACGACAGTGAAAAATTCCCTCAGAGGAACATACGCAGACGTGACACGGACCTCGAACTGACATAGTCGGCACACATCGCTTCGCCGGCTCCACTAGGCCAGGTATAAACTAACTTTAACTGTATCTACTTATAATTAAGAGCTAAAATTGGATGGCTACAAGATTATGAGAGAATAGTGACCTATTTGAGTAGGGTACTAGAAATACATCTTTAATGAAAAATCTAAGGAACCTAGTTTTTTATGGCGGAGTTAATTAATCAACATAACAAAATTTAAAATACAGAGTAAAGTAAAACATTTATGTATAGTAGGACTATCTATTACTGTTATTCAAAAATTTTTCCACATATCAACAATAATATTTTTAGTCTGTCGCGCTGCTACTAGAGTAGTATACTAGTATTACCTACCCAGAGTAGCAGCGCGACAGACTAGAAAGTTTACTATAAAAATAATATTTCAGTTTCTCACAGCAGTTTTAATATAAAAATAATAACATAATATCACTCTTTTTATCCCCGATGGGGTAGGCAGAGGTGCACATTACGGCACTTAATGCCACTGTACTGGGCTCGCTGCCATCGCAGCGGTAAGTCCCCTCTTTGAGGAGTGGCTTGAGAGACGCTACGGCGTCCTCACCTACCGCCTGACGCAGGTCCTCACAGGATATGGAAGTTTCGGGAGGTACCTGTGTCTGATGGGGCGGGAGGAAACGCCCGGGTGTCATCACTGCGAGGACCGCCCTGAGGACACGGTGGAACACACGGTGGGAGAATGCCCTTCGTGGGCTGAGCACCGCCGTGTCCTCGGGGAAGTGATCGGCGATGGCGACCTCTCGCGTCCGGGCCTAGTGCAGGCCATGATGCGGAGCGAGGGGGATTGGGATGCCGTCTCCTCCTTTTGCGAAGCAGTCATGCTAGCTAAGGAGGAGGCGGGACGCGTGAGGCAGCGAAGCGCTGCCTCCTCGCAACCCAGCCATCGCGAAGGACACACCGGGCGTCGGGGATCGCGGGACGATCTCCGGCCACCGTAAGCGCGGGCCTGCGGACGGCGAGCATGGGTGGCTCCCCGTCCGACCAGAAACAGACCCGAGCGTACGGCGCGTCGCGTTCCGCGCGCGCCTCAAAGAGCCATCAGACCACCACAGATGGGGCCCAATAGGGCCGATGCCGATTCGGAGTCGCGGAGAACCTAACGGGTAACCGGGGCTCCGGCTCGACGTGCAGGAGAAGGAACGGGGTGGTTTTTAGTCAGTAAGAGTCTGACACTCCCTCCCGCCTCACCCAGGCGGGGGCAGTCATTCGATGATTTTCCCCCCTTAAAAAAAAAAAAAAAAAAAAAATGCCACTGTACAATGTAACACCCACTTTTCACTATTTATGTTATGAGTTCCATGTAATAGGGGATGAGCCTATTGCCATATACCGGGCACATTTCCAGACTCCGTGCTATTGGGTGATTCTCCAAAAATAAAACCAAAAAATTAACGGCGTCAATATCCCTAAGCCAAAGTTAACAATTCTGCTGATTAAACTGTCAAATACCAAGCGGTCACCGGTGACCGCAACCTATTGTTCTATAATTGTGTCTGCAAAACCGGTACTCGACGAGTTAAAATACAAAGTTTACAGAAATTGAGCCATGTCACCCAATCCAATAAAATACAGATGCTAATAAGTTACCGCGATGCTTAATAACGATAGCTTAATACGAAATAGGTAAATAGGTACTTCGTAATAATAGGCTTATTATGTTTATGTAGCCAGAGAATAATAATACAGAATACTGTTTCATATTTCAATAGAAATAGTCCTAAAAATATATTACGTGAAGCAAAAAAAGCGTTAGTATCTGAATTATTTTAATAATTAAAAAATCAACGACATTTCGGTGCTTCGATTATTTGTTTGGATTTTTGAACGTCTTTGGATAAAAATGTGTAAATGTTATGAGTCCCATGTAATAGGGAGTGAGCCTATTACCATATGCCGGGCACGAATCCTGACTCCGTGCTACTATTGAGATTATTTTTAAAACCCAATAATACTTTGCCCGACCAGCGGCCCGGCAATCGCACTTATTAGTCGCACACATCAAAATAAACTATTATTTCTAATTTCTGTATTACCCATTTTAATTTTAAATAAGTTAAAGACGATGTACAAAGAAAAATACTCACATAAAGTCGTTTCAATGCTGTTCAATAATAAAATAATTGATACAAACGTGACCAGATTGATCAACATGCTTCGATTTTCTAACTTCTTTTAATACATTTTTAAAACAACGCCATCTATCGGTCACAGTCCATAAACTTCCTCATTTTCTTCCCCATTAAAATTAACGTAAAGGTTGATGATGATGATGATTAACTCATTAAAGAACGCTATTAATTTTTTTATAGTCTTAATTGTGTGTGCCTACCTACGTACTTACCTATAAAATCACTTATACTGGCATAATATCTGAGCTGTTATCTCCGTAGGGATAGACAGAGGTGTATACAATAACGTAATATCTTGGGAACCCTACAAACTATATGATTAGTCGATAGGTATACTTGTCTTTGCTTAACCTGGGAAATGCATCCAAAAGCATTGGTGTACGATAACTTAACCAAAAAGGCTTCAAAAAAGGAGGAGGTTCTCAATTCGACTGTATTTTAACTTTTACTTACAGACAGGAACACTAGAAGATGAATATGGTTTAAGTATGGGAAAGCCATGCTTCAGCACGAATGGGCCGTCTCGACCCGACTGATCACGGCCCCACAGAATGCCACCGTGAAATTACCGGAGGCCCAATTTCCGCCTCCCCAAATTTGATCTCCCTCAAATTTCTAACCTCCAAATTACTGGCAATGCACTTTAAACTCCACTCTGGTGTTTGGAGTGTCCATGGGCGACGCCGATTGCTATAACTGTTAGAGTAAGAAAGACCAGTGATTGTACACCATTCAGCGGATCAAACTACTCCAATCTCTCAAAATTCAATAGATTGTCGATTTTATGTGTATATTATGATAAAGTTGAAGATGTAATAGAAAAAAAATACAGAAAAGTCCTGCTGGCTGGCCACCATACTTTAGGTTGTCGATAACAAAAAAAACACCATACAATAAAATAAACTCGTTTATTCGTTCCATGATAGTTACTTTTAACTCAAATTACTTAAGTTTTAATTACGTATCGCCTAATACATGATGGTACGTATTAACTAAGTTAAGCCACGTATTACTATTAATTAATTAACTACTAAACATTCAAGTGATACTATTCGTCCGCCGAGCAAGTAACCGAATTTAGAAAATCGACTAAATTATTTCAAAAAATCGACTAAACTGTTATTTAATTGATATTATTTTAATTAAATTTTCTGTTTAAATAAACTTTCAAACTACATAAACAGATAATAGAAGATATAAATTAAGTAATTGCCATATTAATATTTATTTTAGTATGAATGGACTACAATTGATCTGCTTCACAATTAGTGAAAAATTTAACTACTTACTCGGCCCACACAACGTTTATCCTAAAGGAATGAAAATGAAATGAAAAAACAAAGCATTAACACACAAAAATCGCGTGTTAGCCAACTAAGTTGAAAATGCCGATGACACACACACACATCAATATGAAAATAGGCTCTTCACACTTACTATTATTAAAAATAAGTTAGTTTACTAATACGTAAACTGAATACAAGATACGGGAAAACTAATAAATGTACTTATACTTTCAGTATTCAAACAAAATTATTCGATTCATCGACTATTCACCTTTAGTCAATTTAAAATTTCGTACTTGTCGATTTATTAAATTTTCAACTGTGAAATAATCGATGATACCGAAATGATTAGTTGTAACTAATATTCTCTGTAAATATTGTACAATTATGTGAAATACCAAATAACTAATCGTTCATTCGTATTACATACTAAGTAAAATTAGTCACAAAATACTTAAAAAAACACAAAACAGTGAAATGATACTAATGCACACAATTATTCGATCGACAAATCGACTAACAGAGAGTCTGATCGACTGCACAGCTGCTACGGAAACAAAAACTCATCTTGAAATGATACGACATTAAAAAAAAACTCTACATAAGTATAGCGCGAATACAAATTCAAATTCACTGGTGTTTATAAATAAGAAAGAAAAATACATATAAATGCTGATTAATGTCACAAAAAAATACATTTATTAATTTGTAACAAAAATCTGTTTTTAAACTATATTGGCGCCATCTAGGGATCGCAAATAAGTTGGGGGAACATGGAAATCGTATCATATCAAGATAAGCTAGGGTTTAATTTAAATGTCCGATGTTAGGGCTTCGTCGCATAAACGCAGTGTGCAGAACACACTCTTGCCATCTGCTGAACAGGTGCAGTCGTTGCAATCACGTTTGAACTGCTCGCCAGGGTTACAACGGAAGCCTTGATCCGATTCTAAATAAATAAATCATTATATAGACATGTCTTTAATAGTTATTTCAAGTAAGATATTGGAAAAGTATATTATTTATACATACTAAATTATTTTAAACGGTTTTTCTCACGTGAACATAACATAACATCACGCCTTTTATCCTTGAAGTGATAGGCAGCACAGGTGTACATTACGGCACTTAATGCCACTGTACGATGTAACACCCACTTTCCACTATTTATGTTATGAGACCTATGTAACAGGGGGTGGACCTATTGCCATATACCGGACACTTTTCCAGACTCTACGCCTGGTGTTCCAGGTGTCCATGGGCGACGCCGATTGCTTACCATCAGGTGATCCGTCTGCACGTTTACCGGCTAATGCCATAAAAAGACAAATGTTAGTTCCCATTTCCTTTCTATCATGATGTATTCAGTTGGTCTTACCTACCAGGTGCATGTTCGGTTTCAGTCTTGCACCGTTTAAGAGAGCAGGTCGCGAACTGGCCATTGTCGGTGCACTTGCAGACGTTGCAGCCGCGGTCGAACACGCTGCCTGGCACACACTGCATCGAAAGCTGCTCAGATATTTCTGCAATAAGATTAGGTATATTAATTATCATCATCATCAACAGCCTATAAATGCCCACTGCTGAGCAAAGCGTCTTCTCACATGGAGAAAGTTTAAGCATTAAGACTTTGACTGCCAATAAAAAACTGTTGAAGGTAAATCCTCCGCTAACACCGGTCACCGGTAACCCCCATGGCATTTAACGTGTTAATAATAATTATTGATAATTTTTAATCAAATTGTACCTCGTTTACTCCTCACGCCAGTGAAAGCACTAGCATGGTGGTTGTTGTTCAGGGCGTTGCAGTCGTGTCGTGTGCAGGAGAAGTCTTGTCCCTTATTGTCACAGAGGCACTTGTTGCAGTCCATACGAAACTCTTGTCCTGGCTTGCAGGCTTTTGGCGGCTCCTACTAGATACATTTAGTACGTTGTTATTTGTTACTATAGCGACGGCACGGTTGGCTGGCCAACTGGCTACCGCGCAACGTGTCGCGGATCTGATTCACGCACGGAACAACTCTTTGTGTGATCCACAGATTGTTGTTCCATGTCTGGGTGTCATGTGTATGTGAACTTGTATGTTTGTAAACGTGCCCACGACACAGGAGGTAATCCTCGTGTGGTACAACGTTTTATAATGAACAAAAATAAAGTACATAAAAAAATAAAAGTAGTATTATATTTTACTATTATTCTGGCATCGTCATCATCATTAGTTTATTCTCTGTACATTATTTTTCGCATATTTTCTACTTAAATCCTAAGGTTGACTGGTAGAGAATGCCATATGGCATTAAGTTCGCCTTATGTGCCATAATCAAATTGTATACATAAAAGACTAAATAACTAAAAATCATAGTTGGTTTCTAAATGTTCGAGCCAACTAGATGATGCTAAAGCAGCGTAAGGTCGATTTTGTCCAATAACTGTCAACAATTAAAATTATATCAAAGACTTAAAAACAAAAAAAATATTACCGTAGTTAGTGATCGTACTTTTCTCGACAGTGAGGCATTCTGAAAATTAAAAAAAAATGAATTAATAAAATCCCACTAAAGAAGACTATGTGTGAAAATACGGATACAGATGAAATTGTATCTTAAACAAGTGTAATAAAGATAAATGTCAGATTCACGTCAGATTAGTCAAGGAATTTGAAATAATAAAAAAACAAAAGATAGTGAAGAAGTCTTTATTATTAGGGAAACATCCACCACCATTAAAAGAAATAAAAATATTACATGAATACCAGAACCGCGAAGTTATTCAATAAGTAGATACAATACATAATACTAGTAAAATTACCTCTACTATGAGAAATCTTTATTTATGTAAATCTATACTAAAATTCATCAACTTAACATATACAATAACTAGACAGGATTAAAATTATTTCAGAAAATAGCCATCACCAGATAATTATCAACTAATTTTCTATAAATAAGAAAGTTCTAGTCGTTTTAGTGAACCAAATAACCCCAAACATAAGTCAAAAATGGCATGGAACCTTCTGGTCTTCTGGTAGTTCTTCACAAGCCCTTCTGGTGCAAGCATAGGACTTTCCATCAGGGTTACACCGACACATGTTGCAATCCAACTCAAAAACTTCATTAGGTCGACATTCCTTCTTTATCACGCGAAGATTCTGCTCGATAGAGAAGAGAACATAGATCATGATACGATTGAAGCCAAAGAGTAGAAGATTTAAGCTGAATTGTTTTTAGAACTCAATAAAGCAATATACAATGCAAATAAATACCTTACAGCAACCACAAGACACTGATAAAAAGCAGATAACTTTCATGGACACTTGGGCTACTGAGAGTACTTAAAATACTATTAAGGAAATCGGTAATTCTTCAATACAAAGGATAGACATACAAGGCATTTCTTCATTATCTATAGGAAAGATTATTGAATCCACAGTGATGGCCAAACTTTGTTAAAAGCCAAAAAGTTTTGATAATTTTAATCGATGGTTAGTCTAGCTGGTTTTTATAGAGGTACAAATGTGTCTACTTTCTGAACCAGAAAAGATAAAGAAAGCTTTCTTCTATATGCTTTGCATAATTTAACGTACAAACTGTTCAACTTTTTTAGATATAGACCATTAATAAAGGTAGCAACAAATTGCCCTGTGAATGAATGTACGAAAAGGTCTCAGGGCTCGTACACAAAACTGCGATGCGATGCGATGCGAATTCGCAACGCGGAAAATTACGATACGAATTGCTGCGATGCGATTTCGTGCAACAAGGCGTCTCCCAGAGTGACCAATTCTTCGACGACCGTCAACCGTACTAAACGTATTTTAAATTGAAATCTAGGTCATGACATGGATCATAAAAAGAAGTGTGCACTTCTGTTATTGCTTAGGAGATACAGGAAAAAGAAACAAAGAAGATTTTGGGAATATAAGATTTTGATGCGCAATGCGAATCAATTCGCAAGTTCTTGCGATGCATGGAGGGAGAGAGGGAGTTTTGTGTACGAATCCTCAGTCCGATAAAAACGGCGTCGAATCTTATATCACAAATTGCAACTTTTCACACGATCACATCTAGAACTTCCAAAAATATATTAAGAGACACCACATGCATTCGCCCATCACCCTAAGCCATGCTAATACGTTATAACAGTTTCTACTTCAGCTGGTATTCCTCCGATATCAGGTTGGTCTTCTGGCAGCAAAGGCACGCAAACCCTTCGAGTGCAGTAATAACTAGTTCCATCTTCATTGCACCAACATGTGTTGCAGTCTTTTATAAACATACGATTGGCCTCGCAGACTCTAGACTTCGTTTTATTTTTAGCTGACTTCATTGTCTAGTGAAATTAAATGAAATGGAAGTTAGTTCTACAATGGTGGTTGTACACGATGTTCAAATGTGTGCTGTTAATCAAAACGGGTAATGGAACGAAAACATTGAATGGACATAGAGTTAGGCTTTTTTTTAAGGGGTTAGAGTTAGGCTTACAGTCCACTTGCGTCATTTGACGAAAACGATACGCGGATTTAATGTTGTCGGTTCGTGGACAGTTTTCATTGTTTGTGTTTTTGAGCAAGATGCAAGCATTTGGCATTCGTCAAATGACGTAACGTAGGCAGTAAGAAACCTTTAATTGTGAAAGACTGGGTTGATCGGGTACTCGTGTTGGATAGAACAAATGGAAAATACAAAAAGGTTATATCAAAATCAGATGAAATCATGAGTGCCACAAAGACATGTGACGAATTTAAACGTTCATGAATCAAAGTCAAAACCAAAGGTAGATAATAATTTAGGTGAGGAACAAAATGAAACAAATGAACGAGTACATTTAATGATAGATAGAGGATATGTATACTACTGATGCCGGAATACTGAAACGTTACTCAATTTTAAGTCGTGCTCAAATATCGTGCCATCTCTGTCATTTTACAAAGAATTTGTAGAGATAGAACTATACTTAAGCACGACTTAAAATTGAGTAGCGTTTGAGTATTCCGACATGAGTGTACCAAACCATCAAAATAAATCTATGAAGGGTTACAATAACTGTAAGTAAAAATATTTTTGTTTTTACTGAATAACCTGTAAGATATTAGTAAGTAAATAAAATACCAATTCTAGTTATAAAAGCTTTGGTTTCAATTTAAAAAAAATATATTTATATTCTTGTAGTTTTTTTATGATAACTAATAATTAAAAGTTTTGTGATTCACAATTTCGCCGCTTTATATTCTTTTTCTGTTTCGAAATCACCCAAGTACGGCACTGCAGGTTTTATTTCCTGAAATTGGAAAGAAAAACATTTATTAACTAGGACTCCAATTCCTCGACTTATTTCAAACTACACCCGGGATCCAAAACCATAGCAGCATGCCTGACAGTCGAATGCGTGCCTCAAAACCGAGCAGCAAAATTGTACCTTATATCTAAATACTTTGAAAGTGCAAATCAGCTTACCTTGAGTTCATGAAACAGTTCAACGTCAGCGGGCAAAGGGCATGGTTTATTTGTACATGTATAGTCAGTGCCTATAGAGTTACAATGGCATGTGTTACAGCCTATATAGAACGTATTGCTAGCTCGACATACTGAGTGACGTTCTATGTGATCCTGGCCCTGAAAATATAGGAACTGTTATAAAAACATCAATAGCAGATTGGACCTATATGTGTCTTACAACTGCCACCAAATGATAAAGAGTCTTCTTCATCAACAGTCTGTGGTTTCTACAAAAAGGGGTTTGACAACACTTCCATAAATGGTAAGTGAATCTCGAAAAGTAAAGAATGCAGTTTACAAGTTTCAAGGTTATGTCAGAGTGCTGCTGCAGTCGGTTCTTACAACATCTGGCGAGTGCCAGAAAAAATAGGGGAGATAACAAAAATGCATTCTTCTCTATCATCAGTAAAATATGGTACAGTGCCCAGCAGATCCTTTCTGACAAATTTTATTAGATTTTCAACTCCATTATCCTTACTTCCTTACTAATATTATAAATCGAAAAGTGAGTTTGTTTGTTTGTTTCGCTTTTACGCCGTAACTACTTAATCGATTGCTTTGAATTTTGCAGAAGTAAAGATAGAAGTCCAGATTAAATAATAGGGTACTTTTTATCCCGGAAAAAATTGATATTCCCGAGGGAAAACATAAGTATTGGTATAGATGGCGCTGTGTGTATTGGTATATGTCAAATAGGCTACTTTTTATCCTTTTGTGACGCGTGGGAAGCCGCGAGTAAAAGCTATTTGTCATATTAAGTCGAAAATCCAATGAAAAAATGCACAATACATACCTCACTTTGCATAAAGACTTCAACTTCTTTATCCTTATCTTCTTCTTTACCGACTTCTGTCTCCAAACACTCATTGTGAGTGCAGGAGAAGCTTAGTCCATCACTGGCACATTTGCAGGGGTTGCAGTCTCTCATAAACTCCTCAAGAGGCTTGCAGATAGACCGCTTTAAGATCACCAGGTCATGCTCCAAATCTAAGCCTCCTAGGTCATAATTATTCTGATTCTGAAGAAGAATACGTTTTGAATGTTTTTTATTGGAAACATAATTTAAATAACATAATTGAATTAGCAATGGTAATTATTAATGTCGTGGTGGCCCGGAGGGTTAAGCCTTAAGGCTTCTCATGATTGAGAGTGCGGGTTCGAAACCTACTAACGGCAAGTACCAATGTGACTTTTTTCGAGTTATATATATATATACATGTTGTTTCTAATATTATATAGGCACCGCTGACAAACGGCTTACAATTTTTAATTATAAGTTTGAAATCGCCAACCCGCTTTGAGCAAGCGTGGTGATCTATGATCAAACCTTCTCCGTGCGGGAAGAGGCTTTTGGTCAACAGTGGCCACTTATGGCCTGTTGATGATGATGATTAATTATTATTAGTTAAAAGGTGTAAATAGCTTATAAGCGTTCAGAAAGTGCCACGTTGAAATGTAGTTAACTGGCCTCATTTTACCTCAGAGTTACGTTAACCCGTCAGTATATTCATACGTAAGTTAATGTGCCTTATTGACGATCGAAGGGGACCTATTTACACCTTTTTACTTCTAATAGCATTGGTGTTAAGCCTTCAAATCTACCACCAGGATGGTCAGGAGTTGGATAGGAGTGGTTTTTACTTAGAAGGAGTCTGTCACTTCTTGAAAAATCATTTTCCTTTTTTCCATCCTCATAAAGAGCCTTAGAACTAATAGGAGATGCCCTTAACAGTGTGACACCCTGATTGATTCTCCTATATTAGGGGTCGCAGCCATTACCATAGTCCAAGCTCTTATACGGGCCTGCGAATTGCAAGCATGGATGGCTCGCCGCCCGACCAGAACCAGGCCCGAGCGTACGGCGCGTCGCGTTCCGCGCGCGCCTCATAGAGCCATCAGACCACCACGCATGGGGCTCAATAGGGCTGATGCCCATACGGTGCCGCGGAGGACTTAACGGGTTGCCGGGGCTCCGGATCCAAGTGCAGGAGAAGGAACGGGGTGGTTTTTAGTCAGTAAGAGTCTGACACTCCCTTCCGCCTCACACCGATGATTTTCCCATGGACAGTCGCACCTCTACTCTAATGAGGTATAAGTGCGTTACCGGATTGCCTTTTGGGGATTAGGGATTTGAGAATTTGGGGATGGTGGGAGGATGGGCCACCAATAATCTCACTCTTACGTTAATTCAAAATGTACTTACCTTGCAATGGATGAATTGTGCACCCCATTCACCAAATTGTGCAAATGTATCACGAAATTAGCTGTCGATGTCAGTAACGAACATCGATTTGAAATAAAAACACATTTATTATACATAATTATGTATATTGTATGCTTATTATTTTAAAGTAATGAGGGTTTTAATTTTTGCACTCAAGAGCTGTTACTAGTGAGGTAAGGTCCTATTAGACCAATCAGCGTAGAGTCACAAATCGACTGACTAATGACCTGACATTAGCAAATATTCTATTGGACGATAATTCTAATGCTACAGTAATGCCACTAATGATACGCCATTTCTTCTGGCTTTTTCATAACGAAAACTCACGAACCCATTTTTCGTGCATCGTCTGTTCCAATAGTATACTATGTATAGGAGAAGTCTGTTTCTACCTTTTATGCTTTCTTTATTTATTAGGTAAGCCAACAAAAGAATGTTACCTTTATTTTGTACTTACTCACTAGATGGCACTAATATACAATTTTATTATAGATATATTTTTGTGTAATAGACGAATTGATACAAACAGTCCTGTTTTAAAAAGACTTCACGCTACATTTACGCCGTCTGATGGTTGTTAGAGACACAAAAACCCTTATGAAAGACAATTATGTTGATCGTTATTATGGATAAGATATTTAGGTACTGTGTATTGTACTTACCGGGACTAAGATTTCAGTTTTGAATGGTTGACTCGCTTCATCTTTGTTATTTAACTCAGTATCAGCGATAACGATTTCAGGAACACTATCGATGCTGCCTGAAAAAATAAAACATCGAAATTAATTCATTAGTTTTAATTTTTTTTATGACATAAGCTGATAAACGAGCAGACGGATCACCTGATGGTAAGCAATCAGCGTCGCCCATGGACACCTGAAACACCAGAGGCGTTGCAAGTGCGTTCCGGCCTTTTGGGGATTAGGAGTTTGAGGATCGTTGGGGATTCAGGAATTAGAGAGATTGGGGAAGGGGAGGGTAATTGGGTCTGCGGTAACCTCACTCACACGACAAAACACAACGCAAGCGTTGCTCAGCTCATAATTGTAACAATACTGACATATGCCAAAAGGTTATGAGCCGCGATCGTGGCTTGAAACTGGACGACCACTCTCGAACGTTACATCAGTAATACATATTTTGTAATTTAGTTTTTTTTTGAAGGGGGGAAAATCATCGAATTACTGTTCCTTCTCCTGCACGTCGAGCCGGAGCCCCGTTAATCCGTTAGGTTCTCCGCAACTCCGAATCGGCATCGGCCCTGTTGGGCCATATCTGTGATGGTCTGATGGCTATTTGAGACGTACGCGGAACACGACGTGCCGTACGCTCGGGTCTGTTTCTGGTCGGACGGGGAGCCAACCATGCTCGCCGTCCGCAGGCCCGTTGTATTTAGTATAAGTTACAATATTATTAACATGTTATAAGTAATTGTATGATTACCTGATCTTCGACAAAACTCCAAGGTACAAAGTCCAAGTCCATTCTCGAGGCAGATGCAAGTGTTACAGTCTCGCTGGAAAGTCGTGTTTGGCTTGCAGAGGACTGGCTCCGCTGAAATGATACGTAATTCAATGTTAATTAAAGTCATAATCCTATTGATATGATAAACGTAGCTGGCTGCCTCTGATCGAAAGGTTACTGGGATTTCAGAATCAAGACATGGATTAGATGGATTGGACAAGTGCTTAACATCAATTAATTTTTTTCAATTTTCGGGAAACCGAAATATCAAAGCTCTGATGTTGCGGATTTCCATAGTTGTGCCGATTGCATATCATCAGGTGATCCATCAGCTCTCTCAAATAAAAGATCTGCTTACCAAATACGCCTTTATCGCAAATGTCTTGTTTCAGGCACTCGGCGACTCCCTCATCGGAGCAGCGGCAGTAGTGACAGTTACTCTCCCATTCACTGCCGACCAGGCACTGCACCTCCGTCGGGTCCCCCGGTAGTGATTCTGGAATGTTCAGCAATAACATTTTAGGGGTATTCATTCTTTACTGAGGCAGTAGACAACCTTGCGAGTTACCGGGGCTCCAGATCGAAGCAGAAGTAGAAACGGGGTGGTTTAGCTAGTAAGAGTTTAACGCTTTGGGTGAGGAGCAAGAAGTCATTCGATGATATTTCCCCTTAAAAAAGGGGTACCTATTCATTCTATACTAAACGAGACAGTAGTTCATTTTAGGAGTATTACTAAACATTAGCGTCGTTGTCTCGCCGGCGTTGCGGTTGAGCCATACACCGCGGCCCCGGTACAGGGCAGTTGTTGGAAAAGGGTAGCTTTTAGTCAGTAAGAGTCTGACTCTTTCTTTCGCCACATCCAGGGTAGAAGGAGTTATTTTGATGGCTTACCCTTACTACTGACTGATGATGACTTACTATGATATCCTTGCAGAAAAGGGATGTTCTTTACTGTGTATTTCAAACTTTTGCGCGACACAGACATTAAAATTCAAAACTGAAATCGTCTATCTTTTGTCTCAGTTTGTGTCAGAAGAACAGCAATATTTATAAAGATTGCAATAGGTGTAAATTGTGTAATAGAAACTCACCGTGTCTGTCAACTTCTTTAATTTCTTCTGTGCATGAAGGGTCCGTCACACCGGGTGAACATTTTATTGCTGAAATAGAAAAAGAAAACGAATTAATAAGTGCTTCACACTTATGACTATGTGAAAAAGATTATAAAAGGATAACCAATATTATAAATAAGTTTTCGACGGAAACTCCATACTATGTCAGTCTAAAATCAATGTTAATCCAAAGAGTTTAGTCATGAATTTGGGTCAGAAGGCAGGGCGCGTGAGGCAGCGAAGCGCAGGCTTCTTACAGCCCAGCCGTCGCGAAGGACACTCCGGGCATCGGGGATTGCGTAACGATCTCCGGCCACCGTTAGCACAGGCCTACGGACGGCGAGCACGGGTCATTCGAAAAGAAGGTTGAGTGGCCAGACCCGAGCGTGCATCAGACCACCACGGATGGGGCCCAATAGGGCTAAATGCGCATATAATTTGGACTTATCATTTCTAAACATCTGAAATCTTCAACGCGCATTGAGCAAGCGTGGTGATTAATGCTCAAACCTTCTCCGTGTGAGAAGAGGTCTTTGATTAGCAGTGGTTACTTATAAGCTGTTGATGATGATGACAATGCAATTAGAATAAACTATTTTTTTCTTTTTCGACTTACACATTATGTATAGATAATTTTATTTTCTGTAAAACTATTATAGTGATGTAGTATGGGTGTATATATATTTACGTACGAAACAACGACACAAAGACTACATTTACAATTACTTAATTGACAAATGTCACATTGTAGATACTCACATTTCATGCTACGAATCTAATGGTCTACATTTTTTTATGAGAACAATTATTCCATTAATATTACAGTAAAAACATTGTGAACTACCATATTAAGAAATAAATGCCTTTAATTCTATTTAGTGAACATTATGCAATTATGATTTGTTTATTTATTCTGTATTTGACAGCTTTGACGTTTAATTTCGCGCCATAAATCGTAAAAATGGCGGCGAAATGTCACGTGACACGTTTCGGGCGAAGCGCGCCCGGTCGGTCCTCAAGTTGCCCTTTAACCTTCACAATTATTGCAGTTCTATTAATAGCGACAACAATTGGTTTCAATAATTACATGCCGACGATCATCTTTGATGCTCGGATATTACGAAATTATCAGGAAAAGAAAAACTGATTTTCAGTAAAAAGGAGGCGTCCATATTTGTTATCAATGACCCAGTGGAAGTCTTAGTCTTATTTTCATATTACCTGTTTTTATTGTAGTAAAAACATGCCCATAAACCAATAAATAAAGCTCAAAACAAGATAAAAAAATTCTTATTCATTGTCAAAAATCTATCGGAAATAAACAAATCTACTGAATCTTACCGAATAGATATAATGTCTTGCAAACGTGCGGCTTACTGAACTGGACTAAAAACTCTTCCTTAATGTAGGAATTTAATCAATCGTCAATGGAATACATAAATAAAACCGTTTTACTCATCGTTCCCGTTTTGTGGTTGAATTCTGATAACTGGTTGTCATAACAAAACTACATATTTGGTCCTTTAACAATAAATTCCTATTAATTTTGTAACAGCGACACATAAAGTAGAATTCATCAGAAATATTGAATGAGACATTATAAATTATTATAGTACAGAATTACGCTTCTTTTCCAAGAAGGTAGGTAAACTACCTACATATTTGGTCTTGGACTTGGACAGACTAAATATGTTTTACTAGCTACTTTCGCGCGGTTTCACACGCTCTGCTCAGCTCCTATTGGTCGTTGCGTGACGTTTTATAGTCTATAGCCATCCTCAATAAATGCGCTATCCAACACAAAAATAATTATTCAAATGAAACTTGTAGTTATGGAGATTAGAGCATTCAACCAAACAAA
Source organism: Spodoptera picta (assembly GCA_038387885.1). Lineage (NCBI taxonomy): Eukaryota > Metazoa > Arthropoda > Insecta > Lepidoptera > Noctuidae > Spodoptera > Spodoptera picta. The sequence continues at coordinate 277,819 of JAZHFQ010000116.1, forward strand.
CAAAAAAATAAACTCGTCAGCTTTATAATATTGGTACAGAATAGATTATAGTACAGAATTAGGCTTCTTTTCCAAGAAGGTAAGTAAACAACATATTTGAACTTGGTCTTGGACAGACCAAATATGTTTTATATTATGATGTTTTATTTATCGAAGTATATATCTGTTTTGCAGTGTCAATATCATAAGCTTGTCTTTCTTCATTAATGAACACAGTCTGAGACTGAATCGTTGGCCGAGTGGTCGTAAGTGCGACTGCCGGGCAAGGGGTCTTGGGTTCGTTTCCTGAGTCGGGCTAAATATTACTGGGTTTTAAAAAAAATCTCAGTGATAGCACGGAGTCTGAAACTGTGCCCGGTATATGGCAATAGGCTCACCCCCTATTACTTGGTACTCATAACATAAAATAGTGGCACATGGTGTCACATGGTACAGTAGCATTAAGTGACATAATCTTATCATATCATATCTTATATATATATTCCCATATTGACTGCCTCGTTGGCCGAGTGGTCGCAAGTGCGCCTCCTGGTCAAGGGGTCTCGGGTTCGATTCCCGGGTCGGGCAAAGTACTACTGGGTTTTTATAAATTCTCAGTAGTAGCACGGAGTCTGGAATTGTGCCCGGTATATGGCAATAGGTTCACCCCCTACTACATGGGACTCACAACATAAATAGTGAAAAGTGGGTGTTACATTGTACAGTGGCATAATGTACACCTCTGCCTGCCTCTTCGGGGATAAAAGGCGTGATGTTATGTGTATGTGTCCCAGTTCGTAGAAGAACGATTCATAAAAGTTAACAGTTACTATAATTAATACACAAATGAGTATATAACACAATGGCATACCCAAGTATTCGTAGTAAGCGCTAAGCGATAACACAACGGATACCCAGAACTGAGATAAGCCTGCCTTAATTAGAACATATATTAACATCACACCTCCTAACTTTACTGTGATAAGTAGAGACTAGAGTTGTACGTATATTATTAAATCTCACGCATTTATTGCGATAATTTAAAATTTATTTGCGTTACATGTAGTAAAACATTATTCTCGTAGATCAGGCACAAAAAGCTGTATACATTACAGGGTTTAAATAGAACGACTGACAAACACTGAAGGAAAGATGTTTTCCTGTGAGGAAACCTGGGCTTATAATTTCTAACTCTAAGTTTGAAATCGTCAACCTGCATTGAGCAAGTGTGGGAGAGCCATGCTTCGGCACGAATGGGCCGGCTCGACCGGAGTGATACCACGGCCTCACAGAAAACCGACGTGAAGCAACGCTTGCGTTGTGTTTCGTCGTGTGAGTGAGGTTACCGGACGCCCAAATATCCTTCCCTTCCCCAATCTCCCCAATTCCTGAATCCCCAACGATCCTCAAACTCCTAATCTCCAAAAGGCCGGCAATGCACTTGTAACGCCTCTGGTGTTCCAGGTGGGCGACGCCGATTGCTTACCATCAGGTGATCCGTCTGCTCGTTTACCGGCTTATGCCATAAAAAAAAAAAGCAAGCGTGGTGATTAATGTCCTAACCTTCTCCATGTGAGGGCTCCGACTCCGGCTTTGCTCAGCAGTGGGCATTTATAGGCTGTTGATGATGACAGTAAAGGAAAAATGAGTTATAAAAGTTCGAGTAACTGTCAGTCAGTCAGAATGATGACGTCAGTGTACCGGAGAGTCATATGATCGTTAAAATATATATAACTATGAACTCATCAAAATATTTACTTTGCAAGTGTTATAGTTTTTTACTTAACCTGATAATAGGGAATCCCATTCATTGTAAATATTTATTTCATTTATTATTGTTTTCTAATGTACAAAACTACAAAAATAAAAAAAACAATAAAATCAATCTTGTTTGCCCCGAAAATGTAAACACTATTAATAACGAAAATTAATCTGTAAGCATGTCATATTCTACTGAAGTCGCTTTAATATTACTATGAGTTTTGTCAACATCCTGAAACCAGTGCCTCGTAACTCAAACTTAAAAACGTTTATTACAATCAAACCATAATTTGGTACTTTTGAAACGTCAACAAATATAAAATAAATAATAGTCTGTCGTGGTGGCCCGGAGGTTTAAGACGCTCGCTTCTCATGCATGAGGGTACTTGTTCGAAACCTACCAACGGCAAGTACCAATGTGACTTTTTCCGAGTTATATGTACTTTCTAAGATTATTTAGACACCACTGACAAACGGTGAAGGAAAAACATCGTGAGGAAACCTGGACTTATAATTTCTAATTATAAGTTTGAAATCGCCAACCCGCATTAAGCAAGCGTGGTGATTAACGCTCTAACCTTCTCCGTGTGAGAAGAGGCTTTGCTCAGCAGTGGGCATTTATAGGCTGTTGATGATGAATAGTCTGTCAGTCAGTCCGTCAGTGAAGCTAGGTGCTTGTTCCAAGCATGGCTCTCCCACACTTAAAATTCATATACCTATTGTTATTATAGTTTTATTATACAATAATACGCATACTGTCCATTGAATGAAATGAATGTTTTGAGTATTTTCCTGTTATTATCTTGACTATGCAACTAACCAAATAACAAAAATATAATACATTCATTAACATAACACACGGCTTTTATCTCCGAAGGGGTGCACATTACGGCACTTAATGCCACTGTACCATGTAACACCCACTTTCTATTTATGATATGAGTCCCATGTAATAGGGGGTGAGTCTATTGATACATGTATTATAATACAGTAAATATTGACTTCAGGGTAGAATATATTTTTCACCATATATATTTATCGAAGAGTCGACTTACGATCGATTAAATAGCCGGTCTCATCGATCCAAAATCCAAAATTGATAAATAATTATATTTAAAAAAACCGACTTCCCCCCATTATTCTCGAAGTCGATTATTGATGTACTCAAACCTTCTCCTAAGTATAACAAACACTTTTCTGAAACTCGCATCAAAATCGGTTCAGCCAATCGCAAGATAATCGCGCACAAACACGCATACATGTCGACATGAGAACCTCCTTTTTTGAAGTCGGTTAAAATTCGACACCTGACTGCCTCGTTGGCTGAGTGGTCGCAACTGCGACTGCCGGGCAAAGGATCTCGGGTTCGATTCCCGGGTCGGGCAAAGAATTACTCGGTTTTAAAAAAAATCTCAGTGGCAGCACGGAGTCTGGAATTGTGCCCGGTATATGGCAATAGGCTCACCCCCTATTACATGGGACTCATAACATAATGAAAAGTGGGCGTTACATGGTACAGTGGCATTAAGTGCCGTAATGTGCACCTCTATCTACCCCTTCATGGATAAAAGGCGTGATGTTATGTTATGTCAACCAGGAACATTCGGAAACAGTAACCAAACAAATCCGGGACGGACTGCTAGTCGATGATAGAAGTAAGTAAATACATTTGGTATGGGAACTGTGAGATTATGCATATTATATGGTGTTATGACTGTAAGGGGACAACGGCGGGTAATGCCCTCGACTGGCTCGCCCACTTACCCGTCTCTTCACCTGTACACTTACGGACAAAATAACTAGCACACCGCTAAAAATAAATCCAACTAATATAATAAATGAGCTAGTTTTGTAGGTATGTTCGTTTGTAAGTTGTACTCTTTCACGTCAAAACGGCTACAGGGACCAGAATGATATTTGGAATATGAATAAGAAATGGTACGGTATAACACATAGGCTACTTTTTTCCACAAGAAAGCGGGCGATGCCGCCGGCAGAAGTTAGTTGTTAAGTAGTTTTTATTTTCCCGGGCCTCCTCAATCCAAGAAGGTTTATTTTAACCTCCACGCTTGGCGCTTGCCTACCAGCTTTGGTTGAAGATTGCAGTTCAGGTTCAGGTGTCTGGTGTATCAAATGTGTAGTTACTCCTTTAGACTCCGACTCGAACGAGACCCACGAAAAGAGTAAGTAAAGGTCACAAAGATATTCTACTCTACCGTCATTATACGGCTAATAAATACTTAATTAAACAAGAGTAACTCAAAACCATAGGACATAAATCACTGACTATCAGTAAACTCAAAATAGAAGTTTAAAATAAAGCTCGTAAGGTGTTATCTCGAGTGTATTTATAGCGAAATGCAAGGAAACTCCACAAATATCTAGACCATAATTAGTATCAGACAAATCATTCTATTTTTAACCGTGCGTTGTGTTAATGACATCTGTGAACTTAAACGCAGGACGGAGGTAATAAATTCAGAAGTATCTTATCTAAACTTGAATCGTTAAACTAGATTTATTTTTGAAGTGAGATTCTCGAATCATGTGACTTAATTTACGTTGTTATCGGCGAATATATTTAATGTATTTCAATTTCACCTACATTACATTTTGATAAGTCAGCTTCAAGTTTTGTTAAAGTCTCTTTTATTGTATATAGATTGTATTGTCAAAAATTATGAATACTTTAAATCGTGTTAACTTTTTTAAATAGAGATGATGACGGAGTACGTAAATTAAAAATCTAATTAGTCCGGCAGTTAGGTAATGAAAAAATATTAGACACGTATTTTTTATTTTGATGTATAATAAAAGGATACTTAGTGTCATCGCCGGTGTACCAGCTGTTCTGGAACCAAAGGGTTTGGCACGCGACGATGGTAAGAGACCCGACGGTATGTCCATTATGCCCTGGAAGCTGGGAAAGTCTTTGGTGTGGGACGCAACCTGTGTCGACACCCTTGCACCTTCTCATCTTCCAGTAACGGCGAGTTGTGCTGGTTCGGCTGCTGCCTCTGCAGAAAACCTCAAGCGGCGCAAGTATAACAACCTTGCTGGTAGTTATATCTTTGAGCCGTTTGGGGTTGAGACGTTAGGTCCGTGGGGTCCGAGTGCGCTTAAATTGTTCAAAAACATTTCGAAACGCCTGGTCGACACATCTCGTGACCAGAGGGCTGGTCTTTTTCTCGGTCAGAGGTTAAGCATTGCCATACAACGTGGCAATGCTGCCAGCCTTCTGGGTACTTTCCCCACTGACGTCGATGCGGACGAGTTTTTCGATGCCTTATAAATAGTTTATGTAAATAGTTGTTTTTGTTTTTTCTATAATTAATTTTAATCTTTAGTTGTATATATTTAATTTAGTAATATTTAATTTTAATTTTATTTAAGTAATAGTTAGTATTAATTTAAGTTTTTTAATGTATGTAAATATTAAAAGTAATAAATAGTTTGATTATACTTAGATATAACGAATTAAAGTTTAGGAGTGAGGGCTAAAACGTCATTTCTACGAATAAAATGTACATAGAAGTGACGTCACGCGACATTTCAAATCAATAAATCGTCGAAATTATTCGTTTCTGTAAAAAAAAAAACGTGTGTAATATTTTAAAATAATCTATCAGACAGATATTTAAATAAAAATTAGTCATCTACCCTATTCTACCTCTATAAATAAACATGATCAGATCATAAAGGTCAAGGCATGCTAGAATAAAATAAACGAACAAAATGTGAGTTTTTAATCAAGTATCTTCCTAATCAAAGACAACAGCAACATCTCAATAACATTAATCCAATAAGAATTTCCAATAGTGTATACGACTAATTTTTATTTTAATGTCCATGTAGTAGATTATTTCAAAACATTAGACACGTATTTTTTTATTTTCTTTCGGAAACAAATAGTTTCGAAGATATATTTATTTGAAATATCGCGTGACATCACGTTTGAGTACGATTTATACTCTAAAATGACGTAGCTGCCTCCGACTCCTAAATTTTGATTCAGTTTATCTAAGTATTGTTTTCTTATACGGCAACATAAAAAAATAAGTATCTAACATTTTTTCATTACCTAACTGACGGACTAATTAGGTTTTTTTAATTTTCATACCCTGTCATCATCCCTATTATACAGTTGTTGCATAAATATACCTCTTACATAGTAGAATATATTATTACTACGTCCACTATAGAATTAGAAACCTGCAATGCGAAAGCTGGGCCGTTAAACTTTACTTGCAGTGTAACCAGGACAACATTATGCGAGGCGCGCGCTAAGCAACAAGCCAACTTAACGGTACACTATCAAGCTATAAACCGAACTAATGGTTGCAAATTTATACAAAGTCCGGTTCCATATAATTTTGTTTACTTTGGATAATATATTTCGTTGTTTACAATACATATTATTATTGTATCAATAATATTTTTGTTGTTTATATGTATCTACCGTTTTGTTTGGTCGGATATGCAAATTTTTAATCGATGTTAATAAATAGTAGCTGTCGTATTTGTTGTTTAAAAGTTCGTATTATAAGTTAGTACCTGGATGACTGAGATGTTTTCGGTGTTTTTTTTTAATTAACAACATGTTCTGAATTTGAAATCTAGCTAGATCGTTTTATATCCCCCAAAACATACTGTATTTAAACAATCAACAACATCCTTGGAGCCGTTTCTGAGTTCGTTGATATATTATATTATAAAAAAAACTATACCGCCTCGATGGCCGAGTGGTCGCAAGTGCGACTACCGGGCAAGGGGTCTCGGGTTCGATTCCCGGATCGGACAAAGTATAACTGGGTTTTTAAAAAAAAAGTTCAGTAGTAGCACGTTGGATATCGGAAATGCTCTCATGGTGTCACATAGCTTTTAAGATTAAATAATGAATTTATATTGACTTATTTATAATGATTTTATATACTTATTTTACTGGGCTTTTAAAAACAATCAGTAGTAGCACGGAGTCTGGAATTGTGCCCGGTATATGGCAATAGGCTCACCCCCCATTACATGGGACTCATAACATAAATAGTGAAAAGTGGGTGTTACTTCTGTGGCACGTCTGCCTACCCCGGCGATAAAAAGCGTGGTGTTATGTTATGTTAAAAAAACTAGATGACCCGGAAACTTCGTACCTCCTAGAAATGTATACACACCTTTTAAACCTTCCCTGAACTTCCGCGAACAAAAATTAGCCAAATCGGTTCAGGTGTTTTCGAGTTTTAGCGAGCAAGACTAACGAACGGAAACTAATTTTTATTAATACATAATATAGATAGGTAGATAGATTGCGCGTTTAAACTTTATTACAGGTATTAGATATCTATGAAATTACTCTGTAAGTTTACAGTTAGTTAATTACTGAGAGTTTCGGTATACATAATTGGGCTTTGACTGACCTGGGGAAGCTAGTACCTGTCACATAAATAATATCACAAATGATAAACGCCGGAATGCTGCAAGGGTACTCTATTTTAATTTGTGCTTAAATATCTTGCCATCTCTGTCGTTATACAAAGAATTTGTAGAGACAGAACTATACTTTTTTTTAAGGGGGGAAAATCATCGAATGACTGCTCCCGCCTGGGTGAGGCGGGAGGGAGTGTCAGACTCTTACTGGCTAAAAACCACCCCGTTCCTACTCCTGCACTTCGAGCAGGAGCCCCGGTAACCCGTTAAGTTCTCCGCGACTTCGAATCGGTATCAGCCCTATTTGGCCCCCATCCGTTGTGGTCTGATGATCTGAGGACGCGACGCATCGTACGCTCGGGTCTGGTTCTGAGGCCTTAGTAGGAGTTTTTTTACGTTTAAAAATAATCGTAGTTTAATATCGAGTACGCGTTCAGCGTTGTGATTAGCCGGCTCCAATGAACCAACCAATCAGAACGCCGAACGCGTACTCGTTACGAATACTTTAAACGTAAATCAAACTCGTACTAAGGCCTCAGGTCGGGCGGCGAGCCACATCTTAAAGTCGAGTGGCATTTTTTAAGCTTTATCTAGTTATGAATGCGGAGAAGGACGTAATGTTCGTTTTCACCTATCACCTCTAAACTGTCACTTAACTAAAAGTCACTTAGCGTGTCGTCGCACCTAAACTAACCCTTTACTTATTCTGTTAGGTCTCACTCATTGGTCGGTAAAAATGAAAATGTCAACTTTTATCTATCGCATTGTTTTGAACCCTGTAATGATGGTTGAAGGTTTATTTAAATAAATCATTGTTTTATAAATTACGTTTTAAAAACCCCCTCTTTTATTAAAATTAATATACTGAAACCTTCTCCCAACTGTAACAAACACTTTTCTGAAAACTGCATCAAAATCGGTACAGCCAATCGCGAGATAATCCCGCACAAACATACAAACATACATACAGATTAAAGTGAGAACCTCTTTCTTTTTTAAAATCGGTTAATAAAATTAAATAAAATCATTGCTTAGAAGTTTTTTTTTAATATACGACAGGGTGGTAAAAACGGGCATTCTAAACCTAATTAAGCCTTTGACTGCCAATAAAAAACTGTTGAAGGTAAATTCTCTGCTAACGTCGGTCACCGGTGACCCCTATGGCGTTTATCGTGTTAAACAAAGCTGCAAGTAAAAGCTAGTTTTCTATATATAAAATACCAATTGCTATTCTATAGTATGTAAGGCTAAACACAGGAAAATTATGGATAAATATTTTAAAATAATGCAATTTACATTAATACAAACTCCGGTTAAACAGGTTTTAAAATGGCCACATGTCCACATGATGTGATTCCTTGAATGAGAGTTTATTCATACTTGTGGTAGGTACTCAAGGAAAAATGTCCTAATATTATTATTTCTTGTTAATTTGTTCTTGTACTGAACTGATGAACAAGTTTTTTCATTTCAAATACTCCAAATGATGAGCCAAACAGACCATTCTCATCCGACTTTTTTGACTTTGAAAGGAGGTTAAAATCAATTTTTTAAATATAGTTCATAGAAGTTATTAAGTTTTAATTTACGAAAGTAGATTCTATCAAAAACAACAAATCTTACGGCCCGCCTGATGATAAGGGGCCACCGTAGCCTAAATACACCTGCAACAACAGAGGTTGCGAACAATCGTAAAAGAGAGTTTCCCAATAATTTTGTTAATAAATAGAAAAGTAGAAGAAGACCAAAGGAGAATCACACGTGTGGAAACTGAGGAGGGATACAAAGAAAAGTAATATATCTAAAAGAACAATCAAGGGAAAGAGGATTGTGTGATAGGAGATGCAAAGAAAAAGGCAGTAGGTACAGGTGATGGTATGGTAAGCATGAATAGAAGAAAAGAACAGAAACACTAAACAACTCGAGACAAAGGCAGACAGAAGGAGTAGATGTTACTCATGTTACCGTTAGACTACAGCAGTCAAATCCAAGTAAGCCTAGGTCTAATTTCAAAGGCTAAGTCAGACACAAATTCAAATTCTATTAGAACAAAAGTAAATAACTCAAACGTACAGATAGATCTACAAAATCCGGCTGGGCAGCGCATGTACGATGACGTCACCTCTGGATAGCGTCGTCCAACAATAATTATGAATGAACGCGTCGAATGTGACCTCTGACCTTTGATAAGATTGTGACGTAGACGCCGTAGTCTTTGCCTATTGATAATATGCACTTGTGAACACAATTGGGGACTCAGAGACAAAGCATGTAAGTTTTAATTTGTAGGTCGCCGAAGTTCGACCGCTTTATCGAAGGAGACAAATAATTTGGAGATTTGCAACTGTTGTAGCAAACATTTCGACCGCAATTTCGCTCGTGATACTCAATTCTAAATTAATTTGCGCTTTCCTCTAGATTCTGTCTATCTACAAGTTTCAAAAATTCAAAAATACTAAGAAATCTTTGGTCCAAATTAGTGCCTTGGGAACTCTTTGGTGGAAATTGTGGACTAATGACATAAGCTCGATACAAAATGTGTCAAAATTCTATCTCAGTAGGTAAGCAAATCTACAGATAGGTTATAGAAAATGGTCGTAAATGTGGAGAAAGATTGTGTCTTCAAATAATTTATGTGATCCGTAACAGTGGGTGTTTCTAACTTGCAGCTGTCTCGATGTAGTAGTTTGTGCCTACCTCTAAATTCTATTGTTTTATGTGACCAACGAATTTCAGTTATTGTACTCAAGTTTGATGTAATTTTTCTAAAACATTATCAGTTTTGCCATCAGAATCAGAATCAGAATATTTATTAGTATAACCTCCAGCTAGGTGGGGTGACGACATCCGCAAGGTGACTGGCAGTGGTTAGATAAGAAGAGCTGAAGACCGAGCTCAGTGGCGTGCTGGCGTGCCATTGGAGAAGCCTATGTCCAGTAGTGGACGAATACAGGCTGATGATGAAACCTAGCTTCGCTTGTATTTATTTCTGATCAATAAAGAACTGCTTTCAAAGTCTTACGAAATATTTCTATATTAATAAATATTTCTATTGTCGTTTGTTTATGTCGGTATCCCCATCATCAGACTCGACCTTGGTGCGGAGAATCAATAACAAAACAATAGATGGTTTTTGCAATCAATAATCCAGTTCTTGTGACAACCTCATCACATGCAATGTCTTCATCGCATGTATAACGTTGTAAGTAACTATTTTTTTATTATTATAAAAAAAAAACTATATTTAGATATTATTTACTCCTGCGCGGTTTCACCCGCCCTGCTCGGCGTCTATTGATCGCAGCGTGATGTTTTATAGCCTATAGCCTTCCTCGATAAATAGGCTATCCTACATAAAAAGATTTTTTGTAATCTCACGGGTAGTTCCGGATATTACCGCGTTCAGGTTGTTTGTCTACTCTTCAACAATGTATTATAAAAAGCAATAAGATTATGTTAAAGAATAGCATAGGCTTTTGTTAGAACAAATTCAAAAACTCTGGTCTGGTAGACCAGAGTTATATCAAGGCCTCCCAGAACCCAGGCGTGAAACAACGCACGAGTTGTGTTTCAAGTGAGAGAGGTTACCGAAGGCTGTCTCGGTATCCCCCAAGACCGGCAACGCACTAATTGTAACTCTTATGGTGTTGTTCCATTGCTTACCATTACATGATCCTGGCGACTCGATTGCCAAGCGTAGGTATGACCATTTTCTTTAAAAGGGAAGACCTTCGATCAGACGTTGACATAATCCAGCTAATGATGGTTATAAAGATAACTTTAAAAAGCTTAAAAATAATTGTAACGAAACTGAAAAATCCTTCCTAGCGAAATCTAATATAATGAAAATCATGGGCAAATGAATTTAAATATGAATTGTAGAAAAGGATGACAGCAGGAAAGATGGATGCACAGTGAAAAGTTTGGTATGAAAGCAATTCGTTTTTAAATAAGATTAAAAACCTACAGAGACTATGACGGCATGGACAGGGATTTTGCCGTCAGGCATGCCAAAGTAAAGCCAACCATTTGCCTATCGCGGCATGTCTGATGTCACCGTATCCCGCCGCGGGAACCCGTGGCGTGGCATTCAATGCCGTGGAAACCACGGCATCATTTACAAAGCACAGCAATTTACGTTGTATTTCTATATCAATACGTTTGAATATCCCTTGCCATGTCACCGTTCTGCATAAGCCTTAAGAAAAAAGTGACTACACTGCAAAACGAATACTTTTTACCTTTTCAAATAATAACAAGCGATGTAAAGCTATTTCTAAATCATTTTAAACTGCTTATGCATATGCCAAGTATGACCTTGACCTCCGGAATCAGCAACACCGGTGATAACATGCAACGATGTCTTATACCAAATGCAATTAGTGACACAATAGCGCGATTGCGAGTGTGGGAACTATTTTCCTTGTGTAGTGGACTAGAGACCACACGCCGCGACGCTGATCCACTACCCGGAAAGAATTTATACTACACGCAAATCTTCTTTGTTTCTTTTTCCTATATCTCCTAAGCAATGACAGAAGTGCACACTTCTATTTACAATCCATATATGTCACGACCTAGTTTTCAATTTAAAATACGTTTAGTATGTTTGACGGTCGTCGAAGGAATGGTCACCCGGGGAGACGCCTTATCGTACGAAATCGCATCGCAGCAATTCGCATCGTAATTTTTTTGCGTTGCGCATTCGCATCGCATCGCATCGTAGTTTTATGTACGAGCCCTTAATCCGTCATGTGTATGTGAACTTGTATGTTTGTAAACGCACCCACGACACAGGAGAAAATCTTAGAGTGGGGCAACGTTTTATTTATTTAAAAAAAGCTACTATCGCGCTATGTTACCCTGTACTAGGTAGATGGTCTATTAGATAAATCGACTATTCAACACAAAAATAAATAATTTAAACCAGTAGTTCCAGAATAAAGCACGTTAAAATAAACAAACACTTTAATCTCTGTTCATTATTCTTAGGAAAACTTTTTTTTTAGATTAACTTCCATCTGTTTTGGTCAAAAATAAGATACCCTAAGTATTTTTTCAATTATCAATATAAACTCTACCAGCAATACTTCAGTAACTACAAAGAACATTAACAAGACGATAAACGCCACTAGCGCCAAAAACTATAACCCGAAAACAACAATTGATTCCAAAAATAGGTGAAAAGGTAATCTAATCAAATGTGTGACAGAAAATAGAACCAATGTCTAAGTAATAAGAGCTTGGCGCCTCACTAATCAGACCAATCACACCCAATTGTACCCAATCGAGCTTTGATTTGCGTCAACCAACCACCAATCACATGAATTACAAATAGTTTACCAAGAACAGTTTTTTTACGTCTACAACTAAATTGTTACGGACTTTGGACCACCAATGCCTGGCGCCAGACTTAGATATAATCTTTTCAGACATGGAGTTGATGATTTTCTAGACTCAAATTGTTTATTGTCTGGTCAAAGTGCGCCTGATGAGCCGGATTGTGGAAAGTTGCGTTGTATTTCGTCATGTTGGTGAGGTACCGGAGGCCCAATAACCCTCCTCTCTAGTCTCCCGAATCCCCGAATCTTCCACAATCATCAAATTTCCAATTCCCAAAAGGCCGGTAACGCACGTATAACGCCTTGGGGTTTCGGGTGTCCATGGGCGGCGCCGATTGCTTACCATCATGTGATCCATCGGCTCGTTTATCGGCTTATGCTATAAAAAAGTTAAATGTCTAATTTCGCGGGTTTCAACATTGTCGATTTTGGCATGTAACAGTTCCACTGCTAACAATGCTTTTGCTTTTGCATGATCTTCTTTTCATAAAGAGAAGGAATGAGCATTGATCACTAGGCTTGCTTAATGCGGAATGGTGATTGCTACCTTTTTTAATTAGTCTTTAAGTCTACGTTGCTTCATGATGTTTTTTCCTTCACTGTTTGTCAATGATGTCTAATTACACTATAAAAGTACCCTAGTACTAGTGTACCAACGCCAGTTAAATTTTAACAGAGAAATAACTTTAAATATTTGACAATTATCCCATCCTAAAAACTGAAATGTCAATTTTATTGGACAAGTAAGAATTAACTGATGATTTCAAAATCGGCCCTAAATAAGTAAGCAATCATTAGACTGCCCAAACTACTGTTTAATGTAATTGCACCATCATTTTTAGGGAGTCCTTCTCCTCCTCGGGAAAGAACAGTCTCCTTCATCATCTACACAGTCCACAAGTTCCACAACCCACTTGTGAATTGAGATACTGTAATAACGGTGTGACGTAAGACGTAATGTTTTAAACAAATATAAGTAAATTCATTGAACATATTTTTATACCAGATTTGCCTGAATCTGAACAACTTATTACCCACTTAGAATTAAAAACGACAAAAATCCCACAAACACTTAACTGTAAATCCAAAATAAATGACAACAAACAAGTATAAGTTCAATAAAACTTAAAGAGATTTCTTATTTACTTTGAAATTTGCACTTATATCGCCATTCGCGGAGAACCTAACGGGTTACCGGGGCTCCGGCTCGAAGTGCAGGAGTAGGAACGGGGTGGTTTTTAGTCAGTCTGACACTCCCTCCCGCCCCACCTGGGCGGAAGAAGTCATTCGATGATACTCCCCCCTTAAAAAAAGTACTACTGTTATTTGTACCTACTATACAAACTACTTCACACATGCAAGTGGTGACAGCAGAATGCACATAACGTTACACAACCCTTATTTTGCAGATGTCGTAAGAGACAACTAAGGGACTACACATTTGCCAGGCCGCAGTATTCTCTGACAAACCTGAAACTTCGTAACAGCGATTTACAACACGCCTACCAAGCGTGAAGAAGAGGATCATAATAACTTTTGATGTATACCACTGAATGTGGCAAATAAGCTCATTAGCTCAAATAGTCCCATCTCTGTCCAAATGTTAATCATGGGAGCGCTTCGAGGAAATAAATTTTAATATTTTTAATCGTTCCTCGAAGCGCTTCTTTTGGGAGCGCTTGGAGGAACAAAACGGGAGCGCTTAGATGTAAGCGCTTCAAAACGGGAGCGCTACGAGGAATACCTCCATGGACGCCGCCTTATAGAAAGTAAGCAGCCTATGAATGTCAGCACCAACTCGCCCGCACGTTACTTACCGACCAACAATAACCTTATCACCCGTTTTTTGAAAATCTTCATAATAAGTTCATAGTCAATTTCAATTTACAGCTCCTCTATAAGCTTCATTAAGTACATGGAAATTGTGACGTACTTAGTTATACTGGTGAGAAGTCGAAATTACATAAAAATAAGGATTTCCTTTCTCATGGATTATATGAGGTGTGATAATGTCATGTATGTCATGTATGACATGTTGTGCAAAATATACCTACATAAAGTTAGCTACAAATTGATTCGTGACTAGTCTAATACTGTGCTAATACCGCTTGTAGGTAGACACCGAAAAATCTCGCAGAAAATTTTATGAATCTGTTTCTGTGAAATTCCCGATGTTGGAGGATAATTTTGTATGTTTTTATAATAACTATCGTGAGACATACTAAATTAACTAAAATCACGGGTTACTCACGTGAATATACTGAGAAAAGCTCTACTTGTTTCGGACCACAGAGGGGTTCTTCCTCATGAGCAGCGTGCGCGGTCGCGGCGACGTCGCGCAGCTCATGAGATATTACAGAGTACGCCTACATGATACAGAGGACAATACTCTATTTTAGAGTACGGTTGGCAACGTTACGCTACAATCAATAGGAGCCAAGCAGAAGCCAAGCAGGGGAAGTAGCTAGTAATCCATAATATTGGTTACGTAAAGCATGTTAAATTGACTATTGGGTACTTATCAACTAGTCAAATTCAATACTTTTTTCGAGCTGTCAAAAACTACAGTTTTCTATCAATTTTGTAGTGAGATAATACACATATTGTGACGTAACGTTTTTTTACAGTCAATCAGTGTACTTATTTCTTAAACATTTGCTGGAAATATACTAAAATTAAGTTGGTCATAAAATCAATTACTGAAAGTGTGATTATTGTTTAATATTTGATTGTATTGAACAGTCGAAATAACTTATTTTTGATGAAGGTAAGTACCCAATTACATACATTATTAAATGACAAAAATTAGGTTTAGTTTTAAAAACAATATCCCTGGCCCCGGAATCCCGCGATGGCTCAGTATCCGCGCTGATACCGCAGTTATCGGAACTAAGCTTTGCTATCGTCACTGGATAGTCCGATTCCACGAGAACAGGGACGGTTTAGATAATTACCATACATCACACGTCTTATCATGTATGCATCACGCACGAGGTACCAACTTTATGTAAATCTTAGTTCTTACTATATTTTAAATGCGAAACTTTGTATGCTTGTGTATATTTGTTCCTTAATCTGTTTGACTGACACGCAACGTATCGCGGGTTCGATTCCCGCACGGAACAATTCTTTGTGTGATCCACAGATTGTTGTTCCGGGTCTGGGTGTCATGTGTATGTGAACTTGTATGTTTGTAAACGCACCCACGACACAGGAGAAAATGCCAGCGTGGGGCAACGTAAAAAAAACACATAAGAACAGCAGAAGGGATCTGGATGAAATTTGAAGCAGGGATAGATTTCGGTCTGGAATTACACATCAGTTACTTTTTATCCTTCGGGGACACGGGCGAAGATGGTGGCAGAAGCTAGTTAGGCAATGATCATCATTAATAGTTCGTAAAAATCCAGTGCTGCGTTATGAAACTCCTATTAAAATATTTTTCAAAACTTTTTAAGCCTTTGACTGCCAATAGAAAACTGATGAAGGCAAATTCTCCTCTAACGTTGGTCACCGGTGACCCCCACGGCGCGGCGTTTAAAGTGGTAAGAATCTTGTAGCATATAATATGGTCACGCAAACTAAATGTGACGTCACACGATATTTCAGATTAATATATCGTCGAAAGTATTTGATTTTGTGAGAAAAGAATAAATACGTGTCTAATGTTTTAAATTAATCTACCAGACGGGCATTAAAATAAAATTCAGGCAACTACCCTATTGTCTGAACATGATAAGCACGTCAATACTCATCATCGTCATCATCATGTAATGTAGCTTTCTTTAATGAAACAACTTAATAAAAAGGTTACGGGTTACTCTATTTGAACTTAATTTTACTATTCAACATTTAACAAAAATCGGGGCAAAAGCGCTCTGTGATAAACCTGTGCCTTTAACCAAATGCCACTTTAGCGCTTGTCTACAGAGAGAGTAGAAATCAAAATGTATGGGGTTGACACTGAGAAGTGTGAAAATATACGTCAATTCCATATAATTTGGTTTTCTATTCTACATGTAGACAAGCGCTACATGGCATTTGGCTACAGCTGCTGAACTTTTTACAATATGATCACCAAATCGACTGTCAAACAGAGATTATGGCTAACCCATGTGTAGAGGAGGCCCATAATTCAACAATGGACTGTAACGAGTTGTAAGTTTATGAGGTTTCGCTCTAATATTAATTTAAAGGTGAGTTTGACAAAAAATTGGTTACAAATACAAGGAAAAAATAACATTGCGCCTGAATGTCTTATTTGTCCGGCCCTTAAATGGAAATCCCATGATCGAGAGACAGTCTTATTCATTCCATCAACTACTAATTCATAAAAAACGAATTAACACTAACATACAATGAAAGAAGAACAAAGATCCAGATAAATAGGTAGAGCATTCGTCATAAAAATATTTTGATTAAACATCGTTTATAAATATTAATAAAAATTATACATTTTAAAAAACCTGATAAAGATAAGAAACTGCAGGTCAAAGAAAGTAAACGACAGCCCCTTCCAAGTACAGAGGAAAAACGATAGCTCCATTCATTAAAATATCTAACTTTTTCCGCTATAAAATGACCCTTATTAACAAGAGAAAAAGGTGTGAACAAAAATCCCCCAGAGATGCACTCATGTCCTACATCTTATATCAATGTTATTGAGAATATTGATTGCCAATAACTGTGATGAAGGCCAAAATGTTTCAAGTTTAGTCACTACATATAAAGGAGTGTCCAGGCTTGACCGTCCGTTAGAAATAACGATTTCATGCCCTTTGACACAACCTATGACACTAAACACAATTAAAGCCATTTATAATCAAAGAAAAGAAAGATAAACACTAGAAATGAGTACCAATTTTTTGGTCTCTTTTTTAATGATTATCACTTTTCATATTTTTATTCGTTTTTGAAAGCTTCTCCAGTACTGGTGATTAAAATAGGGTATCCACTTACCCAGGCCGTCGCAGAAACTCGCCAAGCACACGAGCAAACAAACAAATGTCGACCACTTCATCGCACTAACAGACACCACACTAATTTTAATTATCCGTCTGGACACACGACCGCCGCCCGCCGTCTCCAAGACACAACTGATATTCCTTCGCGTACAATTCAAATGATATACTCCTGCGCAACATTAAATTTACCGTTCGATTTATGAATTTTTTCGCCCCTCCCCTCATTGTTCGTAGTGTATAAGGGCGATGTTGATGTCAATATTTTTTTTCGCCTGCAAACATAGCTTTGCTGTTTATTATCTATAATTGTGATTATTTTTAATAGGTTCTAAATACGGTAAAGTTTGTGAATTGTGAAGTGGTCTGTTGTTTGACCGGCGCGCTCCCCCTGACCCCTTGGCAAATAGTCGTGTCTGATAAAACCATAGTTTGTATGTGTTTCGTAGAAATTACTGATTAGTTGCAGTTTCAATGGTCACGTTGGGTGACGGTAAATATTATTGATGCATAGGACTGTAAGCCCGATACAAACGTACACAATTACGTAGGTATTATGTTATTACATCATAATTATTCTTGTTTATTATGTTTTAATTAATAGTAATGCTTATTAGTTTGTTTTTATTGATTGTTTGTCTAGTTGCGTCTTGTAATTGAAATTGTAGGTGTCGTATTCGTTAAAGGAAAGAATTAATTTTATTTATTTTCACAATTAGGTGCGTGGCGTTATATAGGCGTGTACTTATATGTACATGTTTCTTGCCTTGACAGCCTCGTTGGCCGAGTAGTCGCAAGTGCGACGCCGGGCAAGGGGTATCGGGTTCGATTCCCGGGCCGGGCAAAGTATTACTGGGTTTTAAAAAAAATGTCAGTAGTAGCACGGAGTCTGGAATTGTGCCCGGTATATGAATAGGCTCACTCCCTATTACATGTGACATAAATAGTGAAAAGTGGGTGTTATATTGTACAGTGGCATAGTGCACCTCTGCCTATCCCTTCAGGGATAAAAGGCGTGGTGTTATGTTGTTGTATGTTCAACCCCCTGTTTTATTTAATTTGATTTATTAATATGATACAACCTTTTTGTTAAGTGAAACAACTTTTTTCAGAAAACCGCATTAAAATCGGTTCAGCCAATCTCGTGATAATCGCGCGTACAAGTACAAACATACAAACATACACACAGGTCAAATAGAAAACCTCCTTTTTTTTTGAAGTGGTTAAATACAAATCCTTTGCATTGACCAATCAAAACAGATACACAAATATCGCATTTATATACCTATTATTTAATAATAAGGTTCAAAACAAAATTAACATAAAACTAACATCTAAATTCTAAATGTCCTCCATTGGTTAAGGAGTAAAAGCTTTTAAAAAGTCAAATAAAAGGCAAAGATATCGGCGAAATGCCTTCGCAAGCCTATCACAAAATCGGTTCGCATACCGACCGAACCAGAGTCAAAGGATCCGCGATAACTTTATGCGCTTTTTACGACTATAAACTCTTATTCTCTTTGGTATGTTGCGTTTAAATTTAGAATTCGCATTTTCCAATGCTTTTAAGATCGTCGGATACTAAGCGAAGTGAGATAACAATTTATTTATTTATTTATAAGCACATGTATAATTTTACAGCACAAGCCAAAACATTATACAGTTAAACAATAAAAAATGTTATATTATTGTTGTATTATTTTATATTATTTTTTTATATTATATTATATTTTTTCATGTTTATCAATGAGAAATATTTAAACGGACAGTGCAGAGTGAATTTATATACAGAACTGAAGATACATGTATACCAGATTTGTGAAAAACTTACTTAATAACTGACTTAACTTTGAAATGTTTTTTTTCCAAAAAGGAGATATACAATATGGATTCTTAAGCAGACAGTACCAAGTCACAGACACATAGACAACAAATACTACTATTCTGTATTCATAAGATGTCTTGAAACAAAAGTATGACAGACTACTTATTGTTCCAAGTTCCAACAGGCATTGGTCGAAAGCTTTCGAAAACACAGTAGCAAGGAAGTATAGAATCTCAATGGGCCAATGGCAACAGAAAATGCCAAATGCCAATGGCTAACTTTGTTATAATTTTATTTATGAGACGTACGACAGTTTAATATTCAGTCTACTTGGTCATTCTACGTACTACCTATTAAGGATAGGTCATGTTTCTGAGAATCAATCAATTTATATAAACCTATCTGTCACTTTTTCATTTCTCTAAAATGGTGTTGCTTACCATATTTGTGTAGCTAGCCTTGTTTGAAAGGGAAAAAGTCATTGGATGACTTTTTCCCTTACATCCCCCTGTGTACGGCGAAAGGGAGTGTCAGACTCTTACTAAGTCTACCTAGAACCTCTCTGTGCAGTGCACGGCGGCATGTGACCACTGTGCCGTCATCTTCCCTGAGTTCATCTAAATACTCCGCTCTATGCCCCCATGACCCCATAGGTTTGTGTTTTTGAATTAACATGTCAACATTAACATGATCGGCCCTCTTACGATCCCGCTCAGCAGCCTCCTTTTGCGACATTACAGTCTCAAAAAATGTATTAGTCCCCAAAAAACAATTTAGACATGTGAAGGTTTTCTTAACAAAAAATAATGTCCAAAAAGCTGCTAATACTTTCGCTACAGGTGTACGCTCACCTTTAATCTCGTTTTTAATGATCCCAATGGCCAGTCTGTTGCTAACTCCGGTTTTGTTTTTAATTTTTTTATGGCGCGAACTCTTTGATGTTTTTTTTTATATAATCTGTAGACAAAAATACTATAAGGTTTTTATAGGTCCTGCGTCAAAAGTTAGAAAATATTTTTAGTTGTTTTTACATAGGCGGATTATTATTAAGTAGTTATTTTTGTACAAAACTATGTAAAAGTACGTCCTCCTACGCTTAAATACATGAAAGAAATATATTTTGGTATTAAATATAGAATTTGATCGATTTGCGGAGGTTTATATTGAGAAGTAATACGTTTGAAAGTAATTTAATAATAATCTTGGATATCTATCGGTATTCGGTCCGTGGGTGATCGTGCGTAACCTACATAAGCCTATAATAAATATTGCGAAATACAAATTCGTATGAAACTTGAACTATCCGTTAATACCGTACAATGTGCGCAAATTGTAGTTCATTTTTATTATTTTTGCTCGTTGGCCGAGTGGTCGCAAGTGCGATTGCCGGGCAAGGGGTCTCGGGGTCGATTCCCGGGTCGGGCAAAGTATTACTGGGTTTTTACAAAATTCTCAGTAGTAGCACGGAGTCTGGAATTGTGCCCGGTATATGGCAATAGGCTCACCCCCTATTACATGGGACTCATAACATAAATAGTGAAAAGTGGGTGTTACATTGTACAGTGGCATAATGTGCACATCTGCCTACCCCTTCGGGGATAAAAGGCGTGATGTTATGTTATGTTTTATTATTTTTCAAAGTACGCCTTTTGCGCACTGATTAACATTGTCTACACACACCTACAGGTACCTATCATAATGTCCACGCTGGGCAGGTGAGTTGGAGGGTCACCACGGA
Organism: Spodoptera picta; assembly: GCA_038387885.1. Taxonomy (NCBI): domain Eukaryota; kingdom Metazoa; phylum Arthropoda; class Insecta; order Lepidoptera; family Noctuidae; genus Spodoptera; species Spodoptera picta. Next base: position 298,846 of record JAZHFQ010000116.1, read on the forward strand.
TGAGGCCCAATAGAGCTGGTGCCGATACGGAGCCCCGGAGGGCTTAACGGGTTGCCGGGGCTCCTGCATGAAGGGCAGGAGTAGGAACGGGGTGGTTTGGTTTTTAGTCACTCCCTCACGCCTCACCCAGGTGGGAGCAGTCATTCGATGATTTTCCCCGCTTAAAAAAGGTGTAAGAAAGTAGGTACCTAATCAAAATAGGTCTTCCATAGACAATTAGCTAAGCAAGTATTATTGAAAAAACGCCAGGAAGAGCTTATCAAATCGACGTAACTTATCCGGGAGAGCCCTATAAAGAAGACAATACGAATAAATAAATAAATAATAGTTATGCACATGCGTATCGACCTCTGACCATCAATGAGAGCATGTCGTAACAAAGAAAATGACTAATGTTTTATCACATTTCTAGTAAAATGATAATAGACAATAACAACGCTCTCAAACACGTAACGCGGATTATAAAGTGCTATAACTTTCCTCCTATGACTTCTCCCTCGATAATTTAAAACTATGCTCTCTGCTCTCGTCTCTCGATCACGTGAGACCTATGCGAGCTGTGATATTGAATAGGGTAGATGCCTAATTTTTATTTTAATGTCCGTCTGGTAGATTCTTTTAAATCATTAGACACGTATTTTTTATTTTCTTACAGAAACGAATACTTTTCTATGTATTATCGAAGTATTGTTTTATTATACGACAAATTAAAAAAATACGTGTCTAATATTTTTTCATTAGCTAACTTACGGAATAATTATATTTTTAATTTTCATACCCTGTCATCATCCCAATTGGTGTGTTGTACAGAACCGTATTGTTGTATTAAATATGTCCCGTGGGGGATTCCGAACAAATCCCATCCAAAAAACGCTGTATAAATTTCAGGACAAAAGTTAAAAGAACTCACAACAATGTCAAACTTTTACACCTACTACTTATTATGTCTTTCTGCATCACCCCAAGGTTGACTGTTAGTGAATGCTACTAGACATTAAGTCTGCCATCCGATATTGTAGTATATTGTATAAAAAGTGTAAATAAATTAATAAAACTTTGGTCGGATAAGCGCAAGTTATTCCCAAATGACTGCACGGTTGGTGCGGTGGCTGGGCAACCGGCTGCCGTGCTACGTGTCGCGGGTTCGATTCCCGCACGGGACAACACTTTGTGTGATCCACAAATTGTTGTTTCGGGTCTGGGTGTCATTGTGTATGTGAACTTGTATGTTTGTAAACGCACCCACGACACAGGAGAAAATCCTAGTGTGGGGCAACGTTTTTTTTTTAAAAAAAAAAAGAAAAAGATAAAGAAAAGAAAAAAAAGAAAGAAATATCTGTCCAAATTCGCCTACTAATTTGTCATGACCAATCTCCAACCCGTCTACCAAGCGAAGAAAATTAAATACTCATTTCAAACTGAACCTAGTTTCGTATTGAAAAGTAAGAGCAAGAAACTACTTACATCTTGTTCTTTTAAAAAATGCAATGGTAGTTACGTTAACATTAATAAATTAGGTACATGACATACATAATTAGCAACGCATAAAAAAAACTATAAACTCATTCATACGCACATTACATTCTTCAAATTCTTCAGTGAAACAAACATCTAGATTTACATGAAAAACGTACAAACAGAATTGTAATTAAGTTTATTATTAGACACATTTTATAAGACATCATCGTTAGTCGAGAGCACAGAACATATAAATTACTAGTTACTTCCGCGCGGTTGCACCCGCTCTGCTCTGCTCGTAATGATCGTAGCGTGAAGTTTTGTAGCCTATAACCTTCCTCGATAAATGTACTACAGCACTTCCTCGATAAAAAGAATTATTGAAATCGGATTGGTAGTTTCGGAGATTAGCGCGTTCAAACAAATAAACAAAAAAACAATCTCTTCAGCTTTATGATATTAGTAGTAGGACTAGGAGCGCGGTGGTTTTTAGTTAGTAAGAGTCTGACACTCCCTCTGGCGTAGGGAGGAGAAGTCATTGGATGATTTTCCCCTCTCAAAAAAGGCTGATATAATTTATTAATGTGTATTTTATGGTGTGATTAGTAAAGAAGTTAATGAATCACATGAACGGTCATGGGGCGGAAATGTTGTTGATACTGACCGGAACACTCATACGATAGACGTGGGAACATCCTCGCTACGTAAAAATGAGATTAGAAACAATATGCTATAGTCAATAATGATAATGTACTTCTAACCGATTTTGGTTCATCATCATCATCGCATCAGCCAGGAGACTTCAATATTTTTTAAGGATAGGGCAGTTAAATAGCAGTAACCTGTTCGTGTGTGTTGAGTGTGAGGCGGGTATTAATGTCTTTATTAAATTGAGTCAATAAAAGTCTAAGCACTGCTATAAAATATAATTATATCGTTTTATATACAAGGTCATATATTTATTCAAGCCTGATATTCCTCTCGGTTTGAGACGTAGTCGAGAGAAATCTGGTACCGGGTATCGCAGCCAAAATTGTAATCGTAAAGCTAATTGTTTTGTTTCAGTAAAATAAATATATGTATAGACAGGCGTGCTCCATCGTAGGTCCGATTATCGCTTACCACCCGGCGGTACCCGGCTAGTAAGTGGACACACGCATTTAGTACATTTTATTGGTATGAAAACGATAGACCGCATTGTAAATAGTATACAAAGCAACTATGAACTATGCAACGTAAGTCGAGCATTCCATTATGCAATTAAATCATTATTTTACTTCCCATTGTTGTCATACAACTTTGAAGTTGATTATCAATAATTTTCTTGTTATTGATGCTCATTATCATGTGATTATCTTTTCATTCTTACACGGAAACCGATTTATCTTTAAGACTGAGTATGGGTATAAAAGAAAATCACGACTACGGCTTTATTAATTTAAAGTTTTTAATTAATTTTAATCAACGAAATGAATGTCGCATACAATAACTCCCGAACCGCCTACCTATTTGTGCAAATTGAATTATTAATAAAGTATTATATTGTTGTGTTCAATCACTAAGATGAGGTTTCTATGAAAAATAAATCGACACATTCACCGGGAACATTGGGAAATTGCAATCAGGAACCGAATGAGGGGCAGGCCATTGCCGTGACTATAATTTATAAAGCTAAATAAAAATATAAAAAATATAATAAATAATATATATACTGTCTCAAATTGGTGTACAATAAAGATTATTATTATTATTATTATTTTGTAATTTAGGTTAAAACCTCACCCATTTCTGGGGGACTACACCAAAGCTGCGGACTTTTGGTCAAAGCAGTTTTGGGGATGAGACTTGTGGTGATTTAATCTATTGATAAGAACTTTCTAACTATTCTACATGTGTTGAGTATAACTGCTTTCTGTAAGAGTGTGTATGTGAGTGGATGTAAATCTAGAGTCTTTAGACTTGTGTGCAGTGTTTTGGGGATGACGCCTGTGCTAGATAATATAACGGGAACGGTCTTGACTGTGTGGACTTGCCACTTAGTTTTGAGCTCAATGGTCAAGTCTGCATATTTAGCGAGCTTGTTAGTGTGAGTGGAACTTAGGTTATGGGTGTTAGGTATTGCTATGTCTATTAGGTATACTATTTAGGTTATTATTATTATTATTAAAGAGAACCACGTCGTCCGCAAAAGCCTGGCAGTAATAGGTAGCTTTTAAAATAAGTGTAATATTTTTTTTCAATTTCGGTTTTAGTTTCATGCATACAGAGGTACATATTATTTCCGGGTTTCTTAAAGGGATTGTTCAATTTTAATCTTTTTGAAAATATCACCCGGTGGTAAAATAAAACGTAGAATAACATTGGCAAAGTTCAAAAGATGTCAATGTCATTGTCAGTTCTACGTTTCTGGTTGACAATGTTTGAATGTCAGTATTTTGAGCATAAAAATACTTCTATACCCTTCTTTCACAAGAAATTACGCTAATGAGTAAAAGAGAAAACAATATACGACATTACATTTTATGTTTTTACAGACCAATATGTCAAAAGATTACGACTACAGTGCTGATGTAAACAAACATTCGATTTTTAGCTAAATAATTAATAATTTCAACTTGCAATGGAGGAAGGAAATTCAATAATATATGGTTTAGAGCACCAGGTATGTAAATTACTTATAAATTCAGATTTTAATGGTCAAATACATACAGAAAGTAACCTTCCGTTTAGTTTATCTTTACTACCATTGACTATGTAGTATGACAATAGTACGTACTTAAATTGAAACAAAGACCAAAAGACGAAATCAATGCAATTTTTTACAGGCCGCTTTGATAAACATAATTATGAAAAAACCTTTTTGCATTACGAACTTTTGTTCAGTATTATAAGGGTTCTGATACATCAACAGTTCACTGCTAAACTTAATGCTTCTTCTACGAGGGTTTGTCAAAATCCCCAAACTTGGCAAGCGGATTGGAGATAACTTTTTTATATTTGATAGGTGCGACGTTTGACGACCATCTCGCTTGATGGTAAGCAAAGATGCGGTCTACGATGGAGCCCGTCGTTAAACGTTTAAAAGTTCAGGTGTATCAAAGAATGCTGCTGTCCAATCTGCTGTCAAATGCTGTCCCTTAGTTGGCTTACGATACCCGCGGGAAGAGTGGAGATGGTACATTATCATCACCGCAACACCCTGACTGATAATTATAATGATGATATTCTGTTCCTGTTTCAGACAAGAGCTTTGTCCCCTCAATACGGAGAGAGTGATGCAATCAGGTTTCTAATAGGCACACAAAGCCTAAAGCCTAATTCCAATCAAATACATGTTGTGGAATTGGAGGAGGATACTGGAGCCTTGCATACAAAGGTACAATATCATTGCATTTTATTTGTAAGTAGTTATTACTCCTAACTCACATGTGGCCTATGTTCTTCAAACTCTCATCTTTATGGTGAAAAGTCAATTAAACACCATCAAAAGTAAGTTTTTTAATATTTTTCTGATACAGAATGTCCCGGAAGTCGATGATCAAATGGCTCCAGGCGATCGGCGACTTCCGGGACACCCTGTATATTTGATGGGCCCATGTTTGACCACTATTTCGCCTGGTGGTAAGCGATGATATGGTCTACAGTAGAGCATGCCGTCTCATAAACAACCTCGGGCCTTGAAGACCCTTCAGGAAATACAAACTCTGGCAAAGAATTTACCAATTATGAAATCCATTTTCCAATATCCCTGTAGTTTTAGATGCTAACAAACAATTAGTAAGTACTATTCGCATATTTGTTTCTAATCTGTTCATAGACTGTAAGTTAAACATTTGCAGGTGTTTAAACATGACATCGGTGAAGTGTGGCATCTCCGTTGCTCTCCCCATGATGCGGCCATTCTCCTCACCACACACAACTCTTATGATCCTGCTACTTCACAGTGCACCATGGGAGTATCCATATTCAAACTCCCAACGGTCGAGGTATTTATTTATTAATTTTACTAGCTGTTGCCCACGACTTTGTCCATAGAATATGAATTTTAGGACATAACTTCTTATTGTTTCAATTTTCCAAAGTAAAAGTAGCCTGTGTTACTCCTTAGTACATCAGCTACCTGCCAATAAAGGTCTTGCAAAATCGGTCCAGCCATTCCAGAGATTAGCCAGTACAAACAGACAAAAATTTAAAAAAATATTATTTTTTCTATGTGTATCGTAATTGGGTACTTTCCTTAATAAAAAATGAATTATTTTAACTGTTCAGTACAATAAAATATTGAAAAATAATCACACTTTCATTCATTGATTTTATGACTAACTTAATTTTAGTGTTTTTCCAGCAACTTTTTAAGAAATAAGTATGATTGACGCTAAAAAACGTGACATCAAAATACACAATCTCGTACAAAATTCATAGTAAACTGTCGTTTTTGACAGTTCGAAAAAAGTATTGAATTTGACTAGTTGGCAAGTACCCAATTCATACGCGTGTAGTAAAAAGCCGTTATTTTAAAATTACAAACAGACACTCCAATTTATCTGTATAGATTATTTAGCTGTGTTCTGTCCACGGCTTCGCCCGCATTTACGGCATGTGTTATTCTAGACTAATCTATGTACCAACGAGAGTTGAAAAACTCAATAAAACTTTACCCAACCCAACAGGAAGCTATTTAGTCAGAATTATATTATATAACTAGCTACTTCCGCGCGGTTTCACACGGTCTACTGAACTCCTATTGGTCGTAGCGTAATATTTTATATTAGCCTATAGCCATCCTCGATAAATGCGCTATCCAACACAAAAAGAATGATTCAAATCAGACTTGTAGTAACGGAGATTAGCGCGTTCAAATAAACAAACAAAAAACAAACTCTTCCGCTTTATATATTAGTATAAGATAATATTCTGATTTGCAGGTAATACCGAAAGATCTGGATGATCTGAGCGCCATACAAAGCAGGAATGCTGAAGATATGGAACTGCTCCTAACCATCAAACCAGAGGTAAATATACATCGTAGACTGCATCATCGCTTACGAGGCGAGATAGTGGTCTAACGTCGGCCCATCAAATATATAAACAAAAATACTACTGAATTTTATTTCTATTATTTTATACTAAGAAAGCCCTACATTTTTTTGACCTTTGACTGCACAATTAGTGCGGTGGCTGTGCAAACGGCTTCGATTCCCGCACGGAACAACACTTAGTGTGATCCACAAATTGTTGTATCGGGTCTGGGTGTCATGTGTATGTGAACTTGTATGTTTGTGAACGCACCCACGACACAGGAGAAAATCCTAGAGTGGGGCAACGGTTTTTTTTTAAATAAATTGAGTTGACTTAAAATTATTGAACCGAATGGAACTTTTCTCAAATAATGTATTACGTAAACATTATTATACAACTAGGCACTTATCTTTGTAATTATCATACACCTATCTTTTGCGAATTCGAAGATATTACGCATATACCTAAACCTTCCTCTTGAATCTATTCTATCTATCTCTTGAGTCTATTTAAAGAAACTAATTCAAAAACTGTTTCATAATTTTAAAGATATACGCATACAGAGACAAAAAACGAAATAAAAAAAAATCAACGGCGGAAAGCTACTTTGTTTTATTGTATGTAGGTAGCAATAATGATATAATTTAAGTGTGTGAGAGCCACGAATGGGCCGCCTCGACCGGAGTGATACCACGGCCTCAGAGAAAACCGACGTGAAACAACGCTTGCAATGTGTTTCGTCGTGTGAGTGAAGTCCCCCAAATCCCCGAACCCTCCATAATCCTCAAATTCCCAATTCCCAAAAAGCCGGTAACGCACTTGTAACACCTTGGTGTTTCGGGTGCCTATGGGCGGCGCCGATTGCTTACCATTAGGTGATCTGTCTGCTCGTTTACCAGCTTATGCTATGAAAAAGAAAAATGTGTATATTTTTTTAGAAACCTGAAGAAGAGATACGTTGCGCAGAATGGCACCCGACGGACGCGAGTAGAGTGGGCGTGGTCTGTGAGGGCGGAGTCCGAGTGCATGACGTCACGGGCGGCGCCGCCATCAGCCGGGCGGCTGCGTCCGCCAGACTCAAGTTCACTGGCGGCAAATGGAACCCACATCAAGGACATACGCAGGTATTTTCGTCATCAACATCAACGTCAGCTGACTCAAGCAGTCACAAACAGCGCCACAGTCACTGCAGCGCTGGTCGCGGAATGCTACTCATGAATATGTATGAGAGGTCGCAAGTGCGACTGCCGGGCAAGGGGTCTCCCGCGGCCAGGGGGGGTTAACAGGTTAACAGTGGCATTAAGTGCCATAATCTGCCTACTCCTCCGGGGACAAAAGGCGTGATGTTATGTGATAATTTGTTTGCAGTTCGCAGTGCTACAGGACACGCATATAAAATGTTACGACACTCGGTCCGACTGCACGAAACCATCTTGGAGTATCGACAACGCGCATACACAACTTGCGAGGGACCTCGATTTTAATCCTAACAGGTAATTTATATTATATTATTTAACTACAACCTTCTTACAGCGGCTTTGCCCGTGTTCCAGGGGGGGGACAAAAAACCTATACTCGGAATTTTAATTCGATTCCATATTTGACAATTTCAATGTTGCAACGTTATGACAAGTACTGAATAGTGACGTTGCGAAATTATTCGATATGGAAATGGAATATTTCCTGATCGATTCTTCTCGTTTATAATTTTACTCTCATAAACTAAGTATACCAGGAATTAAATATTTCTGCACCGATAATTTAGTTTTGACGATTATTTAACGATCTGAGAGTATTCTTTTATAATTGTGTGTGAAATAAATAAAAAAATGTGATCATAAAGTAACATGACAAATAAAACAGATAGATGTATTATGGTAATTATTTATTTTATAAATTGTCGTCGTCTTCGCTATCGCTGTCACTTTCTGTAACATTTATTATAAATGTGTCTGTGATATTGTCAATTAACATATCTAGCCTATCTGATTGTTTATCGATTTTTGTGTTCATCACTTCACTATTTTTTTTTTCCTCTTTGGCAAACGAGTCTCCAAAATGATCTTGTCGACTATACGGCCAGTGTCCAGTGGTGACGGTAGTTTGATGAACCGTCGAAATTAACTTTGTGGTAGTTTTTAGTTGTTAGTAGCTGAAAGGACAAAACACTTGAGTTAGTGACATATAATTATTATCAACTATTTTATTGTATATATACAGAGGTGTAGAAAATAGTTGAGGGGACATACACAATACAGACAGATAAGTATGTACATCATTTACATTATTGAACACCGTCATATCTTAATCTCATTTTCATTGATGAATTTACTTAAACAATGGATTAATTTATGGGAAAAGTGAGTAAAAAGGAGGTGGAAACTGATTGGAAGCGGGATTTGGATACTGGGGAGTTTTTGATAGAGGTCAAAGGATTGGGAGTTTAAGGGGCACGAAAAAAATATATGATCTAAAGTTCCCTCGTCAAGGCCGCATTCGCACAGTGAGCTGTCGCGGACGCGGATCTTGCTGAGGAAAACCGGACTACTACAGTGGCCGAGTCTGAGCCTACACAAGGATGAAATAGTGTGACGGGTAAGCTTAGGGTACTTGGAAACACTTCACTATTATATGTGGTATCATTATTTCGCAAAATGACAGTAGCTAATGTCAAATCTGGAATCGAATTAAAATTCTGACTAAAATTCTGACATAAGAACCTTCTCCTGATAATAACAAATACAACAAAATCAGCCAAATCGGTCCAGCCATTCTCAAGTTATGGCGTGACAACGGGAAACGGGTTTCATCATTACATAGTATAAAACAAAGTCGCTATCCGCCGTCTGTCTGTCCCTATGTATGCTGAGATCTTAAAACTACGCAACGGATTTTGATGCGGTTTTTTTTAATAGATAGTGTGATTCTTAAGGAAGGTTTATATGTATAATACATGCATATTGCACCCGTGCGAAGCCGGGGCGGGTCGCTAGTTTATATATATATATACAACATGTAACTTAAATAGCGCACATCCTGAAAATAGTTTGTTCAGAATCGTTAACTGAATCGATTCATATAATTTTTAGTACAGGTAATTTTTTATCCCAAAAATAATTAAAACTACGGAAATTATTGTCAAATTATTCCTGTATTGTTAACACAAATCGAAATGGACCGTAAGTCAAAGCAACAAGACTTTTAAAATCGCAGTGTTATTTGTATTCATACAAATTCTATCATTCAATACAAAATAAAGAAAAATAAACCTTATGACAAGACCAGTAAGGATGCATATACATGTTAAATTAAAAATTTTGTGTATATATTATGATTATAACATAATATTCTAGAGGTAATTGGGGTGTTTGAGGGTGTGCGTTCATTACGTTACATGTTGTATAGATTTTTTGTTTTTATATTGATTTTAGACAGTTTCACTTAGCCAGCGCGGGTGACGACGCAGCTCTCAAAATATGGGATTATAGGAACGGAAAGGAACCTATCTTCAGCAGAACCGATCATTCACATTGGTGAGTTCATATACTAACATAACATCACACCTTTTATCCCCGAAGGGGTAGGCAGAGGTGCATATTATGCCACTGTACTATGTAACACCCACTTTTCACTATTTATGTTATGAGCCCCGTGTAATAGGGGGTGAGCCTATTGCCATATACCGGGCACAATTCCAGACTCCGTGCTCCTTGAATCTTTGTTTTTGCGTTTGCCTACTTGCCAAATAAATGCATTTTCTTTCTTACTTATTTCTTTCTATGATGCGGTCTACGATGGAGCACGACTGCACATAAGTAATCTATCGACTAGGGCCTGCCTTGAAGACCCAGATACTGTATTTCCTGAAGGGTACAACCTGGGTGTCTTCAAGGCCCGAGTGAATAGGTTGCTTACAGCAACGAATTGCACTGAAACACCGTCATTCAGAAAATGACGTAACACAACACCATCTATCGGATAAAGATTTCAACTATCAACAACATTAGTTCTATTTTTAGTCTTAAGATGTCGTATGTACGTAGTTTATTACTAAATTACTAATTTATATCGTTCGGCAGGGTATGGACAGTCCGCTACAACACATTCCACGAGCAGTTGTTGTTGTCAGGCAGTTCCGACGCGCGCGCACTGCTCACTGCCGCCGCCAGTGTATGCTGCGACCTCGATGATGACGGCAAACGACTCAGCCAAGTGTCAGTATACCTATCTATTATTATGTACCACTAGCTACCTCGACTTTACTTCGTTATGCATGTGTTATACCTACCTACATGTCGCGGAGAACCTAACGGGTTACCGGGGCTCCGGCTCGACGTGCAGGAGAAGGAATTAACGGGGTGGTTTTTAGTCAGTAAGAGTCTGACACTCCCTCCCGCCTCACCCAGGCGGGAGCAGTCATTCGATGATATTCCTCCCTTAAAAAAAAAAAAAAACCAGGCGGGAGCAGTCATTCGATGATTTTCCCCCCTTAAAAAAAAATTACCTACCTACATAATATAAACATTCCTTTTAAAGCACTATTGTCTGTCAATATATGAGACAATAGAAAACACACTGTCTCGCGTAGATTGGGCGTGCCTAATATCCACTATACCTCGCTTCACAAATTTAAAAATATTATTAGGAAATTGTTATTTGTTCGGTCTGATGATGAGGACAATATTGAATAATGTATCTATTGTTTAATTGCATTGTTAATTTTCTTTATTATTGCCATTTATCTCTAATTTCGAATTATAATTAATTATAAATAATTGTTAAAAAATAAATACTATGTCGTTGCATGTCATATTGTGTGCACATACTTGTGGAAGCAGTGTTTGCCATTTACTGTTTTGTGTTGTTACTCTGTTGTGTATTGCGCTGTGTCTGGTTTGTGTACCTATTAAATAAATAAATAAAGATCTGCGTACCGACAGACAAGAGGTTACAAAACATAACATAACATCACGCCTTTTATTCTCGAATGGGTAGGCAGAGGTGTACATTACGGTACTTAATGCCGCTATACAATGTAACACCCACTTTTCGCTAATTATGTTACGAGTCCCATGTAATAGGGGGTGAGCCCATTGCCATATACCGGGCACAATTCCAGACTCCGTGCTACTACTGAGATTTTTTTTTAAAACCCAGTACTTAATATAATTTGCCCGCCCCGGGAATCGAACCCGAGACCCCTTCCCAAGCAGTCGCACTTGCGACCACTCGGTCAACGAGGCAGCCTTTTTTTTGAGGGGGGAATATCATCCAATGACTTCTCCGTCTGGGTGAGGCGGGAGGGAGTGTCAGACTCTTACTGACTAAAAACCACCCCGTTCCTACTCCTGCACTTCAAGCCGGAGCCCCGGCAACCCGTTAAGTCTTCCGCGGCTCGAACGAGGCAGCCTTAAGGTTAAAAAATCGCATCAAAATCCGTTGTGTAGTTTAAGATTTAAGCAAGACAGACGGTAAAAGCGAGTGTTTTATAGTACCTGTAGTGATATAACATCAGGCCTGTCTCCTATTAGAGAGCTAATTTGCGTTCGTATAAAGAGCTACTTATTATTTTGCTAAATACAGTATTTTGGATAGAGACCGTAAAAAATTGTCGAATGACTTTTGATTCGAGACGTGTGCTAAAATAGTTTTAGCGGCTTAAAATCATGAACAGTGATTTTAAGCCGCTGACATTTCCAAATGAATGAGAACTCCAAAGGCCGAAGTTTATTGTCCTTTAGCTAGTATTTACATTCGGGTATTATTGTCATTTAGCTAGTATGTAGTAAAAAAAAACATCCCAACAATACATAACTCAACCTACGATACTTGACAGTTGCATGGAATACTTATATTTTTTCTTTTATATTTGCAGTCTAGAAGACGGAGTACTACAATCGTATGAGCAACACGAGGACTCAGTATACTGTGCAGAGTGGAGCGCCGCGGAGCCCTGGACCTTCGCCTCCCTGAGCTACGACGCCCGGCTTGTACTCTCGCGAGTCCCCAGACATTTCAAATACAAAATATTGTTATAAACTCACAATTAACAATGAAATCTAGTATACTTTTAGTTATATACATGGTGTTATGAAGTAAATAGAAATGCCATCATTTATTTTTTGCGTGTGTCGCCAAATATAATGATGCTGTATTAATAAAAATCGCGGTCTCAGTGTGTTACTCACGTGAACACACTGAGACAAGCTCTACTAGTTTCGAACCACAGAGGGGTTCTTCCTCATGAGCACCGTGCGCGGTCGCGGCGATGTCGCGCAGCCATCGCGTGCTAGCCATAATTTAGTATGTCTCACGATAGTTATTATAAAAACACGATGCTGTTAATGAATATGTGAATATATTGATACATTCGTGAAATTGTCGCAATCTGAAGAATAATCACTCAGTTGTTGTACATAACGAGGAAAGGAAAAAGAAAGGAAATTTCTTGTGCTAGCTAAACATAGCTTTATACCTGCCCTCCCTCCAGGCAGGTAGAGGGAGACGAGTTCATTTTGTTACACCTTGTATTTCTGCTTAGATGTTCAGTTTTCAATTATTGTAACATATTTATGTTAAATAATATTTAAGTTTAGTTGTTATGTCACATTCCATATAACACTTCTTCAGTGAAATTAAGTATTTAATAAAAAACACATTTTATTTACAAATAAAGCTTTTATTTACAAACTAAAATCTCTCCGCGACCCTGCTGGCAACATTTCTCAAATTTCCATAGACTTTAGATGGAGGCGAACCCATAATGAGGTTGCATATCGCTCTTCGCGCCAACGCGATATTCTGATAACTGCCAAGAATATGAATTTTTGAGTCTGCCAACACTATTCTGGTTTTAGTAACATTCTCTATGGTGAATTTTGTGCGGCCAGCTTTGCCCGCAAGGCGGCCGATAGCGCGACTTAAATGGTCACCATTTAATGTTTTCACATCTTTAACTTCGAACGATTCTACGAATAAATCATCCAATCTGAGTAGGGCAAGGGCATCGTCAACTTCGAATCCATAGATGAAAGCCTGAAATAGGAAAAAAACAATAATAAAGTACAGTACAAAAATAGTAAGAGCCTTTCATTGGGACACCATAAACTACTTATTTCCAACCTGTACCAGAGTTGTTCATACAAAAATAGTTTCTAAATATTTGAAAATACATACGTAATTTCACGCCTTTTATCCCCGAAAGAGAAGGCAGAGGTGCACATACGGCACTTAATGCCACTGTAAAAGTAAGACACACTTTTGTCTATTTTATGTTACGATTCCCAAGTAATAGAGGGCGAGTTTATTGCCATATACTGAGCACATTTTCAGACTGTGCTACTACTGAATTTTTTTTTAAAAACCCACCTAACCCTTGCCCGGCAGTCGTACTTGCACTCATCCAATGAGGCAGTAAATTTTTGAGGTATGGTCTATAATGGAGTGAGAGAGGCCCCGGTGTCATCCTGGCTTTCTCTAAATAGCTTAGAAGATACCCGTTTTGTTTGTGATAAAAAATTAAGTACCTGTACATATAGTACATGTTCATTAAAAAGACAGGAAGACATGGAACAACATATCTAACAAAATTTAGGTACACCTAAAACTATCTTTTTACATCAGAGGCCTTAGTACGATTTTCTTTTTCGTTTAAAGTAATTGTAACGAGTACACATTCGACGCTGTGATTGGCCGGCTCTAATGAACCAACCAATCAGAGCACAGAATGCCGTCTTGATTTGATTACTTTAAACAAACAAGAAACTCGTACTAAGGCCTCTGAACTTTAGTGACACATACTAATTATTATGTTTTCGGCTTAATTATATAACTGTTTGATGAGGAACTTAACTATATTCAAACCATGCTAGAGGAAAATATGAGCCTCTCGAAAGCATAATAATTCATCTTTACATCATTTAAACTGGGTTGTATCTAGCAACTAAATGTGTTCACAAAATTTCAACTTGACTCGTCAAGTACCGTCATTATAGACACAATTATAGAACAATAGGTTGCGGTCACCGGTGACCGCTTGGTGTTTGACAGTTTAACCCATTTATCCTCAAGCGGTCACTGGTGACAGCTCTCCACTAACTACATTATAGACCTAATTTACGATATTTAGAGACTACTTTTGTATGAAAAAATGTAAGGGATGATTTTCAACAGGTTAATCGGTTAAAGATATCTGCTTCAAAATTTTGTTGCAAGATTCCACTTTTTGCACATTTCACACACATGCATACATTGTAAGTTAAATAAAATATTGTAATAAAAAATGATTACCTTAACGAAATCTGTAGCTTTCTGCAGATTGGCAATATCTTTTGTTTCAGGCCCAACCTTTATTTCAACATTACGAGTCTTTGTATTAAACCTCACTTGTAGAAGTAAGTGTTCCACGATAGGAGTAAAGATTTTCAGCCAGTTCTCTTTCAAAGGAGTGTATCTGTAAAATAAAGAATAATGTTTTTTTTTTTAATAAGATGGTTAAAGTAGTTTAAGATTCATTTCTAAAATTGTATTGAACACTTTGATATTAGGTTAAACCTGTAATGATAGATCTAAGTAAATATTTAAATTGTAAATGTAGGATATTATATCTTTTTTATGTTACTTCGCTTACCACCAAGCGAGATAGTGGCCTAACGTCGACCCATCAACTATATACTATAAAAAAAATCTGAATATGTTTAAATTCCCCAAAAAAAGAACAACTATTGCGTGTTATTTATTTACAATATTTCAACCTTAAAAATTTTGAGGTTATACCTGTGTGCTGGAACTGCGATTTTTCTCAGATTCTCTTTAGACTCGTTTGGCTCAGAGTTCTTCTTCTTCTTAGGCCTCGACCGACTGTGTTTAGCTTTCCCTTGAATCCCATTAAATTCTTCAATTTCCATGCCATCGCCAGATTCAGACACTGCCCTTCGTTTTATGTTTTTCAGCTTCACTGTCTTCTTTGCGGGCAGGAATTCTTCCACATTTATATTTTCTGATTCCATTTTTGATGCTGTTTGGTCAGTTATGTCGATTAATAAATATAACTGCACAAATTCACGAGATTTTTGTTGCAAAATAGAATAATATCACATGGCTAAATAAAAGCACAGACTAAAAAGGAACATAGACAAAGGTACATGTTTTGACAAATGTCATTTCCAACCATTGCCAGTATTGCCACAAAATATTGTTTTGTACTTTTTTTGTCTCTGGTTTTATTTCGAAAACTGGCACAGAAACAGAAAACACGACACGTGCTAAAAACGTTAGGTACTGTAAACCGACATAGCTACGCCATGTAAAGTATTTTCTGAAAATGCAGGACCCTTGATGCTAAAATCTCCAATACTAATTTCGAAAATAAGTAATAAATTAGTATCTTTACGGTCACCTCTATTTATAGTTGCGTTCATAATGCAGTAAAATAAATATTTTAGCACGCACGACTTTGAATTCGATTTCTGAACGCTTCTTTTGTGAATGGTTATGTCACAGGAATAATTTTTGTTATGAGTTGAGTTGAGGTAAGATTTTCCAATTAGAGTTTTATTACACGCCACAAAAATTACAAAATCTCATTTAAAAATGTATTTTAGGTATCGCACAACAAGAGATACCTCGAGTCAAAATGTCTACGCTGATGAAACTGGGTGTTGTAAAGGTTCTTACGAACCAGGGCCAAGGATGTAAAATAGCGGCATGCACGTTCGTGCAGAACCGTAACATCGCTGGCAAGTCTCTTAGGAGCTCTCTACCCTGCCCTCCTCCGAAGCCAGCTCCCTTCGACTATGTAAATAAAGACTACACTTGGCTGAAGAGTCTGTTCGACCGTACGACTCATAGGTTCGATGACAACACCAAAGTCGTCGTTGTCGAGGGCCCAGTGGCTGTTGGCAAGACCAAGTTCGCTGCTATGCTTGCTGAGGACCTCGGAATGAAGCATTTCCCTGAAGCTAACATGGACATCCACTATGTAAGGCCGAATGGCGTCGACATTCGCAAGTTTGACGAGCAGATCCCCGAGGACACTAGGACCTTTGACCATGTGAACTTCAACTTGTGTCCGAATCATCGTCTGGCTGGCAACTTCCAGATTATGATGTACATTGCGAGGTACAGTCAGTACATTGACGCTCTGACCCATTTGTTGAACACTGGTCAAGGGGTAGTACTGGAAAGGTCTCCTTACTCTGATTTTGTGTTTCTGGAGGCTATGTACCGTTCTAAGTACATTAGCAGGGCAGTGCGTCAAGTATACTATGAGCTGAGGGCTGAGAGCCTGGAGGAACTAATGCGCCCACATCTTGTTATCTACTTGGATCTGCCTGTGAATAAGGTAAATGTAAAACTAATCTTATTTTATTGTGGCTACCTCGTTGGCCGAGGGGTTGCAAGTGCGACTGCTGGGAAAGGGCAAAGTATTATTAGGTATATTTAAAAAAAAAACTCAGTAGTAGCATGGAGTCTGGAAATGTGAGGCTGTTTATGGTAATAGGCTCTCCCCCTATTACAAGGGACTTATAACATAAATAGTGAAAAGTGGGTGCTACATTGTACAGTGGCATTAAGTGCTATAATGTGCACCTCTGCCTACTCCTTCGGGGATAAAATGGCTCGATGTTATGTTATGCTTTATCTTCTATAACATCAAATAACTTAGCATTTCTAAAGTGCTTGTGTAATATACACTTTGGCTTTGAACTTATAATAATGGATACTCAATAGTATAAAACCAACACAAAAACATAATTTCATTGTATTTTCAACAGCAATGAATTTTTCTTGAGAGCACTTTTAACTCGTCGAGTACCGTCATTATAGATGCAATTATAGAACAATAGCTTGCGGTCACCGGTGACCGCAACCTATTATTAACATTTATTTTAACCAAAATTATTAACATTAATTTTAGTGCTGATAGTAATATCTAAGTGTATAAATAAATTAACTAATTGTAATATTAAACTGTCAAACACCAAGCGGTCACCGGTGAACGCAACCTATTGTTCTATAATTGTGTCTATAATGACGGTACTTGACGAGTTAAATCACTTCTTATTGCCATTACACACTCATACTTATCTATGTATACTAGTGCCAACTGCCAACCATAGTGTTCAAAGAGGTTTACATACAACATTTTGTTTCATTTCCATTTTAGTCAATTCTGTTTCATGTCCATTTTAGTAGATCATCAATTATGTGGGTATAAAATAGTAGTACAAAAATATAGCTAACCCTAAATTTGATGCAAGTAAAGAAAACGAAAGAAGTTGAAGTACATTTTTTAAACATTGGTTATGGGTACTGTCTCCTGGGTAGGCAGAGACTATGGAATGCAAATTGCTATGATTAGTATCACATACCTCTTTCGGTTCATCAATAGTCATCAGTCTTTTTTTTATCATTTAAAGGCGGCCACACACGCTAGGTTATGCATGATGGTTATAACTGTGCATGCAAAACCGACAAACATAACCGAGCACCGATGCACCGATAACTGTACAGTTTAATCACATACACGCTATGACTTTTTTTTTTTTTTAAGGGGGGAAAATCATCGAATGACTGCTCCCGCCTGGGTGAGGCGGGAGGGAGTGTCAGACTCTTACTGACTAAAAACCACCCCGTTCCTTCTCCTGCACGTCGAGCCGGAGCCCCGGTTACCCGTTAGGTTCTCCGCGACTCCGAATCGGCATCGGCCCTATTGGGCCCCATCTGCGCCGTACGCTCGGGTCTGTTTCTGGTCGGACGGGGAGCCACCCATGCTCGCCGTCCGCAGGCCCGCGCTTACGGTGGCCGGAGATCGTCCCGCGATCCCCGACGCCCGGTGTGTCCTTCGCGATGGCTGGGTTGCGAGGAGGCAGCGCTTCGCTGCCTCGCACGTCCCACCTCCTCCTTAGCTAGCATGACTGCTTCGCAAAAGGAGGAGACGGCATCCCAATCCCCCTCGCTCCGCATCATGGCCTGCACTAGGCCCGGACGCGAGAGGTCGCCATCGCCGATCACTTCCCTGAGGACACGGCGGTGCTCAGCCCACGCAGGGCATTCCGCTACAGTGTGTTCCACCGTGTCCTCAGGGCGGTCCTCGCAGTGATGACACCCGGGCGTTTCCTCCCGCCCCATCAGACACAGGTACCTCCCGAAACTGCCATGTCCGGTGAGGACCTGCGTCAGGCGGTTGGTGAGGACGCCGTAGCGTCTCTCAAGCCACTCCTCAAAGAGGGGACTTACCGCTGCGATGGCAACGAGCCCACACGCTAGGACTTGCCTGTCGGTTATGCATGCACGGCTAAAACCATCATGCAAAACCTAGCGCGTATGGCCTCCTTAATGTTATCATTTCATTGGTTAAGGGAAATTATAATTTATTGATAATGATAATTTCATACTCAATCTTCATTCGTATTTCTAGGTGCAAGAAGCCATTAAGAAACGTAAGTTGGAGCATGAAGTCAGCGGCCGCGCACTGACGACCGAGTTCCTCACGGAAATTGAGACACAGTACAAGAACAAATACCTTCGTGACATCTCCACGCATGCTGAGCTTCTGGTGTACGACTGGACCTGTGGCGGTGAGGCTGAAGTGGTCAGTACATCTCTTTATATATATAATTCTTCTGTGAGTGTGTGTCACTGAACTTCTCTCAAACGACTGGACCGATTTTGATGAAATTTTTTGTGTGTGTGCAAGGGGATCTGGGAATGGTTTAGATTCACAAATCAGCCCGGCAGATGGCGCTGCAGTCGATCGATGTTTAGGTTATTTATCCTAAACAGCTGAACTAATTTTTGTTTATACATTCAAGTGGATATGCAGGACAACGTCTGTTGGGTCCGCTAGTTTTATATAATATTATAAACGATAGCCAATATGCCTTGGCTATAGTTTTTATTTTCAATTGCTGTGTAATACTAGGTTTTTAATCGATACGACCCGTGGCGCAACTATACCCGTTGGGGCCTGTAGCAGATTCATCGAATGAGCCCCCGTTCGCAATATAATGCAGAGAAGTTCAGATGAAAACCTCTGAACGTGGCCCCTTCTGAGCTCCCGTGGCATTTTAGTTAGCGACCCTGTAATTACGCCACTGGGTATGAGATGACTATGACATACATCTACAATGGACAGTTAACGCAAGTTTGGCCCGACCAGACTTCTGAGCTTGCTTCAGTGTTATTTTTCTAACTAGAAAATTTTATAATACTTACATGTTAAAGTGCTATTTGAAAAAAAATTAATACTACCTATTTCATTATGTTACAGGTCGTTGAAGACATAGAGCGTCTCAACTTCGACCAGTACACGGAACGAGAGGAACCTAAAATGAAGGACTGGCGCCTTCCCCGTGAAGTTGACTGGGCGGACCAGCGGATGTTGTATACCAACCAGAAGTTCTTCCTGATGAACCTCTTCGGTATACCGAAGCTGGATGTGCCCGAACTTGTCACGAGTGCTGATGACGCGTATGAAAGGCAAAAGGTGGCTTTTTTTCAGTTAACATTTCCCCGCCCTCCCGAATCTTCTCACCTCTCAAATCTCTAACCTCAAAAGGGAAGATAACGCGCTTTTAACTCTTTCCATGGGCGGCGCCAATTGCTTACCAGGCGATGTATCCATTTTTTTTTATAACCACGACGGTGGCAAACTAAGCTCACGGCCCACCTGGTTGTAAGCGGTCACCGTGGCCTATGTACGCTTGTATGCTGGTATATCCCATAAAAAATAGGTACATTTATCCTCTACCTCAACTCTTCCTGGCGATGTCGTAAGAACCGCCTATGGGAATCCACAAAAGTCGGGAAGTAGCACTCTGAGGCCTTAGTACGAGATCGTTCTACGTTTAAAGTAATCGTAACGAGTACGCATTCGTCGCTCTGATTGGTTGCTTCATTGGCGCCGGCCAATCGGAGCGACGAACGCGTACTCGTTTTTATTGCAAGATATCGTGCGGGTGATTCTACAAAAGAAATTAACGGCGTCATTATCCTTAAGCCAAAGAATTCTACAGATTAAAATACAAAGTGTAGTTTCAAAAAATGTAGCCGTGTCCCTGCTCTCACCCAATCCAATAAAATACAGATGCTAATAAGTTACCGCGATGCTTAATAACGCGGGAGGGTAATGGTTTGTTAAATAAAAGTTAAAGTTTTTTGAAGAAACACCCGGGCTCTATTCCAAGCTCTGCGCTACTACTGGGGTTTTTTTTTAAACCCAGTAATACTTTGCACGACCCGGGAATCGAAGCCGAGACCCCTTGTCCGGCAGTCGCACTTGCGACCACTCTGCCAATGAGGCAATCCGTAAAATAACTTGTTTTGCTAATGTATATATTTATTTTCTTTTCCAGGTCATCGACGCTCACCCCAAATTCGCTTACATGGAGGGCTACAACGAAGGCGGCAACCTTTTCAAGAACAAGGTGTCAAAATACACAGAATATATTTAATTAATTAACATCAACCTCTGTAGATTGTTTATTATAATATAATAAATTTATTTAAAAACACTGTTTATTTGAGTTTTTTACATGCAAAATACATAATTATTAGTACTTGAGCTTTTCATGAACTAAAACTAAAGCAAGGATTTTTCGTGGAACTGGATGCGTTTTTTTTTAAAGACGTTGCCCCATAGTCTATCATCAACAGCCTATAAATGCCCACTGCTGAGCAAAGCCTCTTCTCACACGGAGAAGGTTTGAGCATTAATCACCACGCTTGCTCAATGCGGGTTGGCGATTACAAACTTATAATTAGAAATTATAAGCCCAGGTTTCCTCACGATGTTTTCCTTCACCGTTTGTCAGTGGTGTCTAGATAATCTTAGCAAGTACATACTACATATAACTCGGAAAAGGTCACATTGGTACTTGCCGTTGGTAGGTTTCGAACAAGTACCCTCATGCATGAGAAGCGAGCGTCTTAAACCTCCGGGCCACCACGACTTAGTGCCCCATAGTAGTATTTTCTACCTCTATATCGTGGGTGCGTTTATAAACGTACATTTTCACGTACATCACATCACACTCCAACTTCAATTCACAACAAGAGTTATTCTTTGACTGCCTCATTGGCCGAATGGTCGCAAGTGCGACTGCCGGGCAAGGGGTCTCGGGTTCGATTCCCGAGTCGGGCAAAGTATTACTGGGTTTGTAAAAACCCTCAGAAGTAGCACGGAGTCTGGATATGTGCCCGGTATAATATATGGCAATAGGCTCTTCCCCTATTACATGGGACTCATAACATAAATAGTGATAAGTGGGTGCTACATTGTACAGTGGCATTAACTGCCGTAATGTACACCTCTGCCTACCCCTTCGGGGATAAAACGCGTGGTGTTATGTTATGTAGTTATTCTTTGCACGATCGAACTCACAACGAGACACATCAACTAATTACTACTAAAAAATTACTGCAACGGGGCCATGAAAGAAGAAAATAAAAGTCGACTGCATATATTTCACGCAAGTTATTTATTAAAAACATATAAAGTTACGTCTATGTATTTATCTCAGCACCACAGATCGACTGATTCTCGCAATTAACTTCAAAATTCACCAAAATTAACAAACCATTTTACAAAATCAAATAATTATAACTGAAAGAGAATACTTATACAGAGGCCTTAGTACCAATTTGTTTTACGTAGCGTGATCGATAGAGTCTGTCAAGCGAATCTAGTCCCACTTATTGATTGTTTTTTTTTATTTATTTCAAATATGTTTTTTTTTATCAAAAATTCAAGTATCAATAAGTTTTCAGCATGCTATATCAGTGTTGACACCTAAAAGATTTTTAATTTTGCCGCCTTTTTAATGAGACTTTTTTTTAAGGGGGGAAAATCATCGAATGACTGCTCCTGTCTGGGTGAGGCGGGAGGGAGTGTCAGACTCTTACTGACTAAAAACCACCCCGTTCCTTGTCCTGCACGTCGAGTCGGAGCCCCGGTTACCCGTTAGGTTCTCTGGGACTAGACTCGCTTCACAGACTCTACGTTCATGACGTTCTGCGGTCTGATTGGCCTGCTCCAATAAACCAACCAATCAGGGCTAAACGCGGTATCGTTTCGCTCTCGTTAAACGTAAACCATACTTATACTACGCCCTCTGAAATAGACAATAATGAAACAAAAATACAATTAAATTATTGTAAATAATAATTATAAATATATTGGATAATTATTAAAGTTTGTTGCAATTATCAGTCATCCAAACCTACCTAAATAATGATTAATTAATATTATATTTTTTTTAATAAAATCGCGCAACGTGCTATAAAAATAGGCACAAGGCGATTTTATCACAACAATAAAATCAATCGTGATTAAAAAAGTAATAACGGAATGTCTATAAAAATAAATTTCAATTCATTATTTAACAAAAAATTATGGCAAGGACTTCATTACGCCTTTACATTACATTTCAATAAAAATAAATATAGATGACATAATTAGATAATTAATTTAAATTATAATTTTTTTGTATACAATTTTATACTTTACAATTATTTATTATAAATGCAGATAATTTGGATGTACAAATAAAGAATTTTGTGGTTCGAAATTCGAAAATAAAATCAGAAATAATTTAGAGGTTATAACAATGGTCACCATAGATTAAAAATAATAATTTTGTTAAAACATTTCTATCGCAATGCGGTTGCGTTATCGATATGAAATATATCGACATTTTGCATAAAAAAAATGTATTTAGTCTATTCGATAAAAAAAAAATAAAGTAAGGACCTTTTTACACGGAGTGAAAAGGCACTGTCGGCCAAAATTAATAATCCAAAAGATAGATCGCTTTTACACAGAAATTTTTTAAAACAAAATTGATAACGGTTATTGATTTTGTGCTAAATGTATCTAAAATATCACAAACGTATTATGAATTTTATGCATTTAAATTATTATTTTATTAAACTAAATTGATAGAAAAAACACAACTGGCGGAACTTTGGTATGTACCTAAACAAGAGAACAGATAATTATTTTACGTTATTTTAATTTATTAAATAGTTTTTGTAGTCAAATACAAAATGAAAAATAACAGTTACATTTGATACTCTAAAACTGTGTAATTAATCGTATTTCTTACTATTTCAATAACATGTGTTGTATATGATTTATAATTTCAATATAATAATACCAAAACTGTCGATACGGGCCAGAGATGCTAGCACATCTCTAGTTTTCTATACAGGCTGTATTCACTATTTCGAGGTTGTACAGGCTGTTGTATTTACACAGCTGTATATTTTTTCGAATTTTATACAGGCTGTGTGTTTTTGAAACGTATACAGAGTGTGTAATTGCGAGTTGTGTGTATAAAAATAAAATTATGTAATTAATATATTATGTAGTATTACATGTCTACTAAGTAGGGAGAGTCTAAGGCCCCAAGACCAGCTGCTACCCCGCCTTCGTCGGCGTCCGCTAGCTTCGTGCGCAGCATATGTCCTACCTGGCGATTATGGAATATCTTCTCACTTGTTCTGTAATAATAAAGAATTTTAATTAGAAATTCATATTTTCTTTGCTAACAAATACTTATTGGTAATGGATGTATCAAGTATTATAAAATTTTCAAGGAAAAAAATTAAGATCTTTAGTTTTTGACTAAATTAATTAATCAGCATTATAATCGGCATTCGTCTCTCTACAAATTCTCCTGCTGAAATTAGATCATGCTCAAATAAGAGTATAAAATCATAATCTCCACACCTGGTAATTAAGTTGGAGATCATAACACAAATACTATAACAATAATAAAGTGTGGGAGAGCCAGGCTTCGGCACGAATGGGCCGGCTCGACCGGAGTGATACCACGGCCGAGCAGAAAAAAAACGACATGAAACAACGCTTGCGTTGTGTTTAGTCGTGTGAGTGCAGTTACCGGAAGCCCAATTACCCTTCCCAGTCTCCCGAAACCCCGTATCCTCCACAATCCTCAAATTTCCAATTCCCAAAAGGCCGGTAATGCACGTGTAACGCCTTGGTGTTTCGGGTGTCTATGCATGGGCGGCGCCGATTGCTTACCATCAGGTGATCCGTCTGCTCGTTTACCGGCTTATGCTATAAAAAAAATAAACTCACCCGATGATAACGCCAAAGATGCCGAGTTCGGACACTAGATCGACAACTGGGGGCGGCATTGTTGCACCAGGACGTATCACGTAGCCTTGTACCTGTAGTATTAAATCAATTTTATAACTTGAAAACCGCATCGAAATTGGTTCAGCCAATAGGGCAGTACACAGTATGTAAATTAAAAATGTAATTAGTCCATCAGTTAGATAATGATAAAATATTAGACACATATTTTTATGTCGTATAAGAAAACAATACTTAGTCAAAACGGAGTTAAATTTAGGAGTGGGAGGTCGTTACGTCAGGCTACCCTATAAAATGTAGCCGTGGAGGGGTTAACGGGTAACCGGGGCTCCGGCTCGACGTGCAGGAGAAGGAACGGGGTGGTTTTTAGTCAGTAAGAGTCTGACACTCCCTTTCGCCTCACCCAGGCGGGAGCAGTCATTCGATGATTTTCCCCCCTTAAAAAAAAGCCCCCTAGTGTAATTGAAATAAATAATTTTGACTTTGACTTAAATAAACTTACGAGTGGAGGTAGGATTCTCTCCATGAGAATGTAAGCGGCTCGCTCCCGGCTGTGACGCATGCGCTGTAGTGCCTCGCGCACTTCCGCGCCGTACACGTTATGGCCACCGCCTTCACGCTGCGGCTTCAGTACGAACCTACAAATACAACGCCACGACATTTAATCTTTAAATTTATTTATTATTTATAGTATTTATTTATGGCATAAGCCGGTAAACGAGCAGACGGATCACCTGATGGTAAGCAATCGGTGTCGCCCATGGACACCTGAACACCAAGTGCGTTACCGGCCTTTTGAGAATTGGGAATTTAAGGATTGTGGAGGATTCGGGGATTGAGGAGACTGGGAGGGGGGGGGGGGTTATTGGGTCTCGGGTAACCCCACTCACACGACGAAACACAACGCAAGCGTTCTTTTACGTCGGTTTCCCTTTCACAAGACGCCTTTTGTCCCCGAAGGGGTAGGCAGAGGAGGCACATTACGGCACTTAATGCCACTGTGCAATGTAACACCCACTTTTCACTATTTATGTTATGAGTCCTATGTAATAGGAGGTGAGCCTATTGCCATATAATGGGCACAATTCCAGACTCCGTGTTACTACTGAGAATTTTTTTAAAACCCAGTAATGCTTTGCCCGACGCGGGAATCGAACCCGAGACCCTATGCCCGGCAGTCGCACTTGCGACAACTCGGCCAACGAGGCAGTCATAATTTTAATTTAATCTTATATCTCATACTATTATATAAAGCTGAATTGTTTATTTGTTTGTACTGTGAAGTTCAGCACCTGATCTCTCTCCAGTGGTATCTGACTATCGATTTAATGTAAACAAATTATTCTAAGCAAGTAAGACTTAGAAAAAATCAACTCACTTCTCGGCGTCTTTGAGTCCCATTTCGACTGCCCTCTCGCCGTTCTCGTCGAAGTCCAAGGAATAAAGGCCAGTAAATATGTCCCTGACCCGGGAAGTGCTTGGCCCGGATCCCATGAACTTTTCCAACACGCCGGGCGAGGCCAACGCTTGCTGAACCTTCTTTGTACCAGCCAACTGATACTGAATCGACGGACATTTGATAGCCCTGGAAAAATAAACATAACATTAACATAACATCACGCCTTTTATCCCCGTAGGGATAGGCAGAGGTGCACATTATGCCACTGTATAATGTAACACCCACTTTTCACTATTTATGTTATGAGTCACATGTAATAGGGGGTGAGCCTATTGCCATATACCGGGCACAATTCCAGACTCCGTGCTACAACTGAGTTTTTTTTTTAAATACTTTGCCCGACCCGGGAATCGAACCCGAGACCCCTTGCCCGGCAGTCGCACTTGCGACCACTCGACCAACGAGGCAGTCTGGAAAAAATATATAATAATAATAATTAATTAACTGAATCGTTTAAAGAAAAAATAATCTATTGGAATGGCGATTCTTAGATTGGCTATATTTCTACATTAATGTAAAATTTGTGTATGTGAACTTGTATGTTTGTGAACGCACCCACAATACAAGAGATTCGAATCGTAATTTGGGGCAACGTTATTAACAAAAATACTGAAGAAGATTGGTTGATTGGACAAACCGCAACACATCAAAATTATTAACCCTTGACAATCCACTGGTAGACATGAGACAGCCTTCTGTACATAAGAAGGGGTCGCTATCTCCACGCTTATTAGAGATTGCAGTGTAAAAAGTGCAAGCGTATCGACGTGCGGTGCTGACCAGTCTTTGTCAAATGTTTAGTCCCATGCTCTTATGAGAGCCACGCAAGGAATGTAAGTGACAAATGTATTCAAACTCAAACTCAAATGCATTTATTTCAATTAAACCATAATTTGGTACTTTTGAAACGTCAACAAATCCTTACTAATATTATAAATCGGAAAGTGAGTTTGTTTGTTTGTTCCACGTTCACGCCGTAACTACTAAACCGATTGCTTTGGATTTTTGGAGACGTGAAGTTAGAAGTCTGGATTAAATAATAGGGTACTTTAAATCCCGAAAAATTTGATATTCTCGAGGGAAAACGAAATTATTGGTATAGATGGCACAGCGCCATCTATACCTACCAATATTTTCGTTTATTGGTATATGTCACATAGAGGTAGACTACTTTTTATCCTTTTGTGACGCGAGCGAAGCCGCGGGTAAAAGCTAGTATGAAATAAATAATAGTCTATCAGTCTGTCCGTCAGTGAAGCTAGGCGCTCGTTCCAAAATGTCGATTCGAGTGGAGAAGAACGAGCAAGAAACTCCATTCACTCTTTTCAAAAAATAAAGTCTGTTTTACACTGCTCTGATACATATTCCAATATTGTACACACATGTGAGAAAAATGTAAAGACATACCTGACGCATCATTTTACTCTACTGTTATCTATACTAATATTATAAAGAGGAAAGATTTGTACCTATTTTTGTATGTTTGTATGTTTGTAATGAATAGGCTCAAAAAGTACTGGGCCGATTTAAAAAATTCTTTCACCTTCCAATTTGACATAGGCTTTTCATTTTGAAAAAAATTAGGGTACCTTGGTAAAATTTGAACAATGTAACCGAAGGTGTAGAAAAATGAGTCCTCAAATGTCTTTCGTCGAATGCGCTGCCGAAACTATTAGCGGTAGAACAAAATAATGTACAACAATATTGAAGAACATCATAATGTCTACAAAAAACTCCGCGGTAGCATATGTCCAACTATTCTAGTTATGTCACTTTAAATTGTCAAACAACAAGCGGTCACCGGTGACCGCAACCTATTGTTCTATAATTGTGTCTACAAAACCGGTATTCGACGAGTTAACAATCCAAATTTTCAAAAATAAATAATTGTCTACCCCGTGCGAAGCCGGGACGGGCTGCTAGTCATTAACAAGTGTAAATATTATTTGTTTTTATTTTTTTACCGAATAACATCAAAACGGATGTAGGGATCGTGATTACAACTTAAAATTAACTACAACTAAACTATAAAATAAAATGAAAGTAAAAAAAAAAAGGAAACAACAAAAATTATTATTAAATTATTACTATTTTAGTTAATTTACTTTGTCATCATCATCATAACATCACGCCTTTTATCCCCGAAGGGGTAGGCAGAGGTGCACACAGAAGTAACACCCACTTTTCACTATTCATGATATGAGTCCCATGTAATAGGGGGTGAATTTACTTTGTATTCCACTAGAACGCGGGCAAAGCCGGTGGCTGAAGCTAGTTTAAAATTATGTGATTGTCAAAACTTACGTGGATCTTTCGACTCTGAGTCGCGCGTCCCATTCCCTCTGGGACGGGTACTGGGCGGGCTCGTAACCGGACCGGTAGTACACTACGGCGACTGGACGACCATCCCTAAAACATAAACATTATTTATTATATATATTGCAAGGTTTTTTTTTAACTTGCAATCAGTGCCGTCTTTACCATAAATCTCGGGGCCTGTGCTCAGGGCCCCGTAACCTCAAGGGGCCCCGTAACCGTAACGAAGGACCGATAATTTCTACGACGGAGATACGTTGCGCGACATTCTTCAAGTCGAGTCAATATATTTAACTCGACTTAATTACTAGGGAAACGGTCAGTGCCTTGTTCGTATTATGCTAGTATTTTAACCTGGTATCGCTAATTGACTAAAATACTACGCTTCTCTCTATCGTTTCGATTTTTGGACAAAATCGAGAGGGATTTACTAAACATTCACTGCTCGATTAAAATACTAGCATAGTGCGAACAAAGCATCAGTGAATGTAAGTTTATACTTACATACTTAAAAAAATGACTGCCTCGTTGGCCGAGTGATCGCAAGTGCGACTGCCGGGCAAGGGGTCTCGGGTTCGATTCCCGGGTCGGACAAGGTTTTTAAATATTCTCAACAGTAGCACGGAGCCTGGAATTGTGCCCGGTATATGGCAATAGGATCACCCCCTAATACATGGGACTCATAACATAAATAGTGAAAAGTGGACGTTACATTGTACAGTTGTATAATGTGCACTCTGCCTACCCCTTCGGTGTTAAAAGGCGTGATGTTATGTTATGTTACATAGCATAACATCACGTTTTTTTTTTAATCCCCGAAGGGTTAGGCAGAGGTGCACACAGAAGTAACACCTACTTTTCACAATTTACGTTATGAGTCCCATGTATTAGGGTGTGAGCCTATTCCCATATACCGGGCACAATTCCAGACTCCGTGCTGCTACTGAGCCAGCAAAACCGAGTAATACTTTGCCCGACCCGGGAATCGAACCCGAGACCCCTTGCCCGACAGTCGCACTTGCGACCACTCGGCCAACGAGGCAGTCAACAGGCAAGATGTTATGTTACTTACAAAATAAGTTGTTTCTTGTCATTCAACGTCGTTTCTTCAAAAATCTCATTCAACGTTTTCCTATGAATCTGTAGAAAATTGAAAACAAATCGGTTAATTACATAAAAAGTCATTCGCGGAGAACCTAATGGGTAACCGGGGCTCCGGCTCGACGTGCAGGAGAAGGAACGGGGTGGTTTTTAGTGAGTAAGAGTCTGACATTCCCTTCCGCCTCACCCAGACGGGAGCAGTCATTCAATAATTTTCGCCCCTTAAAAAAAAAACTACGGACACTACATGAGAGGCAGCTATCTCCACGGTTAGCGGGCGGGTTGGCGTTCGCAGTATAAAATGTTCCAACAAATTAGACAGCGCGGCTACCCGGTCTGTGTCGTGTACAACCCCAAATTTTGTTTGATTTCCAGATGGAGCTAGTTTGAACCTATTGTCTTTTCGTCCAATGAAGAATTAGTTTGAATCATACCGTTGATCTGCTTTTATAATAACTATCGTGAGACATGCTAAATTAGCATTTAGGTGTTGCATTGTTCTCACACAATCGAACCAACAAAACTATGTAACTATACAATTGTATTGTAAACTCGATTGAAAAAGAGTAACCTATGGAGTTTCTTGCTCGTTCTTCTCCATAAGAATCTACACTTTGGAATGAGCAACTACCTTCACTTCTACATTTTTTTTGTTATTAACGATCAAAGGTGCCTTCCTGGTCTAATTGAAATTAATGATTTAAAAATCGCGGGTTACTCACGTGAAAATACTGAGTAAAGGTCTAAGCTAGTTTCTAACCACAGAGGGGTTCTTACTCAGGAGCAGCGTGCGCGGTTGCGGCAATGTCGCTACGCCCACTGTCAGTAGGCTGCACGACATCTCCAGTATCACTCAGTATTTTCACTGAGTAACCCGCAATTTTTAGTTAATATACCATTGGTCATTAAAAACATACAGCTCACAGTGATTGGACAAACTGACTTCTGGTAAAATAGCGGTATCTAGTATTTTAAAACGGAAACCCCCATCCTGGGGGCTTACTCTTGAATCCAATTCCGATCGATCGTAAAATTTCGTACTCTTGAGTTGCAACACTAGCGCCCATTGCATCCGCATTGCGAGGAGATTGTATGAACTAAATGGTATTAAGTTTGGCTTTATATTCCGTACTCTGAATGCTAATTTAACAGCTACGATTGGGGTTGTATAGTTTTGACATTGAATTATTGAGATTATATTGGATTGAAATTGCATTGACATTGAGATTGGTTTCAAGAGTAAGCACCCTGGTCCGTTTACTCGATTGTACCTTTAAAACTTACCATAATATCGGGTCTCTTTTCAGCAATTTCGAACTCATGGAACCTTTGGTCACAAATATTGTATGATACCTCTTCGACAACGAAGAGTATCACCGCGCTTGGTACGCCGAAGAGATCGTACGCGTCAGTTATACCGGAACACAAGCCCGACAGAGCTTTATTCTCAGGCATCTGAAAAAAAAAAACATAACATAACATAACATCACGCCTTTTTATCGCCACAGTAGGCAGAGGTGCACATTTCGGCGCTTAATGCCACTGTACAATGTAACACCCACTTTTCACTGTTATGAGTCCCATGTAACACGGGGTGAGCCTATTGCCATAATATATCAGGCACATTTCCAGACTCCGTGCTACTACTGAGCCAGAAAAATCCAGTAATACTTTGCCCGACCAGGGAATCGAACGCCCCATCGAGACCCCATGCCCGGCAGTCGCACTTGCGAACACCGGCCAACGAGGTAGTCAAAAAAAAACATCAACATATATAATATGACTGCACGGTTAGTGCGGTGGCCGGGTAACTGGCTGCCGTGCAACGTGTCGCGGGTTCGATTCCCGCACGGAACAACTCTTTGTGTGATCCACAGATTGTTGTTCCAGGTCTGGGTGTCATGTGTATGTGAACTTGTATGTTTGTAAACGCACCCACGACACAGGAGAAAAGCCTAGTGTGGGGCAACGTTATTAAAAAAGAAAGAAGAATATAGAGCCCTGAAAACCTTCAGTAAAGGAAGCGGTCCGAATGTAAGAGAAAGATTTTTTGCCATAGAAAATCCACAAAAAAGTTTTTTCTTTTTTTTTCTTGTCTCTACTTACATTTTTAATTAAGTCAGGATGTCCTAGCTGTCTCAGAATATAGCTGAAAATAAAAAAAAAACAAACTCATAAACAATATGATAGACATAGACAATAAAACATATATTATGGCGTCATCTTTGTCTCTGGTCATTGTTATTTCGTCTCAAACTTCAAGATCTAAATTAATTTGACATTTTATTACTAACTACAAATATTATAATTGATCGATTGTTTGTTTCTTTTGAATAGACTCCTAAACTACGGAAATAATTTGAAAAACAATTAATTCAGGAATTGCATCATTCATTTAATTTGAGACAAAAGTGACGTCATTATGACAGTTGCTAAGTCATGCACACATAGTCATGCACACATACAAACAAATGTGATGATCATTACTCTTCTAAACTAAACGTCATGCTGAGTTCTAAATTTAAATACAGTACACAACTACACCTTCGTTATAAAAAAAGGTCCAGACACGTCACAGATGAAATAAGACTTTTTATAAACGACCATAGATTCAATTTAATCCTGCATAAAGCTAGCTAACGGCCGAAATTAAGAGACTTGGAGGAACCTTTGAGATATTTATCTCCAAGATTTTTGGTAGAAATTCAATAAAGCTATATACATTTAACAAAAATCTGTTTGAGAACTGTTTTAATTTCGCCCGTAAGTTATTTCTCATGTTGAATAATCTTCAATTAATTTTATACATTGGCCGTGTATCAAAAGCCTTATTAAAACATTGTACCTATAACAAGCGTATGATTATAAGTACAAAAAATACAAAATACAGTCTAATTAATGAATAACGTGCAAGAATGACGTGCAATAGAAAAGTCTATCTAATACTACAGGCAAAGACCAAAGTAATTAAGCTTAAAAGGTAAAATAATAGCGCGAGCCTGAATTTTTTATTAGATACGTTTTAGAACAGGTCTTGGCATTATTTTATTACAATCATTGCATTCATAAAAAAAAGGAGATGGCAAATATGACATTTCAAACAGAAACAGAAATGACGTCTATGTTTATAAAAAAATTCATGCTCGCTGTGCTGATACGTCAATGGTATAATAATAATAATAATAAATAACAGGTACTTAATTAATCTTATAAAGGCAACTACGATTAACTAGATCTAAACTATAAAATACGTAAAATCACGCCTTTTGACCTCTATCGCAGGCAAGGTGCACGTTTCATGTAACACCCATTTTTGCAGTTGTTATGAGCTCAAACTAATAAAAAGTTGCCAGTGAGTCCCTTGTCACATATAATAGGTAATTGGCGGACGAGCCAGGTTTCTAACCAAAGCAACTTAGAATTTCAAAATCAAGAAAGCCAAATATTTTTTGGTCCCAGAAATCAATCTCATTGGAATGATACTAAAAAAAGGTTTTATTTAAGGCGGGAAAATCATGGAATGGCTGCTCCCGCCTGAGTGAGGCGGGAGGGAGTGTCAGACTCTTACTCACTAAAAACCACCCCGTTCCTACTCCTTTCGAGCCGGAGCCCCGATAACCCGTTAGGATCTACTAAAAAGGTTAGAAACTGAATATGTTTAGGGACATCGAAAATAACCGATCTCTAATAACGGTGCGTCTACATCTGGCGAATTTTCCGCGAATTTGCAGCTCGCGATCCGTTTGCGTGCTGTCCGTGTGCATTTTAAATTATTATACGAGCCTCCCATAAGCTGCACTGAAGAGGTGCACCAAACCATTGCCATGACTTCACGCGCGCCGCTCGCAAACGGCTCGCGATCTGCACATTCGCGGCACATTCGTCAGATGTCACACAGACATCTCGCGATCGATATGGGCTTTTAACAGAAAATAGAATTTATGTCAAAAATCGATCTTAATCCAAAGATTTTAGATTGACTGTTCTTTTAGCAGCTTATGTAAGTAAAAGAAAAGTATGTAGGTAGGTATCAAAGGATCGTATTTTGTCGCACCATGGGACAAAGACGTGAGTTTATGTATGCGTGTAAACATAAAATAATAGGTAAGATGTCAAATATTAAGAAGATATAACGAACAAGTGACGAGATGAATTTATGAAACCATATTATACAAAACAGACTTTTGTTGCAGTACTGCAATCTATAATTGTGAAAAGATAAACTCGAAAATGAAACTCGTCATTAAACCAACAGTGACAGCAATTCATTATAATAATAATAATAATAATACGTTTATTTGTTAGAATATTGTTACAAAAGGTGTTACAAATAAATTTATGTTCTGAATATTCTGCTGTTTCCAGCGTACAAATATTAAAAGTTGTAAGGTTGTTGCCCTGTGCTTACCAATGGCTACTAATAAGGAACGAGGTAGCCCTCGTTCATAATCACAAGTAGGTAATATACATAACATTTTGCCTACCGTGGTTTTAATTTTCATCACCTAGACATATCTCGAGAACTATCTACTGTTTATGCAAAATCGTACACAATACGATCCAGTATTTATTTTTAATTGGATGTTGCATTTATCTACGGCGGTTATAAAACACCAAGTTATGACCAATAGGAGCCGAATAACAGCTGAAAACCGCGCGAGAGAACAAAGTGTTACATAAAGGTCGGAATAAAAACAAATGCAAGAAAAGTGGGTTAAACTTAAAACTTTTCAATCTCAATAGACTACGCGATTTCACTGATTTTGTGAAATATCTAAATAAAAAAAAGAAAATATGTTTCAAACTGCGGTCGGGCAACGAACCATATTGTTTGGTCAATCTATCGTTGGTTTTTTAAAGTCAGTAGTCGAGTCTTGCAATTTCGGCAAAAAACTAACCAACATCGCTAATTTTACTGTGCACCAGTACATGAGCAAACAATGGTATTTCCGAGTATTTTAGTTCAGTAAAAATACAATATACTAAACTAAGGTATTATTTAATAGGTACGTTATTTTTTATTGGGGCCGGGTGTAAGACTCATAGTGACTAAAAACCACCCCGTTCCAACACCTGCTTTGAGCCGGAGCCCCGATAGTAAAGCTTGCGGTTGTCTATAGCCTCAGGGAGTAGGACAATATATGTTAAATTACATACAAAACGTGTCATATCAATAAATATCAGATGAATTGATTACTTGGTGGAATTATCAAAATAAATAAATCTTACGTTGATATTTAAAATTTAAAGTCAACGTGTATACTCGTTTGACAGTTAGCCTGTCAATTCTGACATCCGTCATACAAACAAAGATGGCATCAAGGCGACTACAGTAAATAAGATAACAGACTACTATCTACTCAAGATTTTGTTAACTACGAGCAGTAATGATACAATTACTTGCGATGTTATTTAGGCAACGCATTGCATCCTATAAGAAGGTATTTGAATACTTATACGATTGAACGAAAAATTCAAATGTCAAGTCTTTAAATTTTTTCTGCATTATTTTTATTACTGCACATATTTTTTTATTTTTTTTATATTTGATGAGGCGACGACGTTTGACCACTATCTAGTCTGGCGGTAAGCGATGATGCGACGATGGAGCACGTCGTCCCATATATTATGATATATTATGCATATATTATGATCGTAACGACTCGGCCCTTTGGCTTGCAGGAAGTCTCCTGCACCACGATCGTAATTTCTCAAAGGAGGTTACGTTTAGGTTACATTTTAATAATGTCACTCATCAACAGCCTATAAATGCCCACTGCTGAGCAAAGCCTCTTCTCACACGGAGAAGGTTTGAGCATTAATCACCACGCTTGCTCAATGCCGGTTGACGATTTCAAACTTATAATTAGAAATTATAAGCCTAGGTTTACTCACGATGTTTTCCTTCACCGTTTGTCAGTGGTGTCTAGATAATCTTAGAAAGTACATAGCGGAAAAAGTCACATTGATACTTGCCGTTGGTAGGTCTCTTAAACCTCCGGGCCACCACGTAATGTAATGTAATGTCACTAACGGTCGTTTTCTAAAAACTCTCCTAAATTTGAAGGAACTCCTAAGCTATGTGACATTAAATTACATTTTGGTTTTCACCAATCTGTAAGTGTCACCTAAAAGTACACCTGTACAAGTAAGGGGTATGTTTAAGGTGCTACGTCACGCTAAGTAACTTTTAGTTAAGTGATAGGTTAGGGGTGGTTGGTAAAAGGTCCTAAGTCCTTTTACCAGTTATAAGAATTTAGGTAATATTTTGTACTTAAAAATGTAATATGGTGGTAAAGATTTTTAACTTTTTAAGTAATAGTTCGGTATATAGTTTATATAGTTTTCTCAACAACTTTAATCGTGTTTTATTATCATACCTCTACTATCGGATACCAAGCTGCAATTTGAAAAAAGCGTAAGATAATTTGAATTTCATAGGCGTACCTTGCCGCAAGACGGTGGCACAGTAGTCACGTGCTCCCGTGCACAGCGAGGTTCAAGGGAGTCGCGCGTCTCCCAAGTGATGTACCGTAACAAGAGTTGCACTGTGGGGGCGCCGGAGTAGGTTTGTTAAGAGAACCCGGTGCCTCTTACACTTTGGTACAGTTGCCACCGGGGTGGTTTTAGTGAGGTACAAATCTTACACTCCCTAGTCCTTTATCCTCTAAAAGTTAAGCACCTTTAGAAAGTTTGTCATCAAACAAAAGGCTACCTTGCTGCATACCTATACGTAACTCCTCATACATTACACTCGTTTTGTAATTTTTTTTACTACAATGCAACTACATATTACGTTACAGTTTATAATATCTGTCGCTCTTCTTAGAAACGAAGGGATCTGGACTCCAATAGCATTACAATAGAGCAGTTTTTTCTTGCATTACGATCTAAAACTTATGTTTGCGTGTTAATATAATTCGTAAATAAAGGCTGAGTATTGGTTTGTGGCAATGTGATGCTTGTAACATTAAACTGATCGTGAGAGACGTGACAATGAACAAAATGCCACGTCATATGTGTGTTTACATATATTGAAATAATAATAAACAAACAGAGAAAGCACAAGGAAATGTTGTGATATAACAATAATGTATCAAGTGATATCTGTGCATGTGTGTATGAATGGAACATAGGTAAGCACCAAAACAAATTTTGAAAGATGTGTACCCTAGGCCATACCCAGCAAAGATTGGACAGAAATACACATTTCAATTACTATTTACAATAAAACAATCGTTATCTTTAATTAACTTACAATTTTGAAAACGGATTTAAATAAACCGACAATGCAGGCGTGGACAGGTAACATCTCTCAAGTGAACGTGCCAGGACAAAGGAATCAAAGCTTACAATTCAAATAAATAAATACATGCACGTGGACTGATGAGAGTCAACTAATATAATGCTTACCTACAACTATATAAGACTTAATATCTGGAAATCAATTAAAATGCACCATACAAATTACATCTAAGAAGCAGCATATATCTACCATGCCGGATCTGCCACCAATGTGAAGCAAAGCGTACAGTGCAACAAACAACGGAAAAATACGAAGATGTACGAAGATACACGAAGCTCTAAGTGGTTGAGGATAGATGCAGCGTGCAAATAGAAGAAAAGAACAGCAGCCACATGAGAGATGTTGAGCTGGTTGGTGCAGGTAAGTGCCTGGGTCTCTGCCAATCAAAGTTGTCACAAAAGAGGCGATATGCCTTGCAATGTTCGATTACAAGTACCCAGGCATTACCCACGCCGTGCAGCGTTGTCGGTACCGAGACATTGTTGGTAGATACGACGTCATGGCTCCAAAGCTTGAGGCCACTGTGTTAAATTCCACTTGCTTGATTTTATTACTCTCCGTGTTCTGCATCAGGTAATCGGACCGGAAGAGACCGAGGCTGACCGACTGCAAATATTTAATTCTGTGAATTTCTGTCCAATCCACTCAAAGTATTATGAATATATGATGTTGATGTTATATTCTTCATTTTCTCCGCGTTCGCACCGCCACCTTTCAACTAATATTTACAAAAACATTCTAAGATAAGTAAAGTATTTAAAGACATAATTTCCAATTAATATCTACATATTCTTAAAATAAAGCATTGTAACTTAATTTTAAAAAAACACAGTTCCATTGTTTTCTTTAATCTTGCAAATGATCAAATACTGTAATGCTGTTGAATAACTATTGATTAATAAAAAAAAACTGTAAGTACATGAATTATAAAAACATTTCAGTATTTGAGCTTGGACTACAATTACTAAAAAAAAACCAAGTAAATAATAATAATGATAATAAATAACAAAAATTATCAAATTCAATTTCGAATGAGGATTTTGATTTTAAGCTTCCATTTTAAACGAAATATAGAACTGTTTATGCAGCTAAAATGATTAATTCTCATTGACAAACCTAATCATAGGTTGTTGGACGTCACAAGCAGTATTGTCTGTGGTTTAGGAAAACAAAAGTCAAGTTTCCTACTCATGTCACTGTTTTACCCATTATGACTAAAAAATAATAACAACATATTCATCTTTTACTTGTTATATGAAGCTGAGCTTGTTTGTTTGAACGCGGTGATCTCAGGAACTACCTCTAGTTGTACGATTTGAAAGATTCTTTTTGTGGTGTATAGCGAATTTATCGAGGATGACTATATGCTATAAAACGTCACGCTGCGATCAATAGGCGCCGAGCACAGCGGGCGAAACCGCGCGGAAGTAGCTAGTACGTAATATACTCATAAGGAATACCCTATAAGATCTAGCTTCTGCCCGCGACTTTGTACGCGCAATCCCGTTTTCTCCCGATCCCGAAGGATTTTCAGATTTTTTTCTGTCTTAAGAACCTTCTCTTAATAATATCAAATACAACAAAAAAACTATAGTGAATTCGGTCCAGCCATTCACGCGTGATGCCGTAACCAAGGGAAAAAGGGATTCATTTTATATATATGTATACTAGCTTGTGCGCGCGACTTCGTACGCGCAATCCCGATTTCTCCCGATCCCGCAGGATTTTCAGGATTTTTTCTGTCATAAGAACTTTCTCCTAATAATAACAAACACAACAAAAAAAATCATTTAAATCGGTCGAGTCGTTCCCAAGTTATGGCGTGACAATGGGAAACGGGGTTCATTTATATATATATATAGATATAAGTGCAACATCCTGTAAGCTAAGTTTAAGGAAGGAAGCTATACACGGAAGCTATTCATTGAATCATTATTGTGACAACTATATTATTATTTTCCCGTAAATAATGTCCTGTTTATGCTATAATTGAATCTATTTTCCTCATATAATATCACCTATGATTCAACGGGATTGTCAAAGAGTTTTACAACAAACCAATAAGCCGTGATTCAATCCAATGTTAATTGTTAATATATTCCATTCATATATTATATTTATTGTCCTTGTTTATGGTAAACCAATGTCGTATGAGTGTTGATCATGTTTTTCCCATAGATTTTCTTTTTACTAATGACACGTAGGTAAGTATAATACCCGGCACGAATCATTGCAAGATTTTTCATTCTGGGCTTCACATTTCATGCGTTGTGTATTTCCCCATTATGAAAAAGATCTTGAGGACACCTGGGTTTAAAATTTATAATTACAAGTTCGAAATCCCCAACCCGTGGTAACGCGTTGTGATTAATGCTCAAACCTTATCCACGTGAGAAGAGGCCTTAGCTCAGCGGTGGGCGGATTTATTCTGTTGTGTGTACTTTCTCACTATCTCTTACTTTAAAGTTCAACAAATTCCGTTCCGTATTTTAACATTAGAACTTCTAAGTAGACAAAATTAAACAAAATGATGATAAGAACTATAATATCATGAGTGTAACTTCCCCTTTCATTTTTGGAATTTTGCAATTTTGTTCTCTCCATGGTCTTCCTTCATCGTATGGACGACTGGGGGATTCTCCGGACTATTATCAGGTAAAACCACAGCGGAGTTTCTCCTCTGCCTGTTGCCGTGACCCGGGTCAACGTTGCGAATTCAACGTACTGCAAAAAAAAACATCTTGCGCATGTTACGTGCCGGGTACTATACTCAAGTAAATTGTAAAACGAATTCTAATTCAAAGATCTCCGAGAAACTAACAAGGTTTTAAGTCGTAATTTTTTAGTATGTCTATGTATCGAAAATTTGAAATAATCCATTTTGACTGAGGAAACATCCCTATATCGTCATCCCAAATCCCATTACTCGTTATGTTATTCGTCAATTTGTGTTTATTAAACATTTCATGTATGTTTTGTATTCAAAATAGGCATAGTAAGTAGCTAAAGAAGACAATAGTCGGTAGTTGATAATGGGAGGCACAATATTGACATGTATTTACTGCTACATTCTACGTCAAATATACAAGGCAGAACGTGGCATTATATACAGCAAAATTTACAAATATACTTTCAATTTTAATCTATAATAATAACTACAGCCGGTTGTTTGTAAAAATCGTGCAATCGAAACAGATTAAAAAGGATTAAAAAAACATTTAGCGGTTTTTGTCATTTGAATTTGAATAATTAACGATCACTGAAATGTTGTAAGTAGAGGTACTTAAATATTGTACTATCTATCTGTCATTTTACAAAGAATTTATATGTACAGAACTATTCTAGAAAAGGGTTTTAAAATTGACCGATTTGAATATTCCAATATAATAATTAAAACCATAAATTAGATCGCCTTTTCTTGGTATTCGTTGATATGAACTTTTTGTTTTTAATTTTCATTAAAAAATATAAAGTTTTTTTTTTTCAAAATGCAACAGATTTTTGTCAAAACAGCCGGTCTTATTATTAACAATAAGCTGGTTTCATTAGCTAGCTAGCTATCTATAACTATAACTTAAGCATAACGAATAATGTATACCATATCAAATTTAAATAAATATTATTTCATTTCAGTTATACATTGGTAAAATTGGTCATTTTTTTAGCGGGCAACAAGTTCAGTTG
This sequence comes from Spodoptera picta, assembly GCA_038387885.1. Taxonomy (NCBI): domain Eukaryota; kingdom Metazoa; phylum Arthropoda; class Insecta; order Lepidoptera; family Noctuidae; genus Spodoptera; species Spodoptera picta. The sequence goes on from JAZHFQ010000116.1 coordinate 339,313, forward strand.
TCCGTAATGAAACAATTAATTATTTATCAATCATGCAACTTTAAACTAATAAATCTATAGAACTGTAGAGTCTAACAAACGAAAGCTATCCAAAAAATGGCGCGAATTTTAAAAATAAGCGCTGTCAAGTGTTAACCCCGGCTGTACACTGCTGAAACGGAGTTGATCCTTTTTATTTTACAAAATGTTTTTACAAGGTTAAGTAACAATAAGTCGATTTTTTAAAATTAGCGCTTTGTTTTTTATCAGTCTTCGTTGGTCGACTAACAGCCACATTGAACTAAAAAATCTAATGTTGCCCTACATAAAAAAAATGACTAGCAAAGTCTATGTTAAAAATAATGTTAGCACAATGTTAATTGACAAACATAAAATTAGATAATTCTTTTGGACTTAAGAATGTACACAACTATTCATTATTGTGTAATTACTTTTTGAAAATTTGGGTACAGTCCTATAGTCGATTAAGTTATAAAATTTTAATTTTGTTTTTTTTATTTGTATAAAGGCAGTTAGTGTGTTAGTCACAATAATAAAATGAACTAGAAATTGTCATACTTAATGGTAGGTAGGTATCATCATTTTTAAATAAATAAAGATTTTGACATGTAAATGGTAGTCAATATGAAAGATAGAGTAAAAAAGTTTTTAATTAAAATCAGATGGTGAAGAGCTTTATATGGTCACATTTGATGGATTGCGAACTATTCCCATTGATCATTATACATCAGATCAACAGCCTGTAACTGTCCATTATTGGACTATAGACGTAATTTATTTAAAAAAGGATTACAATGATCTAAATATGAAAGCTTAACAGGCAGATTGGCAACCACAGTTTAAAAAGATTATCATAGAGCGATATTCGCTGTTTTCTCTCTATTACATGTACAGTTCCTTAGTGATCTCTTGCGACAACTGCGGGAGAAGGAGAGGTAGTGACAAAATGTGTTCTGAGGCCGGCGCTATGATTGGCCGGTTCCAATGAAAGAACCAATCACAGCGCCGAGCGAGGTCTCAAACGTAAGACAAACTTATACTAAGCCTCCTGACATCGCCACACGGTACCTCAAATGATGAAAACCTGTTTTTATACCGATCACAAGTATTGAACAATTTCTAGTAGTCTATATATTAAACATAAATGACAGGCACAACTGAACGTATCGCCCGCCTGCTTTATTATTTTCAAGCAGAGACCGTTCACTAGCCCCATTCACACATAATTATTAATATAACTCTATATAATAATTATTATTATTAATATATATTTCTGTTATACTAATGTCCTTTACAAAGGTTACTTTATTTGCAAAACAGTTGTGTTACCATAACGAATTGTATTTATTCAATAGGCGTGGTTTGTTATTGTTACTAAGAATATTTTAAAAATAATCGCGTCCCTATATCATGTGTGACAAGTTCGTAACCAATGTACGAACGAATATATTGAAATAATTATTATATGCTGAAATTTGTACCCGGTTTTTAATTTAGATAACAAGCAACGATATTACTTACTTTTTAAATGGACATGACATTATGAGATCAAAACAGTTATATAATCGATTTTTAAAAAGAATGTGTGAATGTGGCTGTATAGGAACGAACTCCACGGTCTTCTACCTCTGTATTTCTCTGGAAACCGGTCCGAGGTGTCCGAATCCTGACGCGATGCTGTTGATTTCCACCTGCTTCCAGGAGCAGTATGGGGTGTGCTTAGCACACTGGTTCTCGGTGTGTGGACAGCGTGATTCCAGCATAATGTCGGAGCGCAGCATCCCTAGTGATATCGGCTACGCCACACAGCACATTTTACATGATATTTGAACGCCGACAGTTAGTATGAACATGAGTGTGATACAAACATTATAGCACATTCAAAAACGATTTTCTAACATAATAAAATATTTTTTTATTGAATTTCATGTCTATTCAATCGTTTGTGCCTGTGTCAAGATTATATGAACATAACAGGAGTGTGATTAGATTTCTTTATTTTTTTTACAGTATAATTTAATCTGAAAACTCATTCAAACTATTTTGCATAACGAGAGAAATAAAGTCCTTTATCGACGAAGCTGGGTTACTTAAGGAAACCGATTAACTGTATCAGGTTGTTACTTCTTCTAATTCCGACTAAGTATAATAACTTAGGCACTGAGTCTCAGACAGAATTTCACACACTTTTATAACTAGGCTACCATCAAACTAAGTTGTAATATAAACCTTAATATGTGAGACTTATGGAACAAAGTTTGTTTATTTTTAAAAACACATGTGTGAATATAAAAATGAAATCAATTGACAGCTCTGTAAACCACACTCATGTTTTGTTCATAAATATAAGTAATGATGAGTTACCTGTGTTATGCCCTCATTGCGTACTTTCACCCATATGTCGTATAAGCTCTTCGTAAACTCATCAACTTGCAGTGCATTTTGCAATGTATGCTCCAAGAATTCATCGTTATGCGCCACCTACAATTAAACAAAATATTTGAGGTCGCTTTTGACACTTAAAATAAATTTATTTAATACTTATTTCGATTATGAATTTTCTATCAAATGAATTCAAACAACCAACTCCCTCTTCTTCTGAAGTCAGTTAATTAATATACCTTCTCCTAAATCCTTACTAATATTATAAATCGGAAAGTGAGTTTGTTTGTTTGTTCCGCTTTCACACCGTAACTACTAAATCGATTGCTTTGAATTTTTGCAGACGTAAAGTTAGAAGTCCGGACTAAATAATAGGGTACTTTTTATCTCGGAAAAATTTGATATTCCCGAAGGAAAACAAAAGTATTGGTATAGATGGCGCTGTGTGTATTGGTATATTATTATATCACAGGCTATTTTTCATCCTTTTGTGACGCGAGCGAAGCCGCGGGTAAAAGCTAGTGTAACAATTATTTTCTTGAAAACTTCATCAAAATCGGTTCAGCCAAACGCGAGATAATTGCGCACAAATATACATACTGGTCAAAGCAAGAACCTTATTTTTGAAGTCTGTTAAAAATTATGAACATGAAGTCAATGAATTAAAGTGTGATTATCTTATACACGGTTTATAGTAAAATATTAATAGTTAGCATTATTTGTTTTTTTTTTTTCTTAAGGGGAGAAAATCATTGAATGACTTCTCTCGCCTGGGCGAGGCGGGAGGGAGTGTCAGACTCTTCTGACTAAAAATCACCACATTCCTTCTCCTGCACTTCGAGCCGGAGCCCCGGTAACCCGTCAGGTTCTCCGCGACTCTGTATTAGCATCTGCCCTGTTGAGCCTTATCCGTTGTGGTCTGATGGCTCTTTTTTTTTTTTTTTAAGGGGGGAAAATCATCGAATGACTTCTCCCGCCTGGATGAGGCGGGAGGGAGTGTCAGACTCTTACTGACTAAACACCACCCCGTTCCTTCTCCTGCACGTCGAGCCGGAGCCCCGGTTACCCGTTAGGTTCTCCGCTCTAGGTCTGATGGCTCATAGAGGCGCGCGGAGAACGCGACATGCCTCTATTACGCTAATAGTTAGCTTAATAAATAAATTAACATAGGTACCTTATGCATTAGTTCATTTAGTATTGGCTGTAATTCAACAGCTTTCTCAAATTCCGTTTTTGGAAATGGTGATGGCAGTAACACAAATGGTGCAACCTGTAAAAAAAATAAAAAGTCAAATTTTTTTTTTTATTAAAGGGAGATTGCTGTTTATTCTCTAGTGAAGCCAATAAATCCTTCTTTATGACATATGAAATATTGTTTTTTAATTCCAACAGATATGTTAATCAATTTTACTGTACTATTCTATGGCATTTATGTTCTTCTTGTAAGTTGAATTATGTGTACTTCTTCAGCATGCAGTAATGGTAAAATGTAGAGAACTTTTACTATAAATATCAAACCCATTATATTTTTTAACCTGCTTCATAAATACCTCTGCTACAATATTATTAAAAAAAAATTGGTTTAATTAGAAATTTTGAAAAAAGAAACTATCTTTACTAACCTATTAATTCTCAAGCAACTAAAAAGCTCACAATAGGCATAATGTGAATATAATTGTCAATCATTTAATTAAACTGTTAAACACCAAGCGGTCACCGGTGACCGCAGCCTATTGTTCTATTATTGTGTCTATAATGACGGTACTCGACGAGTTAAACTAATTCAATTTATTTATTAACAAAAGAATTCTATTTCATATTTTTTGTTTCAGGTAGTTATCTAAATAAGATACATTATTATTTTATTTCATCTGCTTACTATGAAGATTATGACTACCTATTTAGATTAATTAAGCTCAAATATCCCTCCGCATAAGAGTCTCAGTAGGTATACCATTGTGATTTAAATTATAATATAAAGTATGGACTATAAAAATTTACAAAGTGCCTAAATGAATTACATATAGAACATTGTCTACAGAAACATATGGAGTATTCCATATGAATTATATTTTATTAAATAACAGAAAACTTTTTCGTACTACAGTAAGATAATGTTTTTTTTAATGATGATGTTAATGTGATATAAAAAATAACCTGAATAACATCTTTGTTGAAATGCTTCTTATCTCTCATGGCTACTCCATGCATCAAACCCCAGTCTCTAGCCTTTTCTATCACGTTCACCAAGGCTTTATGCTCAATGGGCAGCGGAATACACGATGCAAAGCGAGCTTGCGACATTTTGCGACACAGAAATATCACCAAATAAATATTTAAGATTAAACAAACTTCACGATTTTAAATGCACTACTGTTTAGCTGTGCGCGTGCTTCTGTGCTCAGAGTTGAACGACGTATAAGTAATTTTGAATAATTTGTTGTATTTTATAGTCTGCCTAATAGCTAATTCATCGTTGCATTCGGTTTTTTGTGACAATGACGTTTGTTATTGTCAATTATGACATTATGACTCTAAGACGACAGGTTGTCACTTGTCAAAACAGACAACAGCCGTAAATGACTCATAATCGTAAATACTTTTTTTTATGGAATAGGAGGACGTCAATCATACTTCCCCTTACTTATTATACTCTTTGGAGCATACAGATCACCGGATGATAAGCGATCAGCGCTGCCCATCGACACCCGCAACACTAGAGGAGTCACAGTTGTACAGCATTTGCTATGGTTAGCAATCTTAGAGAATCAAAAGTTGGTTTGATGTTCTCGTTAGAAACACGCTTGCATGTCATGTCACGTCGAGCCTTCGGACGGCGATCATGGTTGGCTGGCCACTCGACTAGAACCAGACCCGAGCGTACGGCGCGTCGCATTACGCACGCGACGCTAAGAGCCATCCGGCCACCACGGCAGGGGCTCAATAGGGCTGATGCCGGTACGGAGCCGTAGAGGACTTAACGAGTTGTCAGAGCTCCGGCTTGAAGGGCAGAAGTAGGAACAGGGTGGTTTTTAGTCAGTAAGAGTCCGACACTGCCCTGAGGACACGGTGGAACACACGGTGGGAGAATGCCCTTCGTGGGCTGAGCACCGCCGTGTCCTCAGGGAAGTGATCGGCGATGGCGACCTCTCGCGTCCGGGCCTAGTGCAGGCCATGATGCGGAGCGAGGGGGATTGGGATACCGTCTCCTCCTTTTGCGAAGCAGTCATGCTAGCTAAGGAGGAGACGGGACGCTTGAGGCAGCGAAGCGCTGCCTCCTCGCAACCCAGCCATCGCGAAGGACACACCGGGCGTCGGGGATCGCGGGACGATCTCCGGCCACCGTAAGCGCGGGCCTGCGGACGGCGAGCATGGGTGGCTCCCCGTCCGACCAGAAACAGACCCGAGCGTACGGCGCGTCGCGTTCCGCGCGTGCCTCAAAGAGCCATCAGACCACCACAGATGGGGCCCAATAGGGCCGATGCCGATTCGGAGTCGCGGAGAACCTAACGGGTAACCGGGGCTCCGGCTCGACGTGCAGGAGAAGGAACGGGGTGGTTTTTAGTCAGTAAGAGTCTGACACTCCCTCCCGCCTCACCCAGGCGGGGGCAGTCATTCGATGATTTTCCCCCCTTAAAGAAAAAAAGAGTCCGACACTCCCTCCCGCCTCACCCAGGCGGGAGCAGTCATTCGATGATTTTCCCCCCTTAAAAAAAGTATAGTTCTGTCTCTACAAAGTCCAAAGTCTGACATCTCCGTTATTATTAAATCTATGATCTGGACACAACTGACACAAACACAACAACAACACTGGATGGTGGGATCACATAAAAATTTGCTCATCGCGGCAATCGAAAACGTTACACCTGAGTGCAGTAACCGGTTACCTAACCACCACGCCAACCGTGTAGTTCTAACCACAGACTTATAAGGTCCATGGCATAGATTTATAAATATAACATAGATGTCTGACTATTGTCTACGGGTAGAATTTAAGATCCATCTCGACGGTAAATTCATAAACATACTGTTGTTTCTTTTTTACTTATGTCTCTTTGCTTATGCAGAAAGAGATAACACATTATTGTCATTCTGGCAATATTTTTTTGACGTCATCAAAAATACCTAGTTGTGCCGAATTGGCCATCTTAGTCTCTGTAATCAGTGCATGTCAGTGGCATATCAGATGTCAAATTGGTCAACAATATTTTGTTACGAAAATTTGTAGAATTCCTGTTGTTTTTGTGCGTGGTAAACAAAGAAATTATTGGTTAGTGAGAAGAACTATGCCTGGGTGCAGTGTTATTGGATGTAGCACTAAAAATATTACTAAACCGGCAGGTGTAACATTACATCGGTAAGTACTGTTATTTTTCATTAAAATATATCTGTTTTTCAAACTATTCAAGTGTGGTTGCTGCAAATTGACTAAATACAATACTTTTCTAACTAATGCAGTGCTTATTTTCATTAATTTTAGTTGAAATACGTCTAAAACATTTTTCATTAAAAATAGTGATGTACATGATTGTTCCCGTATCGATAATTTTATCGTACATAATAAATGCGTCAAAAGTAGAACAAAGAACTATACTAAATCCTGAATGATAAAGTGCATTAATTTGACATAATGACAAAATGCAAAAAACATTAAGTACTCGTCAAAACATTTATATTAAGTTCATAACTAACCGGATTCTTGTAAATGTTTCTGTTTTCCTCCGCTATCTATCACTATCATTGTAATGTACAAACATTTTCGTTCAGAGCTTAGTACAATATCTATAGAATCTATAGAGAAATCTATGTTCGATTGGATCAAGTAAGTTAAATTATTCTATTTATGTTGCAGCCTCTAGGCAAATATGTGCATGAAAATAAATTTGGAACCAGTTCTGGAGTCTTCTCGAAAGATGATTTTGCAGTATACATTACAGGGAAACACTACGAAAAATACGAAGATATTGTATATTATAAATTTTGCTTTTAATGAATACTTTGATATAGTTCTATTTTTCAACCCTCAAACATTACTTAACCTTAAGTATGTAAATGTTGACCAGTTGATGGAAAATCCTTTACATAAATTTTGATACATATGTATCGTGAAAGTTATTATGTGAATGTATGGAAACGATCGACTGGAGTGATAGTGCACGCAGCAACTACTAAATATATTTCGCTTATATTTTGGTAATGTTTAGTAGCTAGATAAAAATTAAATCCTGATGAATCATAAAATAATGATGTTTTATTAATAAGTCAATTAAAACCAATACTAAAATAGCGATATTTCTACAGTTTTAAAAGTCACATCCCTAGTTCTATCCGCCATTACAGATGACCAAGTGAAGTTTATGTAGGCACGATTTTTTCGTAGTTGTTTCTTATCCATACTCTTATCATCTCCGTGGTCCATGGTTCAACTACTTCTTGTCAATGTAATTTTAAAGTCTATGGTGTGACCATAGACCAATTATATTTTCATTCCATAGAGTTTAATTCATTCACTGAGTGATGATATTCAGTGTCAGGGTGTCAGGGTTCTCATCTCATGGAGTTCTCTATTATCTGTGGTCAGAGTCGCTCTCTCTATCTAGCACCTGTTTGACCTGTCATTACAATATTCATTCACCATGTTTGTTCACCACTTAGAAATTGAATTTTGTTAATTTAAAATTTTAAAGCCGTATTCTTCTTTGTTTGTCTGTTTACGACTGCATTTGTGTTTATCGAAACTCGACAGATAAAATTATGTTTTTATAAAAAAGACGTGTTGAAGAAATATAAAAAAAAATGTGACGAACGTGGTGATTTTACGAGGTGGTTTACTGGTTTGTTTCCTCTCAATCATTCCGTGATGCCGTTGGTCCGACCATCTTCTTGTTCTCTTGTTGTTGTTGTTTCTCCTTTGTTTCTTTTTGGTTGTATCTGGTCTGGGTTTGAATTTGAATTATGTAGTCAGTGCCGGATTAGGCCAGCGCGGGGCCTGTAGCAAATTCAAGGGGCCCTTGGTTTGCTATCGGTTCTCAAATATCTAAGGTATTAACCCTTTATCCTCCTCAGTCCTGAGGTATTATTTTGAATGTTACTTGAATAAAAATATTTCAGGCTTACTTAGAGACCCACAAAGAAAAGAAGCAAAATGAGAGTGTTTGATGATTTTAGTATTTATACTTTTTTTTTATTGCGTGTCTCCTATAGGGGACAGTCGGTTTACATGTGATAAAAAAGGTTGGTAATGAAACTGAAAAATCATACAAGATAATCAACGTTTATTAACATAATTATAAAAAAATAAGAAGAAAAGTGGTTAGCATAATTGGACGTAGTTACACGAAAAGGATCCAATCCACACAAAGTCACTTTGGAGATATTGACGTTTGAAGTTTGGAATATATTTCTTCATAGGTATTCATTTTAAAATTAACTGAAAGTATGATGTTGTGTGTGGAATAATAACACTTTATTATTGTTAATAGCATATTCAAGCTTGGTATTGAATTTTGCAAGTTATATGTAAATTTATACGGTTGGATCCTTTTCGTTAAATTACATTTTCCATAGCGTATGCTCTAGTCTTAATTTCGTTAAAACGCCCCAAGTAATAAATTGTGTATAAAAACCTTTTCCATGAACTAAAATACATTTATTTTATTTTGATTAAACCTTAACCTTAAACATGACAACACAAACATCTCAAAATCAACAAAACAAAATCTCAAAATCAACATAACAACCTCTCAAAACTTGCCTTATATTTTTGTAGATATGAACGTTTGAAGTTTGAAAGATATTTCTTCATTGGTTTTCTTTTAAAAAATATTGAAAGCATGATGTTGTGTGTGGAATAATAAAACTTTTTTATTGTTAATAGTACAATCAAGCATATTATTGTATTTTCCGAGTTATATTTAAATTTATACGGTTGGATCCTTTTCGTTAAATTACATTTTCCATAGCGCATGCTCTAGTCTTAATTTCGTTAAAACGCCCCAAGTAATAAATTATGTATGAAAAAGCTATTCCATGAAATAAAAAACGTTTATTTTGTTTTAATAATTTTAATTAAACCTTAATCTTAAATATAGCAACACAAACATCTCAAAATCAACAAAACAAAATCTCAAAACCAACAAAACAACTTCTCAAATTTTGCATTAGATTTCAATTATCATAACTTTACCTTAATCAGCTTTCAGTCTTCCATTTTCTTTAGTATAAAGAAAAAGATTAAAAAATATTGATGTCATCTAGATCAATATAGAGAGGACACCTGTTTACATACATATATTGACACAATACACTTGAACAAAATAAAATAAAACTCTAAAAAATAACAAAGTCAAAAATAAAACTTGTATCTATTATAAAAAAGAGATCCTATATTTATTAATATGTATGAAGAGGTTTTTTTAGCTTGGCACTTGTGGCGTTAAGTATTGGGATGATTGATAGTAAACTCTGCAAGAATCAGCCTTTTAGTCTTCAGTCTCCTCGGGGACAAAATCTAGTTCTCCATCATAGCCATCTATGTCTTCTATAATGGTTTTATTCCCCTTTAATGATTTGTAAAAATCATGACAATCTTTTGGAATAAGATCTAACATTGACATCAAATCATCAACCTTAGCTTGAGGCATTTCTTTGCCATTAGGCCACAATAAAATTAGATCATCCTGACATATATCAATAGGTTTACCTTTACTTTTTTTTGCAATATTAAGTTGGTTGAAATATTCTTTATCAATCGTTTTCATGAAAATATCAAACTTATTTTCTTTATTTATTAAAATTTGTTTTGTTTTTAACCAATTTACTTTTTCTTTTGTTATAAAAAGTTTTCTATTAGTTGTATTTTTTTCTAGTATTTTTGTGCTCATAAAGTCATTTTTTTTCATCCGGTAGACTTGCAACGGGTTTTTCCTTTTGCATTTTTTTATGATATTAATATATTCTTCTACTGTATAGATCCTTTCGTGATATTTCAGCATGGTTTCTATCTTCGAAAAGTCAGCATCGTTAGGCAGAAATGTATGTCCCGACTCCAAATATTTAAAGGTTACGGTTTTCAAAGTGGGATGAGTGTCTAAAACGACTTTTAACATTAAGATTATTTTGATATTACGGTTTTGACCGCCACAGCAATCGCTCCAGAGCACAAGATGCTGCACTTTTGGGTCCAGTTTATTTTTTATGTAATTAATAATGCAAGATCCTACTTCCTGAGACCCTCGGCCCGCTTCACCCTCGACCCACACGTAACAATGACCGATATTATCTGATCCTGTGTGTACTGAACAGTTGTAAAACCAAAGTTGTCGTTTGTAAAAGACAACACTGGTCGGGATGCGGGGCAAAGGTAATGTTTTCTCCATATCAAATGTGAGACACTCAAAACTTTGGTCGGTTTTTGCTTGCATCATATCATCATTCATAGCTCTCCTTAAATCTTCTGCTCTCTTCAAGTGTGCTTCTTTCTCTTCTACATATTGTCTGCGTTCAACATCTGATGCACAATTTTTTATTTTGATACATAAAGTGTCGCACTTATTGCATGTATCTTTTCTTAGGCTCTTACATCTAAAATTGAAATTATTGTAGAATATTCGCTTTAACGTCGAGAACGATACTGGCTTTTCGGGTGCTTCAGAATCGGTATTAATTTTATTGAATTCCTCTAAATATAAATCGAATATAGTTTGAACAGTCATTCCCAGTTTAAGATATTTGCAACCACTATTTTGATCCCTCCTATAATGTGAGTCGTATTGTGGCAATTTGCTGATAATATTTTTGATAAATTCGATTTCACGTTCTTTCGTCTTCCAACCGCCACCTTTCTTCCCTCTTTGGTCCTGCAAGGTATTTCCACTGCGATTTTTTTTCAAACTTATGTCAACCTTTTTAGTTGTGATTTGAAAGTTATTAATATACATGTCTCGACAAACATTTATGCCACTTATAGAGTAAATCCGTGTATACTCTTTTGGTTTTCTTTTACCACTCTTGTTACCCTTTAACACAGTGTAAGACCTAGCTTTTGTATTTTCTTTTACCGTATTAGAAATATATAATGCTTGAGCTTCATAAGATCCTAGAGTGACGAATTTTTGAAACTCGTGCTGTCTTTTCTCTGTGGAAACCAGTTGGTAGCACTTCTTTTGACATGAGCATGAGTAGTCGATAAACACCTTTGGCTCAACAAGCTTCTTCTTAGTGAGATAACATTTGTTGACATACTTTCTTGTCTTGGCCTGAGCTACAGTAAAATCTGGATGTTTCCTTTTTCGACCTTTTTTTGGACGTCCAAGTGAAGTTATAATCTGATCTGGACTAGAATCATTATTGGTAATTTCTATATTTTCATCAGGATTACATTCTATAGTTTCATTTAGCAAAGTTCTTACAGTTGAGTCTTCAGATGTGTATGTCACATTTATATCATTTGGATGTGTAGTCAAATCACCTTTGTTGTTTGTATCATCACGGTGGACTATAGCTGCAACACTGATTTTCCTAGATCTCACTGCTTTATTATCATCATCAGATGAGTCTGAGTTACTATCTGGTATATAATCTGTATCAGTATCAGAACTGAAGTCACGTATAACATCTTCATTATTCATTGAGCCAGAATATTCTGCAAGGTGTTCATTATTTGAAATATTAATTACTATTTCTTCAAAATTATTTACCTCGTCTAAATAATTGTCAGTAACTTGTAGAATCGGAGTCTGTGCTCCGCTTAAAGTTTCGAACAGCTCTAATGTGCTAGGAGACATATTTTGTACAGGAGACGAGTCTTGCTCTCTACCTGTCAAATAAATAAATACATTTAGGCATAAAAATATAATCACTGCCAAAAGTAATAAAAATGTAAATTCATAAAAATTATTATGTAAGCACTTAATACTTACTCTCATCGAAAATTTCAGTCTTCTTTTTATTTGTTATCAGTGGCGTCAAAGGAGAAAACATTGGAGCTGCCGGAGACTCTTTATCATTTATAAGATAAACAGAGCTTTCAGCTGCAAAGCAAAGCAAAGAGTGTTTAAGTTAGCAACAAAAGTGTGTGTCAATAATTTTAATGTTTTATGGACTCATACCTTCATTTTTGTTACTGTTACCAATTGTCTTATCTAGAGCATTCACTCTCAGCTCATTATTATCACCTGTCAAATAACGAACACAGCTATAAAAAAAAAAAAACGATAAACACATTACTGCCTTTTTAATATTGATTTTGTGTAAAAGCTACACACCTGTCAAGCAACAATAGTTATAATATAACATAACAATAGTCAACCTGTAAGCGTTTTAACTTTTAGGTTATAAATAAATTCAAATAATTAAACTTACCTGGCTCTAGATCTCCTGTAATACCTTGATCATCTAACACATAAGACATAATCCTATCTATCCTCTTCATTTCAGTTACAACAAAGTTAGTCACAGACACATCTAATTGTAATGAACAAGTCCAATCACGACAAAGCGTACACGCACAATGTGAAATCAATGTTTTGCAGTGTTACCATTTATGTGGGGTGACCATTAATTTGAATAAATTACAACTATTTAAAAAATAAATCAAAGATTACTACTAGGTAATAACCTGTCAGTAGTAATCTTTGATTTATTTTGGTTTTTTATTTACTTAGAAATAAAGTACGAAGTTACTTAGAAATAAAGGCTTGGATCGTTTTCGCAGAATGATTTAAATTGATTTTGGAATCAATAAAAATGCACCAAATAGTTTGGATCATTTTCGTTGACAGATTTATTGGAATAATAAACGAAAATCCATTTATCGAAAAAGATCCATGCATTCTGGATTGTTTTAATTGTTTTTTTTAGGTGTAAGTGTATTCAGAAAAAAGTTCCAAGCACACTGGATCGTTTTTGTGTTTTCATTAAAGTATCGGTGATGAAAAAATTTTAATTACGCAAAAATAATCCAAGCTCCTTGATTCGTTTTACTTAATCGGTTGGTAATACTGGTCATGATCCATGAAGGTTGGATTGTTCAAGGTGATTTTTTTTATTAACGTGCCATACAAGTGGGTTGGTTCTGGGGTTGATAAAATGTATTAAACACATGTTTTTGCTTGGGTCTTTTTTACTGGCCGATGGTTTTAATATTTAGCATCAGTTTGGTATGTTTAACTCATTTTTGACCAGGTTGTGGATTGGATCCTTTTCGTGTAACTACGTCCAATTATATCTCTTAAAGGCCAACATTTTCGTGGTACTGCTTGTAGCAGTTTCGCCCTACCACCAAACACAGATGCATATTGCAAGTTGAGCAATATACCCTTGCTTTTTTGCATTTGCAACCTGGCAAGCGGCATCTGTGATCCCCAGACTCAGCTATCATTGGCAAATGTCCCGCCATGGCAGTCCTTAGCTGCAAAGGGGGCTGAGGCACATATTTCCTTTTACGGCTGGTAGATGCCTGTGGTGTTTCTGCTGAAGTATCTGCTTCTTCATACATTTGTATTTGTTCTCGAGATGAAGTAAAGTAAAGCAATGAATTTGCTATGTCTGCTTTGAAGTCTAGGTAGTCTAGTGTGTCTTTTTTAGGAGTCTCTAACAGTTGAGCCTTTTTTTTTGTAGACTAACCATCCAGCAGCCGCAGCAAAATCAAAAAAATGAAAAATTAGACGAACAGTCCATTTCTTGGTTCGTGCGCTGTTTCAATAAAAACTGATTACTCTATCCAGCATATCTACCCCTCCCATCTTTTCGTTGTATTGTTTTATAGCACACGGCCTATCAATTTCAATATATTGCTTCGTTTTCTTACACTAACACCTGCACTTTTTTTTCGGTTGCTTAGAATCCCCAGATGATGCCATTACTACCGGTTTGTTGTCAAACCATTTTAAACATGCCATTTGGCCATCATTGCGCACCAACTGATCACAAGAACCACGTCCTTGGTCCCTCAATTGCTTGTCGGTCTTAAAATTGCATGATTTAGGAATTTTAGATTTCCTAAGAGTGCATCTTTTTCTCTGTATGTAGTTTGTCCAGTAAATCAATTGACGTAAAATAACGATCCATGTATAATTTTGTGCCTTCAGGCAAGTTGTGAACCAATCTCAAAACAACTTTTCCTCCAATATCCAGAGACTCAGCTTCATCATTTGACAGTATGGTGTCGCTTTTGCCCTCGTACAAAAAAAAATCCAAGGGTATGCCATCTGGAGCAGTACACACGAAGTTTTTCATGCCACAAGGGTTAGGTTTTCCCCTAATAAATTGCCGCATTGATACTTTACCCCAAAATGGTATCATCTGCTCATCAACACTAACTTCTTGAGGTCTGGGGTTTTCTACGCAAGCTGCTCTTACAGTTTCAATCAAGGGTTGCACTTTCCACAACTTGTTTTGTTTGGATTCCGAACTTAGGGGGCGTCCATAAATTACTTGAGGTATTTTTTTAAATTTTCTGACCCTCCCTCCCCCCTTGGTGAGATGTCGTGAGATTTTATTCAACCCCCTCCCCCATCCCCCAATCACACGTGAGATTTTTCGGAATGTGGGTTTCTTACATAAACGCGTTGGATTTTTATTGTGAAAAGAAAAAAACAATTTGATTCGTGCTTTTATTTAAGACTAGTAATCAATATTGCTGAGAGTAATAAATGTAATAAAAATTTAACAATAGAATACTTAAATCTACCTACTGTGATTTAAAAAAAAAGAATATCTACTCTAATTCAGTCCATGGGGAATTATGCGCGGTCTCAAGAGAGACTATTGGAACCAACATGTCCATATGATTTTCAGTAAAATCATCTGCCCCTTCAACTTCGTTCTGATCTAGCCACTCCAAGCCGTTGGTGCTTGCGCACAGTAACTCATTAGGTCGTCTTGTGACAATCCTTGATGGTCGCATTTTGCAGAGCATACGTGCTTGTTTAGCTGGTGCAATGTGGGCGGCTCGCCTGTGCTCTGCAGCTCTTGTGACAGATGCAAAGTAAATACCGCATGTACTGCAGCATCTTTTCTCTAAAACATCATGTACACTTGGGCAATAGAGATCATAAGGCGTGCTGATGAAGGCATTCAGCGGTTGAATCGGTAGGCAGTTTCGTATTAACGGGTGATTTTTTAAGAGCTTGAGAACTTTTTTAAACAATAAAACGCATAAAATTTGCAAAATCTCATCGGTTCTTTATTTTAAACGTTAGATTGGTACATGACATTTACTTTTTGAAGATAATTTCATTTAAATGTTGACCGCGGCTGCGTCTTAGGTGGTCCATTCGGAAAGTCCAATTTTGGGCAACTTTTTCGAGCATTTCGGCCGGAATAGCCCGAATTTCTTCGGAAATGTTGTCTTCCAAAGCTGGAATAGTTACTGGCTTATTTCTGTAGACTTTAGACTTGACGTAGCCCCACAAAAAATAGTCTAAAGGCGTCAAATCGCATGATCTTGGTGGCCAACTTACCGGTCCATTTCTTGAGATGAATTGTTCTCCGAAGTTTTCCCTCAAAATGGCCATAGAATCGCGAGCTGTGTGGCATGTAGCGCCATCTTGTTGAAACCACATGTCAACCAAGTTCAGTTCTTCCATTTTTGGCAACAAAAAGTTTGTTAGCATCGAACGATAGCGATCGCCATTCACTGTAACGTTGCGTCCAACAGCATCTTTGAAAAAATACGGTCCAATGATTCCACCAGCGTACAAACCACACCAAACAGTGCATTTTTCGGGATGCATGGGCAGTTCTTGAACGGCTTCTGGTTGCTCTTCACTCCAAATGCGGCAATTTTGCTTATTTACGTAGCCATTCAACCAGAAATGAGCCTCATCGCTGAACAAAATTTGTCGATAAAAAAGCGGATTTTCTGCCAACTTTTCTAGGGCCCATTCACTGAAAATTCGACGTTGTGGCAGATCGTTCGGCTTCAGTTCTTGCAGGAGCTGTATTTTATACGGTTTTACACTAAGATCTTTGCGTAAAATCTTCCATGTGGTCGAATAACACAAACCCAATTGCTGCGAACGGCGACGAATAGACATTTCACGGTCTTCAGCAACACTCTCAGAAACAGACGCAATATTCTCTTCTGTACGCACTGTACGCATTCGTGTGGTTGGTTTAATGTCCAATAAAGTAAACTGAGTGCGAAACTTGGTCACAATCGCATTAATTGTTTGCTCACTTGGTCGATTATGTAGACCATAAATCGGGCGTAAAGCGCGAAACACATTTCGAACTGAACACTGATTTTGGTAATAAAATTCAATGATTTGCAAGCGTTGCTCGTTAGTAAGTCTATTCATGATGAAATGTCAAAGCATACTGAGCAAATAATAATGCATGAAAATCATAACCTCAAAAAATCTGAGCAAATACTAATGCATGAAAATCCTAACCTCAAAAAAATCACCCTATAGAAATGGAGCAAATGACTTTCCGTCATGCTCTTTAACCCTTAATCAGGTACCGTGAATTGGTCTACTTAAGAGGTTTTAAATGCAGTGAGTCTTAAATGTGATGTTACCAGAATTCTTTAAATAAAAATAAATATTTTGTTACTTTGTTTTTTTTTTATTTTAATCTATGTGGGAGCTATTCTACCATTGCCCGATTAGAACAACATTATTTTTACCTATTATTTTATATAATTATATAAAAACCTGTATTACCTTTCATAAAAACGTGGTATATCCAAGGTAAAATAAAAAAGAGGCTACTTCTATATTAGTTTATTTTATGGAATTGTTCCCAGCACGGAACGAAGCATAAGGGCACCTCACATACAGGGTGTTTGGCAGAACGTTGAACATACGAAAATGGTGGATAGTTGGGGTCATCTGCTACTTAGTCAGCCCTAATTTATTTGGCCCTGGCCCAATGGATATTTTTAATTATTTTTTTTTACCTTTTTTCTTGTTTCACCACTTTCTTAACTTTAAAGTGTAATTTTTATTAAAAGTGGATGAAACAGGCAATATTTTGTTTTTTTTTTAAATCTTTTATGTTGGCAGATTCTTATAAAATTATTGCTTTATTCAGATATTAGCTAGAAAAAAAGTTATGAGTCCTCAAACTTACAGAAAGATGTAAAAAATTACTTAAATCTTAATTTCAACTTGCATTTAAAAAAAAACAAAAAATGATTGAGGAGTTCCAATTCTAGAAAACATACCTAGTGTGTGAGCTTTCTAATGGTATGTAATTTGCTTTTATAAAAAAAAAACTTCAAGAGCTATTTCATAATTTTATCAAGTAGGACATTTTTGACGAAATTCTACCTTTACCGGAAAGTGAAATGTTTTGCGAAATTCAATACTGCAAGGTTGGTAAAAATTAAATGGTCGATTCAAATTATGCTGTACCAGTTAGGTGTGTTAAGGAAACAATTAAAAAATGTTAAATAATTTATTTAAATTAAATCACAAATGTTCGAATTGACGCCCTTCATTTGCAATACAGGCGCGGCATCTACGTCTGATTTCTACAGTCGTTGTGCGCAGCAGCATCTCCTGTCGCATAACTTCGAAAGCAGTATTAACCCTTAAATGGACGATTTTTTTTACGTTTTAAAAAAATATATTTGTATAATAGACATGTATTACTGTCTAGGGAAAATGAGTAAAAAAATCTAGACATGAATTTACAATTTTTTTTTTGCAATAATGTGAGTGTTGTTTATAAACTACATTGCGCATTCAATGACATTTTGCAAGTATGGGTAAAATAAGAGTGGATATTGTTTTTGAAATGTGTTTATTTATTCTAAATTATGATATTTATAAAAACAATTGCTTTTTTTCGTATCACATAAAGATACACGACATTTTTGGCACATTTTGAACGTAAATCCTGAACATTTCGGGAATTTGCACCTCTGCTGCTTATCCAGCCAAACTGCCCAATGACATGTCTGATCCAATCTGACGTCTTTCAAAGGAATTGCTTGAGCTGGTCCTCGGAACTTCTTCATTACAAGTTCTCTTTGTATTGTGCTCCCACTAGGTCGACCACGTTTAGCGCCATTTGCAGGTAGGTAGGTAGATAGAGTTTATTGGGCATGTATTGTTTTATGTAATGGCTCATTTTGGTTGCACACATCTGCTCGTCTATGGAAAGCCTTTGGTCTAAGGGAACCTTTCCAAACTGGCAGTTGAGCATTTCCTCAAGAGGTCTTATTTTGAATAGCCTGTCATAGTCTGGATGATCTTTGGGTAAGCATAGCGTATTGTCGGCAAAATGGAGAGTGGATCTTATTTTTTCAAATTTTTTTAACGGCATCGTATTTTTTATGTGATCATAACCAAATTTATCACTCCAGTAAGCCCTGGTGTTTGGAAATTTTATGACTGAGGTGTAAATCAGAATGCCTAGGAATTTATTTAGGATATTTTCATTTATAATTTCAGGATTGGATATTTGTTTCTGGGCCGCGTATAAGTTACTTTGGTTCTACAATTTGCTTTTTTAGATCTGATTTAAAATAAAATGAAAAAAAATCATACGGCGTGTTACAAGACATCAATGCTTCCGTTATCTGAGTTTCTCCCCTAAAAATAAGGCTGTCTTCAGCAGTAACAAGATTCCGTTTTCGCCAAACCAGAGGTCACTTAGAAATCCCTTGTGATCTACTCTGGGGTACTGCTTCTCCGGCTTCCAAAATAGGAGGGTCTGGCATATTTTGATCGTTGTCAATTACGAGAGGAGGATCAGCATCCACTTCATCAGACTGGGCATTCTCACCTTCATCACTATTTCCAAGGTCCCGAAGAACATCTCGAGCTGTTTGATAATAGTGACCTTCATCCTCTACTTCGGAGTCCGAGCCGTCTAAGCCATCTTCTGAATCTTCAAGAGTTTCTAAATACTTTGTAATTTCGCTTTCTAGTAATCGCGGCATGCTGAAAAGCAAAATAAAAACCCTTCACCAAACATGCATTTATTTAGCAGGCAATGCGCATTGTAGTTTTCCTACAACATACCAGATTTCGCGTAATTCGACAGTAGCATCAAGTAATTTTCAATGTTTTACAACATGAACATGTAATTGAAGATATAATCAAGCAAATAAAAATATGTTATATACTTACATTATATTTTATCAAAGTCCGAACACAGCTTCAAAACTTAGTTTCGCGCCACTAGAAAAGTTTTCTTCAAAGTGACATTTGACATTCATTTATTTTTAATGCATAAAAATATTGGATAGTGCCAACATTAAAAAAAGTACAAAATTCGTTCAGAAATAAGAACTAGTTGTCAAAATTAACAAAAAATAAAATAAAGATAATTTTATCTGTGATGTTTAGTATGTTGTTTAAAAACAACATTGTCCATTTAAGGGTTAATACGATTTATCAAATCTTCTCTACTTTCTACTTCTGTAGTGTAAACTAGTTCCTTTGCCCTTCCCCACACGTGAAAATCGAGCGGAGTGAGGTCGGGCGATCGCGGAGGCCAGGGGATTGGTCCTCCCCTGCCAATCCACGAATTTGGGAAACAATTATCCAAATGCTCACGCACAATCAGACTAAAGTGAGCTGGACAGCCATCGTGTTGAAAGACAAGAGGCCTGTTTATGTCTACTTGGAACACTTCTTTCACTAATGGTGGTAAATCATTGATCAAAAAATCCAAGTAGTTGTTCTCATTGATGTTTTCGGGCAAATAATGAGGCCCTATTAGCTTATCGCCAATCACTCCTGCCCAGACATTCACACTGAATCTCCTCTGGAAGCCCCTTTGTCTCTTCACGTGTGGGTTTTGATTCTTAAGTTCCCAATGGTGAAGATTGTGATAATTGACAATCCCTTCTTTGTCAAATTTGGACTCGTCCGTCCACAGAATACTTTTTAAAAAGTTTCCGTCGTCCACATCGGTATGCAGCAAATGGCGACAAAATTGCACACGTCTCCCAAAATCACTGTCATCGAGACCTAGAACAAACAAAACACAATGCTAAATAAAAGATTCAGTATTCTGAGTTCAAACTCTACAAATAATTTAATTTAGATATGTACCTATTTGGCTTTATGGCTTGGCCATAAAGACGTAAGACCACATTCACAAAAGGGCATGCGACTTTCCATTTGTTCTTAAAAGGAGCCATAAGCGCTGGCAAGATTACCTACGCTGACCACCGCGCAAACCGAATTCGAAATCCGAATCCTGTAAGCGATAGCCGCCTGATTGTTACGTGAATGCGGCCGAATAGGAATAGTTTATTCGAATTTAATTTGAAATTAGAGTTGAATGCGCTAAAAACAACATGAGGCAAAACAACTAATAAAGAAAGTAACGAAATCAAGGTTAAATGGAACGATCAATTATTGAACTGTCTCATAATTTACTACATTCCACAAAATCGTATCAGATGCAGTACATAAATAGCTTAAAATCTTACCTTGCACTGGAGTGTAGTGAAAAGCATGCCTACCATCTGCCCGGAGAACAGACCACACTTTCCATATGCTTAGGCCAAGCATTGAAGCTATCTGTCTAATGCTTTTGGTAGGGTCCGCGTCAAACTCGGCAAGAACTTGTTCATCAATGGTAGGATCGGGTCGTGCTACGTTCACTCGTGGTTCGTGAAAGTTCAGGTTACCGGTTTGTCGTAAACGTCGGTAAGTACTCGCAAATGTCTGATGACTGGGTACTCGGCGGTTGGGATAGCGCTCTTGATAAATCCTTCGCGCTTCACGCGAATTAGTATTAGCGCTTCCATACGCTAACAACATGTCCGCGTATTCCTCACTGGTAAAAGCAGCCATTTCTTTACCAATAACAACAGGTAACAGTAATAACAAAAAACTTAACTAACAGGTTACAAAACTAGTGATAACAATAAAATAAAACAAAGTGAACAAAAACAAACGTAAGCGTAACGGGCACGTGAGATCGCAGAGGCAGTTAAGTCTCGACTAGTACATTCTGAGACGTCACGGTGCCACGAGAGCGAAAGAGAGCAAAAAAACGCTATGACTGGGCAAGAGTGAGACAAAATTTCTACCTGCTTCGTGTAACAACCATCCCAAGGGAATAGTGAATGTCAATTTGCACCACTGCTACTGGCAAGCCGGCGATCATGTAATTTTTACCAACCTTGCAGTATTGAATTTCGCAAAACATTTCACTTTCCGGTAAAGGTAGAATTTCGTCAAAAATGTCCTACTTGATAAAATTATGAAATAGCTCTTGAAGTTTTTTTTTTATAAAAGCAAATTACATACCATTAGAAAGCTCACACACTAGGTATGTTTTGCTAGAATTGGAACTCCTCAATCATTTTTTGTTTTTTTTTTAAATGCAAGTTGAAATTAAAATTTAAGTAATTTTTTACATCTTTCTGTAAGTTTGAGGACTCATAACTTTTTTTCTAGCTAACATCTGAATAAAGCAATAATTTTATAAGAATCTGCCAACATAAAAGATTAAAAAAAAAACAAAATATTGCCTGTTTCATCCACTTTTAATAAAAATTACACTTTAAAGTTAAGAAAGTGGTGAAACAAGAAAAAAGGTAAAAAAAAATAATTAAAAATATCCAGTGGGCCAGGGCCAAATAAATTAGGGCTGACTAAGTAGCAGATGACCCCAACTATCCACCATTTTCGTATGTTCAACGTTCTGCCAAACACCCTGTATTTTGCACTCAAAATAGGTTCTGACTTCTTTGGCTCTAGTACTGCAGTGTCTGCACCTCCTATAGCTGCCCTTTTTGCCATAGTGTTCACCGGGTCTGGATAGCCTGATTTCATCCGGAACACTCAGACCATTTTTCTTTTTTCCAACGGCATTATACTGCTAATTTCTGTGATATTATAAAATCTATCAGAGGACCAATATAATTCAAAATCTGCCAAAGGGTTCAATCCCATGAGTATAAATATTAGCCAGTCGCCCGGCTGGCTCCGCGCAGGCAGCGGTCCCCGCTTTCCGGCGACCTCTACCCTTGCCGCCCCTACCCCGCGCCGCCGTGGGGACCTTAGGGGGAGGCGCCTCCTGCGCGCCGGAGGACGGGGACAAAGTGTCGTCCTCCAGCCTGGGACGCTTAAACGTCCCCGTCGCGCGGCGGCGTGAACCTTTCGAGCTCACGCTCAACCGCTCCGCTAATGACGTGTCGGACCCGGAGTCCGACCCCGTCTGAACTGATGCCCGTGTGTGGGGCACGCTAGAAGTGTCCAGCGTCTCCCCACGGGCGCCAGAGCCCCTTGGGCTCTCTCCTACCTCCTAAGCAGGCGAGCGAAGCTCACCCGCACTCTCCTCCTCCGATAGTGGTTTTTTTATAGATTTAGGTCTTTGCATAAAGTTCCCACGAGTATGAGGGAAATATTAGGTCCACCCAGGCAGTGCCACCTGTACCTCGGTAAGTGTTCATTTGTTTCCCAACTAGAGGTTCCACTGGTCCCCTAGCTGGGGGTGCGCTCACGACTGACACTACTCCTCAGCCATGCATACTCTCGCCGCGCACCAGAACTTAGTATTGGAGGAATTTTTTATAGAGGTTATCTTCCTCGCGGTCCGGGCGACCAAGCCAAGACCCTCGTCCCGTTCAGAGT
The DNA here is from genome assembly GCA_038387885.1 of Spodoptera picta. Taxonomy (NCBI): domain Eukaryota; kingdom Metazoa; phylum Arthropoda; class Insecta; order Lepidoptera; family Noctuidae; genus Spodoptera; species Spodoptera picta. The sequence goes on from JAZHFQ010000116.1 coordinate 362,250, forward strand.
CACAAAACATGACCGTGACCTCCTTACGGATTACGATATCGACGGCTGCAATCGGGGACAGCTTGTGTCCCGATGCTGCTCGCTGGCAGGGTGAGTGCACAACGAGCACCGCCCTTGCCACCACGCTCTCTGCTAAGCTCAGAGAGACAGGCGGAGAAACGCCCCACGGAAGAGCGGGCCATGAGCACACAGCCCGCCGCCTCCAGAACCCTGTCGGGTTCGCCCGCCCAGTCCAGAAGTCTGCTGCGGGCGACAGTCACTCCAACCCTATCACCCCCGCTAGGGAGACTGTCGCCCGCACCCAGGGTGCACCACGGGGAGGTCTTCTGGCACCGCACCCCAAGGTGCTATGCATAGTGCGACTTGGCATTTCGCACACATAATTTTCGATCGTTTATCGTTCGTTTTAGTGCTACACATTTTACATCTCTTGTATGACTGCAACTGGCACGGCATGTGATCGCCCACATTGGTATACCGTACTTCTTCGGGGACAGCACTGATAGTTTTTTGACGGTTTTCATTCGCGAGCTTCCGCCTGCTAACATAAGATGGCATACCGCCGGTCGAGCGTCTCTTCCTGCTGGTAAAACCACCTATCAATCCTCGTGCCAAGCCGACTAAATTCAAGATGGGAAAGCGTACATTTTTTATTGCTTTTGTACAACATTTCTTGTTTAGTTATGCTCGTGTCAATGAGGAAGTAGAAAAGTCGCAGCCACCATCTCTTACTCCGCCTGCCCACTGAATACGTGCCTTTCAGCTGATCAAAATGATCAACGCCACCCATTCGCTTGTTGTATTCTTTTACGACAAGTGGGCAAGGTACATTCTTGTTTGAACCGTCTTTCTCAGTTCGTGTTACATGTGTTTGAGCAACTTTAAGGTGGAACGTGTTACTCATGAGAAGTACCTCTTTACTGTCTTGCCAAACTACAAATGCAACATTTTTTTGTACTCTCCATTTGAAGTGTCCTTTCGGCAGTTTCAGCTTTGTTTTATTTTTTGATTATTAGAGGCATTTCCGCCCGGTGCCTCCGTACTGTTCCCGTCACATAAATTCCTTTTTCATGTAAGTAATCCAACAGCTTATAATCACAGAAAAAAATATCAAATGTTAAGTGAACATTCTTCACCTCTAGTTGTATTAATTTTTCAGACAACTTTTTCACAATTTTTGCTCCTAATCCTTCTTCAACTCCATCATTGGTCTTACCGGTATATATGTTGAACTCGTATAGGTACCCACTCGCACTGTCGCAACGACACCAGATTTTATAGCCTCGTTTGATGGGCTTTAAAGGCATATACTGTTTGATGGTACTTCTGCCTTTGAAAAGGACCATGGACTCGTCGATACTCCGGGACGAGGAGTTTTTAGCGTTGATTTGGCAAGCGTTATTGATAATATTTATCGGATCTTGTATAGTTTGTCGTAATCTGGGCTAGACTTCACTGGGGTCAACAAGTTGTCATTAATATGTAGACAACGCATAATATTTTTGAACCTTCTAAGAGGCATTGTTGCTGCTACTTCTTCCACTCGAAAACCTGGGTCTGATGACCAATATAAATCAATGCTCGGAAGAATATGGTAACCCATGATAATAAGTATGCCTAAAAATGCCTTCAGTTCATTTTTATCAATGGGTGTCCACCATCCAAAGTTTTGTTGCTGAGCGTATAAATTTGTTTGGCATACTATCAGATCATATGCTTCCTCGGTAAAATATTTTTCAAAATAAACAATTGGTCTGGTTTTGCTATTGAACCCTTGGACTGGTTGCATTCGGGGTTCGTCAAAGCTACAAGGATTTGGTCTGCTAACTGTAGTAAAAGTTTTTTTTTCCATAATACCTCCTCAGTATCTGACTGATGTGAATCAGAAAAATCATCAATAACAGGAAGGACTGGTACTGATGGTACTGGTCTTTGTAAATCGGAAGTACTGGGAATAGGTGTAACTCGCCGAGGACGTGTTATTCTTCTGTTTGAATCAAGAATTGGACTGAAATTATCGGGATTATTATCAACTTCCTGAACTAGTAAAGGCGAACAAGGCTGATCAATCTGTTCATCAACAGACGACGGACTAGGTATTGGTATGTTATCTACTAATAAATTTGCGGGACGAGGGTCATCTATATCTTCTAGAATGTGCTGAAGGCGGATTACACTAAAATTTGGGCATTCGTCGTCAGATTCTAAATTATCGTCCGATTGATCAGCTCATCGGGTAGGCCGAACATGTCTTGAAGGGCCTCCTCTACTTCGTAATCCTTCAAGTGACGATCCATTTCTAAAACAAAGCAAAAAAAAAGAGTTTCAAGCCATACCAAGCAACACAAAAACGAGCGCCACACAGACAGAGGGAATATTCAAACCACCACAAAAAATCAAGATTGTCCAAAACCGCGTATAGCAAACTTGAAAATATTTACATTTTTTATTAGAAGAAGCTCACGTAAACCATAAATAAAAGAACTTACCTTTCGAAATTTGTAGATCTTCGAGATAAACCCTACTTCAAACTAGTCGAAAAAAGAGTACACTTCTATAACTTCTCTGTGCTCTCATGAAAAAAATATTTATGTCAACTGTCAAACCTGTCATTGTCAAAATGTCTATTGACAATCATAAAACTTACCTGAATGAAAAATACCGCTGGTGGGACGTAATTTCGGTGAAAAAAAAATAGAAATCATGGTGGTGAAAATATCACCCCTAACTTATAAAGGGTTAAATAAAACAAAACAGTTACAAATAAACTTTTTTGGATTTATCATAACATAACATCACGCCTTTTATCCCCGAAGGGGTAGGCAGAGGTGCACACAGAAGTAACACCCACTTTTCACTATTTATGTTATGAGTCCCATGTAATAGGGTGAGCCTATTGCCATATACCGGGCACATTTCCAGACTCCGTGCTACTACTGAGAATTTTTTAAAAAACCCAGTAATACTTTGCCCGACCCGGGAATCGAACCCGAGACCCCTTGCCCGGCAGTCGCACTCGCGACCACTCGGCCAACGAGGCAGTCGTTGGCCGAGTGGTCAACGACTTTTAAAATATTAGGCAGTTTAAAATATTATTAGCCTTTCTGACAAACAGTGTACAATAAAAAAGGTGTTATATATTTTTTTATAGTGGGTTGACTCAATGGATCCTGGTTTACAGTGGATCAAAGAAAATCTGAACAGGAAAGTAATAAAAGTCAAAGTAAATAATCAACTGGATGTTTATTTTTAAGCATCGTAAACATTACTAACCACAAGAGACATAATAAAAAAAAGAAAAAGTTCTATGAAACTTAAAGGAACTTTGTACTTTTACAGTCTTCATTCAATATTGCTATAACATTAACTAGAATCTACTGAGTCTTGAACGTTGCTTCTTTATCACTATTAAAGATTTCTTTTTATTTTCAACTATCTTAAGAAATAGTGAAATAATAACAATTCTTATCTTAAATCACAGATTTTAAAAGTTAGTCTTAGGCATTATCTTCTACTAAAAATATATATCAAAGAATAAAAAAATAAAGAACTCAACGAATGTTAATGTGACAAATCTACAGGAAATGAATAATATGACTGTTGCCTAGCCGTACTACCACTAACGGTAGGCGTCGGCAATATTAGCCTTATGTCGTCCTCTTTCACGTACGATAAATCCGGGACATCAGGCAAAACAAATTTCCCTTTTTTGTATCTTAAAAAAGACACATAAAATTCTAACGTATTGGGATTTCGTTCCTCAAGAATTTTGCCAGCAAAAAATATCTTTTGGTTCTTGGAACAAAATTGCACCAATATGTATTGACTTTCCTTTGGTAATTGCAGAAGTGGTTGTTTTAGTAAATCCTCTGTTATAATGGTCTCTTCACTTTGAACCAGTCTCCTTCATCGTCTGTTTCGTCGTCCAGTATAATATCATTTTCATCTTCTGAATCACTTTGCAGCACTTGACGAATAGTTTTCTTTCCTATCCCTTTAGTTTTAGTTTCTTTCTTCCTTTTGGCTGCCTTCTGTTCTGCAATAGCATTTTTTTCAGGTGTGTCAGTGGCTATAAGACTTTTACCTAATTTTCTTGGCTTCCTCTTTCCAGTTCTTGTGGGTGCTCTAAGTGGCTTCCGAAACTGTTCAGGAGTAATGATAGATTTGATTCCAAGTGAAGAAGTTGACTCACTTTCAGGAAAAGTAGTGGGCATAATAACTGCAGGTTGAGTTGCAGAACCGTCAAGAGGCAAAACATTAGATATATCAATTAAAATAGATTTTTCTGGAGTGGAAAATACTGGCATCGAAGTAATTTCTGAATAATCGACAAAATTCTCCATTAGAGATGGACTCATTGTATTTCTAGATGCTTCAGTAGTGCTATTAGAGGGTCTAGGAGAATGAGTTATTTGTAAATTAAGTGTGTTCTCTTCTAGCTCTAAAATCGGTTGCTGGTCAGTAATTACGTGTTCTCCACTAAAATCACTTTCAGGTTGAGCATTTTCAGGTCTATCAGTAACACTGCTGGGTGCAAAGTCCTCGTCAGTAAAAACGTATCGATCAAAAGGAAAAATTCCCGTTTTTCTGAATGCTTGTATTATATTAGAAGGTGTCATAGACTTTGCGAAAGCCTGGCCAATTAATGCTACCACGTTGTAAATAGTTACAGGACATCCAGGATTGCGTAACATCCAGGAACTCATGGCGGAATAGTAAAATGTTTTGAAGGGTCCGTGAATTCCAACATCCAGTGGTTGCAGTCATGCTGATGTATGTGGGTGCAATGTAAGCACAGTAACCCCAGACTCTTTAGCGAGATCAAGCGCTTCTATGGAAAGGTGAGACTCATGGTTATCCATAATCAAAATCGATGGGTATTCTTTAGTAGTTCCAGTTCTTCGTATAAAATGCTTCATTACATCCAAGAACAGCTCACTATTCATCCACCCAGATGGGTTTGCCAGAATCAGTGATCCAGGTGGGGTACCAACAGCCATGCGAGGGTTTGTATTTTTTCGTGGGAAGACAAGCACTGGCGGAACTGCCTGGCCCCCAGCGCTTATGATATTGCAAGTAGTGACAAGTGTCCCCCCTTCTCACCACTAGTGACTTTGCAGAGGTTTTGTCTACCCTTTGGCGCTATAATCCGTTGGGTCTTTTGCACAGTGGTGGTACCGGTTTCATCCAAGTTATAAATTCTTGTCCCATCAGCAAATGCAGGATGGCGCTTGATCACGTCCTCTAAGTTATCATAAAAATGATTGACGGTCTCTCTATTAAAAGCCGATGCTCGTGCTAAACTGCACGCCTCGGGTTTACGCAGCGTCAAATCCTGATGTCGTTGGCGGAAACCCCTTAGCCAATCTATTCCAGCCAATTGGTTGTCTGTCCAGGTCTTTGGCATTCTGATGCCATTAATTTTGGCCATTTCGTAAGCAAGTTGTCTACAATCCTTAACAGAAAGACCATAGAAAAGGCTTGCACATTTTATGTAATATTGTTTCAATATTAGCTCTTGGTCCTAAGAAAATACTTGGTTCACGGCGTAGTTAGGAGTCAACCTTGTCAGCTGGTTTTGCGCATTTTTTTCTTTGGCTTGATACCTTTGGAGTGTTGTAAAAGGAATATTATGGTCAGCAGCAGCTTGTCTAATACTTTTTCCATCTTTTATGGCCTGTAATGCTTCACGCATTTGCTCATGTGTATGAGCACCTACTTTTCGTTCTTCTACTCTATTCCTCGGCATTTCTGTAAAGATAAAGTTTTATTAAGTTCCTCATTTAATTGAGGGGGGTACACTCTGGATCGGGTACACAGCGAATCATAATCCATAGTGTACACAGTGAATCAATCCACTGTTAACCATATTACCACTACAAAGTTCTAACTAAAATTTCTCAAAAACCACAGATACTTACGTAAATGTATTAGCTCTCAATCATACTACATGAATGTACACAAACAACTAGAATAAAATATATAGGATGACACCAATAGATTATGAAATATAAACAAAATTCAACTTATTTTAGCGACAGTTTTTCCTCCCGAAAATGAAAACGGCGGGCTCCCGCGTCTGTTGGTGAGCGCGTCCGCGCGGCGACTGCGGGAGTGGGAGGGGGTTCGCAAACGAGACACGGTTACGTATTTGGTTTACTGTTACATTAATAAATGGCGCAGATGTGTGTGTGATCATCTGTGTACCACTGATCCATTGTTGACCATGCGACCCTATCCTTTTTTTTACTTTTGGTGACCACTGTCTTGAGGCCTGATGTTTTTGTTGAGAGCATTCTCACATCTCGTTTATCGCGCCATTTCAAGACTACAATTCCATCTTTGGTTTGCTTACAGCTCATTACCCCTCTTTTCAGTTTACCGGCAATGACATCTTTTGGTAAATGTTTTCGGTTGGATCTGAGAGTACCAACAAGATGGGTTTTTTGGCGTCGTAGTCTGTATGCTAGCGGGACGCTTGTACCTCTATAATAATTGTCAGTAAAGATTGTTCTTCTGTTCTAGCAGCCTGTGACACTTGAGGAGCGTCAGAACAAAAACCGTTAAATCACATTGTTGTTTAATTGTGGAAAATTGTTAAAATATTGCCTAGTTCATGGTGGTCTAATTTAGAGTTAAACAAAGTCTATTAATTTATTGGTGAAGTAACTAATTATCAGCACTTTGAGTTGGTGCTAATTTTTTTTTATATTTCTATTTATTTATTTGTGCTAATTTTTTTTTATATTTCTATTTATTTATTTGGTCCTAATTTAAGCCTATTTATTTTTGTGAAAAATAGTTATTTAAGTTGCCGTGCCCGTTAAGGCAAATTTTATAGTTCCAATATTTAATAAGGAAGACGTTTTTAAAAGAAAATTAAACATGTTTGACCTCTGTCCAAGATTTTTTAGACAAGTAAGAATAAAAAATGGGTCTCCCACCATTTACTGGCACCATCGCCCCAATTAATAGCATAGAGCGAGCTAATTATCAGCACATAACTACCACTGTTAGGAATTGCATTAAAAAAAAGTTCAATTCTTAACCTTTAAGGGGCCATCCATAAAGTACGTCACACGAATTTCATGATTTTTGAGCCCCTCCCCCGTCCATGTCACAGGTGGTCACATTTTTGAGACCCCCCCCCTAGTGTGAAATCACATGTTTTGCAATTTCACATCAAAAAATTATTAAATTAAAACATCAATTCCGAAATCAGTTTTATTTACATTTCAATTAAGTACTTTTTATGAAATCAACATTATATCAAATATTTGAAACAATAACAAAGCAATAAACTATTGAATATAAAGAAAAATAAAAAGAAAGAAACTCAATCATCTTCAGTCCATGAACTTTGAACCCACTCCACATTTGTCTGAATTTGGTTATCACATTCTGCTGAAGAATCTAGGGTGTCCAGAAGTTCTATGAGATACTTTGGATTCTATCTAAAGCACAGTTCACATCTAAAGATATACTTGTGTCACCTAAACTAAAGTAATCTATTTCCTCTTCATCTTCAGAAGATTCCAACAATCCTTGCAGCTCCTTCGCAATTGCGTCATCATGTAACGGTCTTTTTTGAGACATTTTTACATTCTGTAAAAATAAAAATAATGAAATTGGTCAAATTTTCCTAAGGGCTCGTAACAAAATAAAGTGACACAATCGAGCAATGGGAGTATATCTCCCACATAGTTTATAAGCCGAACATCACTTGAATTGACCATTGATCAATGAAATTCACACGTAAATGATAAATTACACTCAAAAACTATAAATGGTAAAAAAAATTGCACGACTTACCTTTTGTTATTTACAGAGGAACGGATATTTTGTTGCACTCAACACCAATCGCGCGAAAAAAGTCGTTGCAGGAAAATTATCGTCAACTGAAAAGAAACTGTCAACATGACAGTTGCCTTCTAACACTTGATTTCTTTTAATTCGTTCAGAAATATTTTTGACTCCTTATTCTATGACAGTATGTGGGAGTATTACAGAATAAAAACGGATGTGGGAGCTAGGCTCCCATGGTTTGATTAAGGGTTAACACTTACTTGTACTTTCAGCCTTAATTGACATGAGATCCTGATTTTAACATTTTAACTCGTTGAGTACCGTCATTATAGACATAAAAGCTATTTCTGAAAACAAAACATAAAAATTCTGACACATAGTCTGTTTGGCATAAATCATTGGCGATTTTTACACAAGAGTCGAGAACATTGCAAACATAACGGATTGCAACACCCGACACATGTGTACACAGTCATTCTGTGAAGTTTAGGCAGACAAATATTGCATGCCCTTCGTTTGCCTTGACTAGTTTCAGGACTTTGGACATCTTCTTCAACCATATCTTCAGCCAGAACTCAAAATACCACACACAAACTATACTACGATCGAGCCATTCTAACAGACAGAACCATCCACTACAATAGACCAGACATAACCCTACGAGATAAAATAAAAAAAAAACGAGATAAAATAAATAATATTACATACTTAATAGATATTGCAGTTCCAAATACACACAATTTACTAAAAACTATAGGAGAGAAAATAAGTAAATATGCTGAATTAAAAGAAGAAGTCGCTAGGATATGGAGACAAGAAAAAGTGTATATACCTATAGTCCCTATTGTTGTCTCCACCACGGGTGTGATACCCAAGCACCTGCACAATAGCCTGAAACTCATAGACCTAAAAGATACTACCTATATTACACTACAGAAAGCAGCCATATTGAACACATGCAGGATAGTCCGAAAGTTTATGCAGTTGGAAGAAGACACCACAAACACTTAATTACACACCACACCCTACATTCACTTGGCCCTGACCCGTGAATGTAGGTGAATACCAGCTTTCAGAGCTGAGAAAAAGTTAACTACTCAAAAATAATAATAATAAATTCTTTATTTCGGATTGATTGTACACTCCATATCTTATACTACTAGGAACAAAAAAAAACAGCACATACTTATATTATCTTGAAAAAGTAAGAAAGAAACAAACAAAAAAAAACAATTTATCATAAACTAAAACTGTTGAAGTGGTGGATGTGGTTGAATAATAGATAATAGCTTGTTATATTTCGTAGTTTTATTAAAAATCACACAGAAAGCACATGGTGGGCGCCATGCAGACGACAAAAGGGAAGAATACAGATGATATATCGACGTCTATGAGAAACTTGCCAACTTAACACTAGATGGATGAATGATGATGATGATGGATGAACTTATATTATTTAACTTAAGATTATAATATTTACCTTATTACAACATACCTCCTTAAATTTATAATCTTAACATTTTATCTTACATGAACAGTATTTTAAAGTTATTACAGTTTTAATATTTTACTTAAACAGTACTTTAAAGTAATAATCTGAATTCTTAACTAAATTAATCTTAATTCAAACCTGTTTTTCAAAAATTTTGTTTTATCTAGACTCTTAGTCAACATATCTGCTAAGTTACATTTTGTATCAATTTTAATTATATCAATAAGTTTGTTTTCATAATTCTCGTTTATATAATGATATTGCACTTCAATGTGCTTTGAATTTTTAGTAAAGTTACCATACTTAGCTATTGCAATTGCACCTGAGTTATCTTCATACAATTTTATTGGATAACAAAAGTTTATATTAAATGACTCACTTAACAAATTTCTTATAAAAAGTACTTCAGTTACTGCCTCTGACAATGCAATATACTCTGCAAAAGTTGAACATTTAGTTACTGTATTTTGTTTACGTGTTTTCCAAAATATTAAATTTCCAAAAAATCGTATAATAAAACGTGTTGTAGACTTCCTATCCACATTATCCCCTACATAGTCTGAATCAACCACACAGTCTAAAATATCAGCATCTGAATTATCATAATATGTTAACTTTAGATTCTTAGTTTTATACAAATATTTTAACACTCTCATTGCATATTTGTAATGTGTTCGGTTATAACAACTTTGATATCTACTCAAATAATTAACGCTGTACGCTAGAGGTACATCTGATCTTGTGCCTGTACTAATATACAATAATTCACCTATTATATTTCTGTACTTAATACTCTCATCGACCTCACTAGCTTGCTCTAATTTTAAATTTGTTTCCATAGGAGTATCATATAACTTAGTATTTACCAAATTATACTTTGCAGCCAAAGATTCAATATACTTTGTTTGACTTAATGTCATCACATTTTTATCATCATTATACTCAATATCTATGCCAATATAGCTTTTAAATTTCCCCAAGTCTTTCATTGCAAATCTTTTCATTTAACTTGTTTTCACCTCTTTTATTTTATTTTTATCTTTACAACATATTAAAAAATCATCAACAAATATTAATATGTATATTGGATCTTTGCTTGCTTTTTTAACATACAAACAGTAATCATAATTACTTCTAACAAAATTCAAAGTTTTTATAAATATATCAAAACAATCATACCACACTCTAGGACTTTCTTTGAGACCATAGAGAGCTTTTTGCAATGGGGTTGGCAACTGTCAAAGTGGCGCTGTTATAGCTGGTGCCCAAAACATTGCATTTCTCTTCGTTAAAAATAAGAAAAATATTTATTCTATCAAAATGACTCGATGTATTGTATTGAAATGCTCGGAAATAGGAGTCCATCGTATCCCAAAAGATAATAAAATTCGTCGGCTTTGGTTAAAAGCCATTCGCCGTGAAGATTTGATTCCAACAAATAATTCGAGGTTATGTCGGAAACATTTTGTGGAAAGTGATTACCCACCATACACTAAAGTGCAGTAACAGCAAAATCACGATTTCGAGTAAAACGCATTTAAAGTTAAGAATTGATTTTAAAAAATCAACAGAATGTATAAGCAAAAACATTTGAATGCAGAAAGGTTGTAAAGGCATAGGTTCACACGTTAAAGCAATAAAAAAAAATATATCTTAAATAACTGAATTTATTATGGCCATTTATTCTTTTTGGTGCCTATTACTGCATAGCCTTTTTTGTAAAAAATACCATTTTAAACTTAGTAAAATGCAGCAAAAAGCCCTATTACTGCCTTTGGATCAGTTATTTTGTCAAGAAACCCAACTAACATGCAGTAAGGTCAAAAAAATACTGCATTTTAGTTAGTTTTTTAAGAAAAAAGTGTTCAATTTACTAGTGCAGTAAGAAAAATAGCTAGTTCACATTTTAAAGACCGTTTATTTCTTATTATTTAATCACAATAATTCAACTCACTTATGTAAAATTTACATATCAAAAATAAAAAAAAACATCTAATTAATAAAGGACCCTGCGCAGAATGCACAACCTCCTTTGACAGTTTTCTCTTAATATTAACATAATAACATAATGTATCTTTATGTTTAACAATAAAATATAGATAGTAAATGTAGGTGAGTATTATAAAGGTGGACATAAACTTGAGATCAACATTACAGTAAAACAATCATCACACACAAAGCATTACAAGCCTTGGTAAGTCTTAGGTAGGTACATAATTAGTTTCTAAAAGTAATTTTTAACAGTATAACGCGCTTTAAAATAACATTGGTTTAGTTTAGCTTTTGAAGCCTCTTATTATTCTTACTACTAGACATAATCTTGAGATCAACATTAAAGTAAAACAATCATCACACACAAAGCATTACAAGCCTTGGTTATTAGGTAGGTACATAATTAGTTTCTAAAAGTAATTTTTTACAGTATATTAACGCGCTTTAAAAATAACATTGGTTTAGTTTAGCTTTTGAAGCCTCTTATTATTCTTACTACTAGATTTAAAATAATAAAAATGTATGTATCATACAATTATCAAAACAGATCAGAAAAATATTTACTTAGTTCTTTTGTTGTACTTATTAATAATCAGTCTTAAGTTAACTTTAAGGCACATTGTTTCTTAGAATTTGAAGATAAAAAATACAGACTATTAAAAATAAATTCAAAACACATTAACAGTTTAAGATTATTCATCAATATCAAAATTAAATTCTTCTGGTTCTTGTGTCATAGAACCAACAGAAAGATTTTTCCAGAAGATTAATCTATTTGGTGGAATAAGCGGCCCTAATACGTTTAAGATGTTTCGCTTCCTTTCCCTATCAATGCCTTTAGGAACAGTTTTTACAGTAAAATTAGGCAAGTTCTTTGATTTGAGACAATATAGTTCTTTGAATTCTATATCATCAAAGTTCTTTTTGTAAAAGAAACTATGACTTCCCCTTTTTACCATAAGATGTACAATATCTTTGATGTATACCCGGTTTCCATCTATATCTGTTTTTTTTATGTGAAATATGAGATTTAAAATTAACAAAATCTATTATTTCCATACTTTTGACTTCTACCTTCCCCGATTTCAATGATGTTTCAACAGCTTCTAAAAAGTCTTGATAATCGTACAGCTTACCCTTTTTGTCCATCGACTGCTCTACAAAATGGTGGAAGGAATCGGCGGACATAAAAGTATGGCCCGGTTCAAAAAACTTGAGTTCAATTGTTGTGGCAGAAATCTCTAAGTTGTTAATTATACTTATCAAGAAAGTAAAAAAACACCAGTTTTTATTTTGTGCCGAGCAATTATCAAGCCATAAAACGATGTGCTCTGCATCACGATTATTTAGTAAGAATGCTTTAAACATTTAATAATTTAGTACATACTAGTGATGTCTTCTTGCTTTCTCCCTGCCACTCCTTCATGCCAAACTGCTGCAAATACGTGACCTTTCTTGAAGTTTCCTAGAGGTACAAAGGTTTCATTGTACGCCACAAGCCTGGGGCAAAACAGAGCTGCTTTAAAGATATCAATGCGATGTAACATTATTACTTTTTGGAGGTCCACAGAAACAATTACAGTATTACGCTGACTATTAGCCTTTGTATCTGCATCGTACATCTCTCGGGCTAGTGTATACTTAATTTTATGATGAGCGTAGGTCTTACAAATTTGGCAATCAGTACACGGTTCTTTTACATGATCAAGGTTATGGAGGTTGAAGGTTTCACATGTCTCGCATTGTTCATGGCCGAGCTTAGCAAAAGAAATGTTCATTTTGTTTGTCAAGTGATCTCTGTAAGTTTCAAGACTGCATTTGAATTCGGGGTACTTCTCTTGGAAGTTTCCATACATATCAACAATTGTAAGGTCACTGGGCAAGTATCTCTTATTGGGTGCATGCACTCGTCTATAATGATGCACACATGGATTGAACGATTCAATATGAGCTGTGATCAAAGTACGATCTATAGCATGACAATTTGTCAAATTACGGCCATCCCTATTATCCTTTTGCTCTAAAATTGACTTTTTCAGGACAGAATTTACACGCCTGTCATTTTTTTTGTCATATCCTAAAGTGCCTAAAAAAAATACTTTGCATACCTCATGCGATAGTTCTTCTGTATCTCTTTTTGTTAAACTGTACTTGTAAGTTACGTTTCGTGGTCGTTTCAAATTCTTTGTACTTTTCTTGCAAGCCTCCTCCGTCACAAGATTTTTGATAAATATTCCTTGATGTTCCCAATTCAAAGACCAATAATATTTGTTAATTTTTTTTCTATCTTCTTCTGTAAAATGTATAGTACATAGTTTTTTACATAAATTTTGACAGGGTTCTCGCACCGGATATTTCTGTATGTTTTTGGCATATTGAAGTTCACTTATACGTTTTCTACATGACTTATTCCGTATTTTCACAACAGGTAATTGTGCTGGCTGGGTATTGACATTGTTGACCTGAATTTCTGCTGGATCGTTTGTGATATCTAAATCTCTTAAACTCGACGATGTTGAAGATGGCTCAGGAACATAGTTTTTATCTTTTACAGAATCATCTGAATCTTCTATGAATGAATCACAGAATGATGTTGAAGGCAGCGTTTCATTACATAAAAGATCAAAGGTCGCTGTACCCACGAGATTACTAATTAAGCTGTCCTGGTGAGCTTCTGGCAGATTTATGGAGTGGTGTTGTGTTGCTTCAGAGATTTTGCTCAAATCAATATTTTGGACGACAGAGTCGTTGTTTTTATGCACATCCCTTAATATTGCTTTTGGAGGCGAGTCATTGTTATCGTGATGAGGTAGCTGCGATATCATTCTATCCGGTGGTAAGACGTCATTTTCCAAATTGCTTAGCAGTGACATAATTTGTTTTGATCTCACATTCATATTGATGAACCTGCACAGAAAGATAAACGAGAATTGGTAAGTACTTACTGACTAGTATAGGTACCTTAAAACTAATTTTAATTAACATTTATACTAAAGTTTTAAATTATTTTGAAATCGAAAATGGACTGAAACTTGATTAAAATGCTAAAACGGCAAAACGGTATATCAACCAAACTTAAATTTGACGCAAGTGTATGGCCGTTCAAGTTTGCAATGAGATTGTAGACAGGTACCTAGAATAATTTGAATTTAGAATGAGATCATAGCGACACTGAACTGTATTAATGTATGGTTAGGTGAATACCTACCCTATCTATTTTTAGTCTATTCAAAATATAATCTCAATTCTAACTCAGTTCGTTAAAAGTCAAACCATAGGTTACCATTAGTTACGAGTTACGAGAATAATTGGCCTACTGATTGATATAGGTAGATACTACTTTTTAAAGTCAATAAATACTTATAATACATAAATAGAAAACCATCCAAACACAAACAAATGATAGTTATTCAACACACGAAACATTTTATGTAAGGATAGAAAATAACCTATTAGTTAAAGTATCTGTTTAAAGTACGTCTTAATACTATAAAAGTTTTATTAATCATAATAAACTTAAGTAATATAATTATGTAATCTTAACCGCCAAATCCTGTCGCCAAAAAAACGTAAGCAGTGCGAGCGACGCCGACGGGCACGTCCACACTGGCACGGTTCACTGGAGCGACTGATTAATTAAGTCAAATCGCATGCAATCTAGCAGTAAATCCTTTGCACACTGTCTCACAAATAAAGTTTTATCTATTCAAACCGACTAAAATGCAGTATCAGCTTGATACTGCGTTTAAATTAGTTTAATTTACTATAATTTGTTAAACTTGATCCCAATTAAAATGCAGTATTTAAAACATTAACTGCACTTTAGCTAGGAATAATCATATCTGTGTCATTATGCTATCCAAACTAATCTGCAGTAATGCTGTATTTTACTGCGTGTTAGTCAGTTTATAATGATAAAAGAATGTTAAGTATTCACAACTAAAATGCGACAAGCTTTGATTTTACTGCATTTTAGTTGGGAGTTCGTGACAATAAATTGTATTTTCTTAATTTGCAGTAAAAATAGCTTGTATGGCGGTAAATTTTACTGCGTATTAATTTTTTTTTTAATTTTTTTCCAGAAATATAAAACTATCTAAAGAACTGTAAAATTATATTGCTTACTGCATTTTAGTTATGAAACCTAAAAATGTAATCTGCAGTATAATTTATACTGTATTTTAGTTGGGAAATCACGCCAAATTGTTAATTTTTTCGTTTGCATTAAGTGAAAACTGTTAAATAAAAACCATTCTAATAGTCTTAGAAATAAGTAAGTTAATTCAATAGAAAGCTTAAGAAACCCGCTTTCAGAATCACTAATAAAACGAAAAATCACAAAAGGGCTGTTACAGTATCTCAAGAGCTTGTAGTTGAAAATGAATGTGACAAATCACCATTGTCTTATGTTGTAAATCAAAACACTTGTGGCACTCAGACATCAAACATATTAAGACTATTCTCAACTGAGCTGTTACTTGCAGATCATGAGACAGTGCATTATTATACTGGATTAGAAACATCTGCAAAGTTTTCTTTAGTTCTAAGCACACTTTTACCTATGGCTAATCATTTAAAATACCGTTGGAGTCAAGTAGTTTGTTTATCAGTAGAGGACCAATTTCTCATGTTATTAATTAAACTTAGGAGAAACACTACCGATTTTGAACTGAGCAAAATATTTGGTGTCAGTAAGACTGAGGTCTCTAATATAATAGTGACTTGGATAAATTTTGTTAATGATGTTTGGAGTTTGGTTGATATTTGGCCATGCCGAAAATTAGTGGATTTTTATATGCCAAATATTTTTAAAAAATATTATCCTTCTACAAGGGTGATTATAGGTGGAACTGAAATAAATATTCAAAAACCTAGTCAACCCAATGACCAGAAAGCCTCATTCAGCACCTATAAACATAAAAATACTTTAAAATTCTTGGTAGGTGGTTCACCAGGAGGTTTAATGACATACTGTTCGAGTGCATATGCTGGTTCTGTGAGTGACCGCCAGATAGTTGAGCGCAGTCCTTTGTTGCAGATATGTGATCCTGGGGATAGTATTATGGCAGACAGAGGTTTTAATGTGCAGGACCTGTTTGCTTCTAAAGGAATAGGTATCAATATACCTCACTTTTTAAAAGGCAAATCACAAATTCCAGGTGTTCAACTTAAATTAGACCAGAAGTTGGCTAGCCAAAGGGTTCGTATTGAAAGGCTTATAGGTTTAACCAAAACATATTTAATATTAAGAAATGAATTTCTATGTTCCGTTAGCATCAAAAATATTTTTTATATGTACCTCTATAATGCTCTATAATTTTCGAGAAGGAATTGTAAATAAAAATAACTAACAAAGAAATTAAGTTTTATTTTATGAAATTTTCACAATAATTATAATAAATATGCTTTTCTAACAAGGCACTTTTAAAATAGTTGTTATAAACAGTCTAATTTTGCCAGCATACTACTAATAAAATAGTTGTCTTTTTCTACATATACTACTTTCAAATCTTTGTAAGTATATATAATCATATTGTAGTATGATCTGCCGGAGCAATATAATTGCCCTTGGACTTGAAAGTAGTATGGTGTTGATTTTTTTAACTTTAACCTCTAGACACCGAAGCCTCTTTTAAAATCACTTGCGATTACGGCCGAATGTACTAAATAAAGCATAAAATTATTATTGCTGCTAAGACCGAGACCTTTCAGGTTAAATAAAACATAAACTAAGGGTTTCCAGGGTTTTCACTAAAACAAACGTTTTTTAGTATTTTTTAACAAAGATATTGAGCATGTTTGTGTTTAGGTATCTTTCGTTCTATAAATAGGACTTTCAGTCGTTATGGTATTAGTAGGGTAGTTGTATAAATTAAACAAATAGTTTAATTTGTTTACATAATTTTTATTAAATGACACAAATTAAGAAACAAAAACCATTTTAAGAAACCTAATCAACAATAATTTCTTTTTAAGTTGGTTCATATGACCTTCCAAAAATTTTAATAACCAAACAACAATCATTAGCAATCTCTTCATTATCATTTATTATATCAAAACAACTTAAATCTATATTTGGTCAAATTGAGATCAATCGTTGTACCTAAACAAAAACTAAATATTGCAATCAACTTCTATAAAAAAAATATAAACTCATATGAAAATTGAATGTCTCATTCAATATTCTGAGATCCTTCTCGGTGTCTAAAAAATAACATGAATCAATAAAAAATAATAGTAATCACAATGAGATACACAGTATAACTTTATAAAGAACTGTGAAAGTCTACAAAACAATTACGGTCTTGTGTCAAACATAAATGCATGTTACAATTGATGCAAACTACCATTGTTTTTTTGGTGCACGTAGGATTTCGGCAGCGTTGTTGTTTTCGCTGCATATCAGGCAAATGATTAGCTGCATGAATGCGTTTAGCCATGGGAGGTAAAGGTTGTGCAAATTTTCTGCCACGTTTTCGATACTGCTCCTCTTCTTCTTCGACGTCAGATTCAGGTCTCAAAGTTCTATACATATTTTTAAGAATCAAGAACTCAGAAAACTCCATTTTAAACTCTCGTAACTTCAATATTTTATGGACAGCTTTTCCCAATTCTCTATGATCCTTTTTGTATTTTATCCAAGAGTTGACAATTGCGAGATCTAACATGTGGGAGATGAACCTCACCGTCCATTTTTTGGTACGATGTCGTGATGGACACACAGCCAACAACCTGTCTGCAAGGTCCACTCCTCCCATGTTAATGTTATAATGACTGACGATTTCTGGCCGTTCAACAGGAATGTACTGTTTCAGCCTTTTATCATACCTTTGAACTGTATCAGTGGTATCCGCGGCGTGAATGCTCGAAGCAAACAAGATCGGTTTATTATCGAACCATTTTGTAATAGCAATGGCTTTATCCTCTCGCACTAGGACATCATAACTGCCTCGACCTCTGCGAGAAAGACATTTGTCGCTTTCGAGATCACTTCTCAGGTATCCTGGAATTCTATTTTTCATGATCGTTCCTGCACACTTAAAGCCTCTTGAATTAAGTTCCTCGATAAGTTTAAAAGTTGTGAAGTATCGGTCACAATACATGACATGTCCAGGCACCAAGGTTTCAGTTAATTTTAAAACTACATTTTCACACAAAGAATATCTAGCTTCAGACTCTTCAAATGTCGTACTCCCTTGGTAAACCAACATATCACATACCAACCCGTTGGGGTTGGCGAGAACAAACGCTTTTAAACCTGTTGGATGTGGTTTTCCCGGACAATATTGTCTTCGGCGTCTTCAAGTCACAAAAGAGCGAATAAACAGTTCGTAAGTTTGTAAACGAAATGTGACAGAACAATGGCCGCCAATACAAAAGAACTAGCTATGCTGGCGCCATCTGTGCTAAGCTTTGACCGGCCAACCCCATTTGTAAACTTTATTATCTCCTGTTTTATAACCTTCTGGTTGATTTACATAAACTTCTGACTTTACATAACCATTTAAAAAGGCTGTTTCAACATCCATTTGAGCTACAAATAATTTATTTTTACAACTGTATGACAATAAAATTTTCAAAGTTTGCATTTTTCCAACAGGTGAGTAAGCATTTTCATTAAAATCTTTTTGCTGAAACCCTCTCACAACCAATGTAGCTTTATATTCATTATTACTTTTCTTTTTAAAAACCCATTTAACATCAATTACCTTTTATCTTTTGGTTTTTCTACAATTTGCCAAGTATTATTTTTATTTAAACTTTATTTCAGAATCCATGGCTATTTGCCATTGCTTACTATCATTGGAGTTCAACGCCTCCTCGAATGAATTTGGTACATTTGCATCAATATGGTTAACATAAATAAAGTGTGTAACTGGATTACCATATCTAGAAACTAGGATTCTCTTTCTTTTCTGTGATTCTACTAAAACGTCATTTTCTCTATTATTATTTACGTTACTACTAGAATAAGTCTCATCTGCATCTACAAAGTTTTCATAGCTTTCATATTCATTTTTAACCTCTTCATTTGAAACATCTAAAGTATTATCACTTTCCAAATCTTTATTATTTTGATTGTCTACTTTTTCCAAACAAATTAACTGAGTATTTTCTTCAATTACCTGTACATGCCTTGCATTAATTATTCTGTTATTTAACAAAACTCTGTAACTATTTTCATTATAACCCACTAAAATTCCTAGTTGAGCTTTATCATCCCATTTACTTTTTCTTAACACTTCAGGAACTCTAACATAGACTCTACTTCCATAAATTTTTAAATGCTCTACATTTGGTTTGACCCCAAAAAATATCTCATAAGGAGTTTTATTTTCAACTGTATTTGCAATAGTACGATTCTTTAAATAAGCTGCTGTTTTTATTACTTCAGGCCAGTACCTCCTATGTATTTTAGCTTCTCTCATTAAACATCTACCTATATCCATAGCAGACCTATTATACCTCTCCGCTACTCCGTTTAACTCATGAACATAAGGTGGACATGGTAACAACTCTATGCCCTTATACCTTATAAAATTATAAATATCCTTATTTAAATACTCTCTACCATTGTCACACTGAATCTTCTTGACTCTTTTATTAAATTTATTTTCTACTAAATTCATAAACTCTATAAAACACTTTGCAGTTTCAGCTTTACTTTTAATACAAAATATCCTGGTACACTTACTATAATCATCAATAAAGGTTAAAAAATATTTTTCTCCACCATAACCAGTTGTGTTATGTGGCCCATTCAAATCAGTATGAATAAGTTCTAAAATCTCAGTAGTTTTTGTTCTATTATTTTCAAAAGGTACATTAGTCATTTTACTCTGAATACAATTTGAACATTTCATTTCTGTGCTTTCAATTTTATCTGGCAAACCATCTACTAATTTATTATTTATTATCTTATTTAAGTATTGAAAATTCACATGACCAAGTGCCCTATGCTATTTTTCTTTCTGCGTTAACTTTACAGAATTTGTGCATACTTCATTTTTTAAGACATAACCTTTTAAGCAATACAATTAATTATTAATTTTATCAGCAACAACTCTCTAGACTCATTATATATTTTAGCACTTTCATTTTTAGCTACTATTGCACAACTATTAGTTACCTTTGAAAAACTTAATAAATTTTGTTTTATTCCTTCGACATAATAGACATTTTCTAAATCTACATACTTCACACTATAATAGTTTTTGAAATACATTTTTACAGTACCTACTTTGGTTGCTTTCAAGTTTTTTCCATCTGGTAATTTTACCTTCAACAAAATCTTTCAAATCTACACTGTCATAAAAATATGAATAATCATTTATAAGATGGTCAGTGCACCCACTATCTAAAAGCCAATTAACTACATTACTATTATTATTAAATGTTACCTTTTCATTACATCCGGATACCTGGTTTACTTCTGGTTTACATACTTCAGCTGTCCATGACTAGGAGGGACCGTTGCTCGAAGATTCACCTTTAGGATGATTGCTAGATGAGTGGCCTTGACCTCTGCCTCGGCTGCGACCTCTGTAGGATCCTCTCTGATGTTCTCGCTGACCCCGACTAGACGACTGGAAACTTCCTTGAGAACTTTTTTGTCCTTGATTATTTCTCTGAGCGTGCCAACAATCCTTCTTGAGATGACCAGTCTTACCACAGACAAAACATTGAGCTCTTGTGGTGCTGGTTGTATATGTACTCACATTATTTTTCGTCCTTTGTTCTTCAGGAATCACGTCCAGAAAATCTCCTATACCTCATAACTATAACTTGGTGGTAGGGCTCTGAGCAGGTATCTTAACTTTTCAGGTTCATCAATTTTACCTCCGGCTGTTTTGAATTCGTTTATGGATTTTTCAAAATCAACGAAGAAATCCTCTACTGTGTCGTAATTATTTAATTTGATTGCTTCCACTTTTCCTCGACATATAATTTGAAGAGATGTTGATTGAGTAAGATACATTTTGTCGAACTTTTGTAACATGTCAAAAGCTGTATTGCACTCAGTGATATATTCTAATTGTTTGTCCGAAATAGTACTCATAATAATAGTCCTTGCCTTTAAATCCATCTTCTTCCATTCCGCTTCTGTATTTTTATATTTCACCGGCATTATGCCTATGGCGGCCTCGTTGCATTCTTTGTATTCCAATAAAGCAACCAACCTTAATTTCCAACTCGAATAGTTTGCCCCATCAAAAATAGGTATCATGATGTCTTCTATTTTAGCTTGTTGTGCCATATTTACGTAGGTATATTCTTGTAGATTCAGACGTTTTCAAAACCAACTTTTTCGTTGTAACCGGATAACCTCAATCGTAATTTGATTTCATAATTGCACTTCATATTTATTGACTTTTTCGTGAAACCACTTAACCACGCTCTGCTACCATGTTGAAGTGGTGGATGTGGTTTAATAATAGATAATAGCTTGTTATATTTCGTAGTTTTATTAAAAATCACACAGAAAGCACATGGTGGGCGCCATGCAGACGACAAAGAAGAATACTGATGATATATCGACGTCTATGAGAAACTTGCCAACTTAACACTAGATGGCGCTACTTATATTATTAAACTTAAGATTATAATATTTACCTTATTACAACAAAAACATAATAATAACCTTAATAACATGAACAGCATTACGCTGCAATGTGCATCCATTTTTTATATACAGACGTGGCATACAATCGGTTGTATAACTCCTTGATGATACTGTTTGTGCAAGTGCCAACTCTAGACAAGAATCCAGCGATTCGCTTTCTCTGTATAGCATTAAACGTGTCCAGCCTCGCTTCTGTGCGGGGCAAGACCCATTAGCTGTCTGAAGATGGTATTGTACTGGACACGAATACCATCCAGAGACCTCCTCGTGTACCGAGTCCAAAGTTGGCACGTGTAGAAACTTTGACAGTATGTTCTAAATAGGTGAACTTTCGTCTGGGCATTGGCTTTAAAGAATCTCCTAGCTATCATATTGCCAACGACTGACAATGCCCTGCGTTGTCTGTCTATGTCAGCGTCGTCCTTCATATCTGACGTCAGCATGTGACCAAGGTACCTGAAACTTTCTACTATTCTAACAATCTGACCTCCTAGCCAAACTGGTGGGACATTACGTGGACCTCTTCCTGATCTGAATATAAGCATTTCAGTCTTCTTCGCGTTATATACTAGATTATGTTCTCGCGCATATTTCTCACAAATCGCCAATAGTCTTCTTATACCCTTGATTGAGGGGCTGAGCAGAACCATATCATCAGCGTAACTCAAGTTGTTGACATACCTATCACCAAGCCTAAGCCCAACTGCCGTCCCACTCAGCTCCTCAATCAAGTCATTCATGTAAACATTAAATAGATCAGGAGAGGTTAACCCACCTTGTTAACGCCACAAGACAGCCTATAGCTCTCCGACATCGCAGTCTCCCACCTGACATTGTTAGACTGATTAGAGTACCAGTATCTAATCAGTCCAACAACCCCAGCTTCAACTTTAAACCTATCTAGTTTCCTCCATAGCAAGTCGTGATTAATTGTGTCAAATGCGCGGCTCAGATCAAGGAAACAAGCATAAACGCTTGTATCCTGTTCCACATACTACGATACAACCTGTTTTAGAGAGAAAATAGCCATGTCAGTTGATACCTCAGGTCTAAAACTAAACTGTCCATCATCCAACTTAAGTGCAGGACTTAAAACCTTGTGTATCAGACGCTCAAGCACCACTACCGTTGTTTACTGTTGGCCACTACCGTTGCCAGCGATATAGGTCTATAGTTAGACATACTAGTAACATCGCCCGTTCTGTTCTTAATTATGGGCACAACTATCTTATATATATATAAAAGACTGCACGGTTGGTGCGGTGGCTGGGCAACCGGCTGCCGTGCAACGTGTCGCGGGTTCGATTCCCGCACGGGACAACACTTTGTGTGATCCACAAATTGTTGTTTCAGGTCTGGGTGTCATGTGTATATGAACTTGTATGTTTGCACCCACGACACAGGAGAAAATCCTAGTGTGGGGCAACGTTTTTTCTATAAAAAAAAAAAAAAAAAACTATCGTACGTATAAGCTCTGTAGGTAGGTACTGGTGTCGCGAACAAAGATTAAAGAGTAAGGCCCTTTGGCCTTACTGATACTTTTATCAGCAATATACCGACCTGCGTACAATAAGTGCTCAATACTCAAGCCATCGTGTCCCGGGGATTTTCCACGCTTCATTGCTCTGAGAACCTCCACAATATCTTTGGCTGTGACCTGACCCCTCATCCATTCCATAAGAACTCGACAACGATGTATAGCTAACTGGATTTGGGGTAGTCGGTTTTAAATTGAAATGTGCACTAAAGTTGTTTGCGATATTTCTCTTGTTCGACTCACCTTGCACACTGACAGGTATACTAGTTTTAGGGTTGAGCTTTTTAACTTCTTTCCAAAAGCCACCAAAATTTTTCGACGATGCGTGCTGCGCTAATATACTCATTTTAATTTTCTCTTGATTATTTTGAACAAATTTTAACGCACATTTAAACTCTTTACGAGCTATGCGCATTTGATCGTAATAAAACCCTGAACCAGGCCTACCATATGAATTCCACTGTAAGAATGTACTGAGTAATGGGATCTGCCTCAATTGAATAGCGATGTGGATTATGATCTGCAATAAGGATTATGATAAACTATTTCCACTGTGTAAAATACTGCCCATAGATAAGAAGGTTGAGTATTTAATAGGATTAGAATATTACTATAGCAATGAATATAAATGTATAATAGAGAATAAATATAACACCAGAAGGGCTAGAGAACATATCGTCCCCGTAGTTGGAAAACTAAATAACTCCGATTTCCTAGTTTTGAGATAAACGCGATTTACTGTTTTTTTTTTTCAATTAACTCGTCGAGTACCGGTTTTGTAGACACAATTATAGAACAATTGTGTCTACAAAACCGGTACTCGACGAGTTAATGAGCATTTGCTTAAAAAGTTTAGACAATGTAGGTAATTTTATATTTTGTGGACCTGATTATCTTTAACATTATGCTTAAACAAACTGGACTCTATCTTCAACAATAACTAAATAATATATATAAAACCAAGTTGTTTAATTTTGCCACAACTACTTTTTGTAACGTAACTGCAATTAGTTATTTATTTCGGCTATTTATTTAGTTTTTCTACAACCTAGATCCATCTGGTAGAGTAAAAGAAGGTGAAATAAATGCAGTTATTAAATTTATCAAACTTGAAATATGTTTAAATGTCAAAGTTGAACGTTTATTACTTTTATATTGTTTAACTGTTATTAATACCATTAAAAATAATAAGCTGTATTTTGACATAAAATATACTTTATTAAAAAGTAACAACAAATCAAAGGTATAGCAATCATTATAAAACTTTAAAACAACTCAATTCAAATAAAAATAATTCTTCATTGGTAATTTAGGAAACCACCAAAATAAAACTCAAAAAATAATATGGCTCATCAGGTACATTGAGTACAAAAATCAACAAACTTCTAATATTAATTACTTAAACCTATTGATCCTACAATTAAGTAAAATAGAACATTTAAAATTCAAAACAATTGAAATGTCTGTACTTAATCAATACTGAAAGGTAAATGTAAGAGACATAAACAAAGGCAACTTAAAATAAAAACTACCTTCATACACATTAAATAAAACACGGCGTATGTATGTAATTTAAAATCACGTAAATTTAACAATTTAATCTCTAAAAACTCAAATAATTTTGTTTGTTTTGTTAGGTTTCAAAAGATCACTAGAATGTAAAGCAGGGGTCAAAATAAGTTTAATCATCGACTTCAGAGGAATCAGTGCAGGGTGGAGTACCCTGGTCTTCGTTTAAACATAGTAAACCTTCGTACCAGCCATGAAGCTCTTTAGGAATTATATTTTTCTTACAAAGCTGTAAAAGATCTTTTTTCTTTTGTTTTGTTATAGGAAGACATTGTTTATATGCCCGGGGAAGATCTTCAGTGTTTATAGTTGGCATTTCAGAGTTTTGAGTTCTTCTAGTCGGTCTCCCTGGTTTACAAAGAGCATTTAATAAATTATATGGTCCATCGTAATCGTATCTGTATTTAATAAAACCAGGTAAATCCTTTTGAAATCTTAGACATTTTATTTTCAGCCAACACACCTTCTCCCCATTCTCCGCTATAGTTTTGTTTTTAATTATTTTTGAAGAAAGTGATTTTACATCAATCATGTCTTGATACGACAACTCAGTTACTTTATATGGATTTACATTTTTATTTTGTCTTTTGGATCTTGCCCGTTGCATAATTCCCTTCCAATCTATTATAGAAAACGTGTCTGTGTATTTTTTTTCTTTTTCTATTGCGCTGTGCATCGAATCTACCTCCATGTAACTATAACCACTTTCGAGATACTTTTGTTCTAACACTTTTATTGTCCTATGTGTATGTACTAAGTACAATAAAAATGCTGCTATGTACTGGTTCCGGTTTTGTCCCGAGCATGTGTCTGAATAAAGGGTGATGTGCGTGACAGCCTCGGGTAGATTCTTAATCCATAAATAAATAGCAGATGCTATTTCCACACTGCCTCTTTTGCCGTTCATTTCCGTCCAGATCATACAGTGAGCGTCGTTTTGTGGAGGTTTAAACTCATAAATAGATAAATTATATAAATTTAATTTTCTGGAATAATACATTAGACTATCTGCAGTCGATGGAATCTGCAGTAGACTTTGCAAGTCCATGGTGACACACAAATATGAATCATCTTCTTCCGACCTCTTCTTATCCAGCTCTTTAGATCTATAAGACGCCTCTTTTCGCTCTATATGCTGAGTATATTCATTAAGGATATTTATATTACTTTTATCTTTATTGTAATTATTACACGTGCTACATTGGTCCTTCTTGGGATGATAGAACGCTAAATTGTATTGTGTGCCAAATACTTTCTTATAAATGTTAAATTAAACTGGCACTTTATAATTTTTTTTCATTTTCTGCACATACAAATCATACATTTTTGATATTGACAAGGTAGGCTCTAAGTATTTCCTGTTTGATTTTTTTCTACAGTAATGGGAATCCATTACAGGAAAACTTTCAATGTGATCTTTTACGTCTTGTATCTGTTCTTCAGGAGTTTTATTTGCAGGCGCTTGTCTACCACGGTTATCTATTTTTGTAAATGCACCATGATCATCCATGTGTTTTACTGCTGTTTCAATGGGACCAGTAGAAATGCAAAGAGTGGACATAAAATAATTCTTGCACACTTGTTCAAATACAGTCTTATTTTTATAAAAACCATATTGTCTGCTAGTACTTCTTTGTTTGTCGATCGGTACAGATTTTCTTGTAGTCTGCACCGGTTTAATGATGATGCGCTTAAGCAGAAACTCTTTTTGTAGCTTATAATCTTGTATAGACCAATAGTGTTTGCAAATTATTTCACGCTCGTTTTGTGTAAACTTTTCTGTGCATTTTTGACGGCAACTATTGCTGCATTTAGGACTTTTAGGCAGTTTAGCTGCACAAAGCTTTCCAGTTTTACTCTTATATGGCAAACATTTTCGTTTCTTCTGTAACTCTTTGTTTCTTTTCCAATTTGTTTGATTACTTTTCTTCCATCTGTAGATTTTTTTTCCTTATTGCCTGTTTCTGTTTCTGTATCTGTTGTTTCTGCAATTGTGACATCGTGTTTCATGATTCTTCTATCGGGGTTAACTAATGAGACTTGGTCAAAAGGAGTTTCAATAATAGCACGAGTTGTTATAATTTTGCTTGTTTCATCTTCAGAATCACTCGACGGAATTGAGTTTATATCTTCAAATCTCATTTTCATTAAAGATGTACGTTTTCTTTTTATTTTAATTTCTTCTTCTGAGTCCGGAATCCACGACGATCCAGAATCAGAAAAAGGTTCTTCATCTGTCGAAGGTGGCATTGGTTCGACACCCGAAATGGGACTTGACCCTCTGACTGGTGAACTGACATCTTTATAGTTGTATACTGATATGTTGTCATATTCATTTAAATTAATTTTACTGCTAGACAAAGACAAAGACATGGGACTGACATTTACGGGCATAGGTGCTGATGGGGGTGGTTTAATGTTATTAGAAATAATTTCGCTAGCCATTATTGAAGCAGGAGCCGATTCGCATGTAATAATCTTAAATTCGTCATGTTCAGGAAGGTTAAGAACATCAGCCGTAATATCAACAGCGAAATTTACGTCATTGGAAACATGATTCTTAATTTCAGATGGTGATTTCTGGCATGTTATAATGTTATGTTTTTGTGGGCTGACGGTACTTTGCTCCTGTTGTTTTATCGTCTTATTTTCACCCTAAAACAATAAGAAGCCATATTGTAGGTATTTAATTACGAAAAAAGAAAAACAATAACAACTTGACAAGAGTTTATGCCGTCAAGTGACAGCATACTCAAATCCATACCTACTCTATGTTTTATTAAGTATTAAAAAATATCCATACAAATAAAAATAGGTAAACTGATATGGTCACCCATACACCGTTGCTTAAACTGTCATACATCGCGAGGACACCGGTGACCGCAACCTATTGTTCTTTAATTGTGACTATAATGACGGTACTCAACGAGTTAATCTCGATTTAGTATTTGTTGTCGAGGTAGGAGTAGGTAGATTGATTTTATATACTTGCGTCAAGATATTGTGATAGGCATGCCATTTTATCATAGGCATATTTACTTTACCTCATAAAATAATGCACTATCCTCTACGTTCGACTTCAAAGACCTTACCTACTCCGACCTCAAAATGTCAACTTTCTAGGTATCACGGTTCATAATATAGCCTGGTGACAGACTGACGGACAGACATACAGACAGACAGCGGAATCTTAGTAAATGGGTTCGGCTTTTACCCTATGGGTACGGAACCCTAAAAATGTTTAACAAAAATACCTAAAAAAAATACGTAACAAGCGAAAAGTAACCTTAAACCTTCAGCATAAGAGTCAAAATTTAAATGAAAGCAGAAGAGTTATTAACTTCTCCCACAACTTGAAGTGATTCATATTATTCAAATTAGCTTAACTTAGGAAATAATAAAAAATATTTTTTTCAGTATTATGCTATCATAAATTAGTCTTGGTTTCGTGGGAGATGCACTGAAGCTTTCTACTTACAAAAAATTGGTTCTAAATCATCGTAACTACATACCTTAGATGAATTATCTTCTTGGCACATTTTCACCATAAATCTACCCCGCGAATCCATTGTAGTGTAAAACTCTCACTCTGGTCACTGACGTCAACGCAATTGAAGGTTACGCATTACACTAAAAAAAATGCTTGTGACGCGAGCGATGCATCAGTCACACGCGCTGACAGCCGCGCTTCCCCCGCGCACTTCCTTGTTCCGATTCACTACAATACTTTGCGTGGCAATTATAAATAACTTAATCTATTTGATTTTATTTGCCCATCATCTTGTAATTAATAATTATCTAGTTGTAGAAGAAATAGACAACATGAAGTGTTTATAAAGTAATGTACGTTTTGACGGAATTCTGAGTAGCAAAATTAAATAAGTAGAGTTATTTAGTTTTCCTAGAACTTTGTTAGTTATAAGATAGAATTTGTAATTTGAAGAAAAATTAACAACTTATTTTATTTAGTTTATTAAAAATTTAACTAATCATTGACCTTAGTTATTAATTTATTTATTGAGTTGTTTATTTTTCCTTCAAAAAATTAGAATTAGTTTGAAGATATGCATTATTCCATCTGAACGACAAAAATGGCTATATTTTTGGAACGGAATTAGATAAGTAAATTCCTGTAAGACTCAAACATGCGTCATGTTTTGGGTTATTTAAAAATAGGGAAAAGACAAAATGGCCAAAAACGAAGTTATTTAGTTTTCCAAATACGGGGACGATATGTTAAATAAACCTAGAATAATAAACTACTATGGTAAGAGAACTAATAAATATATAGTGCCAAAGATATTCAATAAATTGAATATATTGAGAGAGGAAAATAAGGTGAGTTTGTTTATATTGAAGAAGAGGCTAAGGGGAGAATTGCTTAAGAGAGCATAGGCAATGCACTCTTTAATTTATATCTTTTGTGATGTGTGTTTTTTGTTTTTGTTTTTTTTTTTATTTCAGTTTTCTTTTAATGTTATATAAAGTACTTAAGTAGCTAGTAAGAATAAGAAATGAGCGCTTCTCGCCGTTAAACGATATGTTTGGCGAGGATCTATAATTATAAGAACAACATGTTAATCCTAAAATTGTACTTTTGTTAAATAAATAAATAAATAAAATAAAATGTGTTTTCCAACAAGATCATACTCGTCATCTTGCTGAGAACCGCTGGAAGATTCTATAGTAATTGTTTTTCTATAGTAATTTGTCTGTTTAATTGTTTCAACTCATTTATAGCTGCTGCAATTCCACTCGTTTCTTGGGCAATATTATGTGATTTTTAGCTTTACCAGTGTTTTTTTCTTTGTCAATGTGTTTGCACTAGAGTTGTTTGATTTATCATCAGATTCATCAAGAGTTTTATCATCCGCTTTATCATCAGTATTATCATCAATATCTTGACTAACAGAATTTTCTAAATCCGACGGTGTGTTTTCTTTCTGTAATTAAAATTTAAAATAAATATATTTTTCAGGTGCCAAATAGAAAGGAATGGGAAGACATACAAGTAGGATTTCACCACAGGTGGAACTTTCCAGGATGTTGTGGAGCCATCGATGGTAAACATGTGGTGATTCAAGCTCCCCCCAATTGTGGTAGTGAATACTACAACTATAAAGGAAGTAACAGCTTGGTGCTTCTAGCGGTCGTGGATCATGACTACAGCTTTAAATATGTGGACATAGGCTCCTATGGGCGAAATTCCGACGGTGGTGTTTTCCAAGCTTCCTCGTTGTATCCATTATTGGAAAATGAGTCATTATTGCCACCAGGTGGATTACTAGTGGGGGATGATGCTTTTCCACTTAAGACATACTTATTGAAACGCTATCCTTATGAGACCACGACTGCTGAGAAAACTTATAATTACAGATTCTCTAGGGCAAGACGCATAGTAGAAAATGGATTTGGTATTTTAGCATCTCGATTCCGTGTTTTGGGAAAACCTATCCAGTTGCAAGAGGAGACCATAATATACATTATTCGAACTACATGTGTACTGCACAACTGGCTACGGAAATCTTCACCACACACCTACACTCCACCTGGTAGTGTAGATTATGAAGATATTGTAAATTTCACTGTAAACCTGGGAACGTGGAGATCAGAAATAAATCCGTTACCGAATATCGCCCGTTCGCGAACAAATAATAGATCAAAAGCTGTTGCCGAAAAATTGAGAGAAAAATATAAAAATTACTTCTGTAATGAGGGTGCTGTCTCCTGGCAAAATTATATTATTAATAATAGAGGTATTTAAATGTAACCAGCTAAATCAGTCGAATAAAGAACTCACCAGATTAGTTATTGTTTTTTTTTCTTTTAAATTAATTGTTTTCATTATAGAGGTATAATCCATTATATCGAACCATTTTATGGATGGTTTATACACATCTGCACCAGCTCCACTCTTCTTACTTTTTTCGATTTTGTTCACTTCTTGGTTGTAGGTGGATCGTAAATTTTTAATTTTCTTAGTTACCTCTCTGGTGTTAGCTAGATGCATTTCTTTTGCGATATGTTCCAAAGATGCTTTTCTCACATCTCTATTTCGGTAGTTTTTATCAAAACAATTCCATAGGTTTTCTTGTTCTCTGTAGAGTTTCATGAATGAAATATTATTATCAGAAGACCATCTATCCGCAGCCATCTTGAATTCGATAAACATTCGCGCGTAGGCGCAGCACACAAAACAACACGGGTACCTCTCACGACTGTTCTGCTCGCACTGGCGAGCTACTGCCAAGCGTCCCGTCCAGCTACACCAGTCTACACGATGCGAACAACGGCCGAGCTGCTGTCATGTGCGAGTTACTGGGGGGCGAGCAGGCGAGTGAAAACAAAAAATGTTGAAGTAACTCGGATGCGAGCTACTGTCCAACTCGCACTTGCAAGTAACTCGCAAGTGACGTTCAAACAAAAACTACTCGGCAGGCTGACTCGTACGCTAGCTCGCACTGTGTAAACTAGCCAGTAGAATACCTCCATTGGCCACCTTCTCGTTCGGCGACTGCTTGAATAAATGGAGCATTTTTTATCTGCTTCATCTACGCCTCTTTTTGTCATGTTGTGATATAGTATAATTTCAGGCTTTTTAGTATCTTCGTCAACTACAACATCGTGATGCATTGAGGACACTAGTATCACCGCTCTATTCTTCTTAGGGACATAAGCACATGGTATTTTGTTTTGTAATACACAACAAAATTGACTGGACATCTCGATCTTTTTGCGGCTAAAATTGGCTTGGTATTTCACGTTTTTTTTTTTATTGTACCCACATAAGTAAGCTTACGTTTTTCTAACTCATCAATTAGTTCAATAGAGGAGTACCAGTTGTCAGCAGTCACATTTCGATTACTACCTTCAATTGGTTGTATCAACCGTAGGACACACTGAGTGTGCATGAGATGTTTTTGATCTTGCGTGGTCAAACCGACACCGTGAGAGCCTTTTCCAGTATAAACATATCCGTTATAGAAATAAGCATTTTTGTATCACATAAGGATTGTATGACTAGTCCGTATTTACTTGGTTTCTTCGGCATATATGAAATCATATGACTTCTTCCTCGAAACTTCACTTACATCTCATTTATGGTTACGCATTTACTCAATTCGTATTGTTGTTGAGAATTGTTGACAAACTTGTTGGAAATAAAAGATATCGCTGGCAACTAATTATCGTTTTGCCTTTCTGCGCGATCGTCTGGATTATCGGCTACTTCCCATTTGGTAAACTTCCCATTTCGTAAACCTCAAACTGTACCTACTAAAAAGTTGCGTTTGGTAAACATTATACATTTCATACATTTAGTCCCATTTCGAAAACATTTCAATATTCTTTTGTGTTATATCCCATTTGGTAAACTTTCAGATGAAATGGGTACAGTCAAGTAAAAAAAGAAAAACGAAACTAATGATAACATTGTCATTTATTTTGTTAAATATTTTTAATCACAGGTACAATAGTCGGATTATGTGTACGTATGCCATTTACACATATTGATATTTAAAAACAGAAATAAAAAGTGGGGTGTACAAATAACTTTCAAAAAATTTAAGATAAATCACAGTTCGATTTGACTATTTCGATGACAAGTTTTATTTTTTTAATAACATAAGTCAATCTAGATGCGAAATCAACTTAAATAATAAAACAATAATCACAGATTTTACTATCTTTTTATGTTAATGTACATTAACATAAAAAAATACATACGAAATCAACTATAAAATATAAAAACAATAATAATCACAGATTTGGTACAATAACATAAAAAATACATGCAAAATCAACTTTTAAATATAAAAACAAATAATAATCACAGATTTGGTACAATAACATAAAAAATACATGCAAAATCAACTTTTAAATATAAAAACAAATAATAATCACAGATTTGGTACATTAACATTAAAAATTACACACAAAATCAACTATAAAATATAATCACAGATTTGGAATATTAACATAAAAAATTTACTACCTACACTACAAAGTTAAAAATCAATAAATAAATTATAAAGTGATACAAGCAATTCTTGATAATTCGTTCAAACAATTTTCCAATGATATTTTTCCAATTTTGTAATCGCCGAGAATATTGTTAATTCGTATATCATTTTGGATAGATTTTTTTCTTCGTTTTGATATACATACTTTCTCCATTATTATAAAAGCTGTAAAAAATTGTTATGATTAATTAAAGTAATAATGTATAATTTTTATCATATGTGTCGCCTAAAAATACAGGTCATTGAAACAAAAATATGTACCTTTTCAGAAGATTTTCATAATGTTTAATATTGCCTGATATCGTTTCGAAAAATAAAAGAATTGATGGCCTTTTTCCAATTTCACTATTGAAACTCCAATTCCAAGATTCCATGAGGTTTGTAGTGCGGTGTCTTTGTGCGTAGCAGCACCAAATATTCATCATATCTTCATTTTCCAACCACTGATCCACAAAGTAATCATTGAATTCAGTTATAGCTTTTTCTTCAAAACTGTAACAGAATTAATTCGTTGAAGATTATGATACGAAAAACCATATATTACCTAGTTTCTAACGCATAAAAATGGCTGTAGAAAATGGCGGTAGAAGAAATATCCAGAACTAAACGCGTTCATTTCAATACTGCAAAATTAATTTACCTTTGACTCATAACGTATAGCCATCCATCGTTTATGTCTTCTTTTGGTAAATGTGCCAGAGCCATACATAGTTTGACGTGATAGTGAGATTCTTCATGTTGTAATAAGCCAAGAGATTTTGCCTTTCTTAATAGCGCTCTGCCAAAGTGAACAAAACACCCCTTAACAATTATGTTTGGAAATGTCTTTTTAATTGCATTTATTGGAGCTTTTTCGAAATCCAAGGTAATAATATCGGCTGTCCACTCTGGTAAATGAAACTTAATAATTGTAAATGTACTATTAATAATTTTTAAATTCACTGCACCACTAGAAGATCCCTCACCCGACATTGCAACGACCTTGCACTATGCATAAAACGAGTGAACTGATAAGTTAAACCCGGTAATAGATATAATTTACGTATACTTACTTATGTCTATCTCATTCACACCTTTTGTTTAAAACGATGGTAAGGACAATAAATCCCTACCTGAGAACCTGTGCTTCTTTTGGGGAAAAGCACGTGGTATTTTTAGTAGCATCGTGGTATTTTTACAGACTTTGATACGTTTTTTTTACTTCTTCTTGATCAGCCATTCTTTTTGATGGTCGAGATACTATCTCAAGACTGAAGCATTTAAAAATATATACATCTCTAATTTAATACTAATTTGACACTGACTGTACCGTACAAAAATAACAATACTAACAAAGTTTACCAAATGGGATTAAATGTATGAAGTAACGAAATGTTTACCAAACGCAACTTTTTAGTAGGTACAGTTTGAGGTTTACGAAATGGGAAGTTTACCAAATGGGAAGTAGCCATTATCAAGTATTGAAGAAAGTACAGATAGCGCGATAGTCGAGATCGTAACAGTAGGCAGTAATAATTATTGCACACTAAGCCTAGACATTGAATCAACGTACAAAACCATCGAGCACTTTACTTATATTATACCTACGTAAGTTTTTCTAGAAAATGTCCTACAGTTATTTGTGAATTAAGGAGTTGCATTTGGCAATCCATAATATATTGGTCTGTTAAGATTGAATGAAGTTTACGCCGTTTTGGATTTTGTTTTGCTTTCACGCTGTTTAAGTTAGCGTCTTGGTGTAACACCGTAAGCAATTTTAAAATATTTGGTTTTTTTTGCCTATGGCACTATTTAATTTAAAATGCCACCCTTCGGCAAAGTTATTAGTACTGTGTCGTTTTCCAAAACTGCACCACACTTTTACGAAATTCGGTTGAAGCCACTGCGATAGCATGTATTGCCGAAATTTTTCACTTTGGCTATCATCGGGGCTTTCGCTAGCGATATAAAACCAGCCTTCAAAAATACGGTCCTCTGGTAATAATGGAAGCACCGCACTTAGGGCTACTTGACGTCTTAAAGTTTTATTTTTTGTTATATTTAATTCACGGCCTTTCCTCCAAATAGCATTATTCATATAGTAATAACAGCCGTGGATACTTATCTCAGGAAAAATTGTACGCATAGCAGACATAGCTGCTTCTTCAAAATCACTGGTAAAGGATGAAGGATTCCAATCGTTAATTTGAGATTTAACAAGTCTGAAAAGTATCTCGTATGTTTCTTTTTTACGGATTGACATTAAAGCGTAAAATAATGGCGTCATAGCTGTGCTTTGATTATTACTTCCTAAATCACCATGAACGGTGTAGAGCTGTTGGAATGGAGGTGGACAACTCTTAAATGTACCGTCACCAAATATATTTTTTAAAACTCTTAATTTTTCTTTACATTCTTGGGAACAAAAAATGAGTAAGCGTGTGTTACCGCAACAGTAATCTGCTAACAAAAATGATTCAAATTTTTGAGGAACCTCAATCGTTTTAACATCATTAAAAGTGATTTTACTCATATTGTAAGTGCTATTTCGATGGCGATACAAAGTGCTTTTGATGTTTGCAAACTTAGGAATACCTTTGGGTAAAGTAACTTTATCGAGTCCTTCGTCCAAAATTTTCGAAATTGTTGTATGAAAGGCGGCTGGTACGCAAGATACATCATCAGACGTTATATTTTTCTTGCATTCATCAATATGGATGTCTATTATGTTTTTATTGAAGTCCGGTGTACAGGATGTGTGTGTAGTTTCTTTCAAAATTTGATCATTCTGCAATAAACGTGCATAATTTATTTACCCATTGTCTGATTTTGCATGAAAAAGAAGCCAAAAAAGTATGTACTTACTTGTATAGTTAAGGTCCCACTGCACTTATTCTTTCTTCTAAGATGACATTCCCATACAATAGCTCCACTTTTGTTTTGCCTTTTCTTTAAAAATTGGTATC
This sequence comes from Spodoptera picta, assembly GCA_038387885.1. Lineage (NCBI taxonomy): Eukaryota > Metazoa > Arthropoda > Insecta > Lepidoptera > Noctuidae > Spodoptera > Spodoptera picta. Next base: position 398,236 of record JAZHFQ010000116.1, read on the forward strand.
CAGCACGCAGAAGCACGATTCCACCTTTTCTTTTTATAGAGGTATACTGCAAACAGCTTCCTGTACTACCAGAGGGACCAGGATGCGCTTCTTGTGACATTGTTGAGCTCTAAGAAACAGGAGACAATAATTACACACTTATTAATATAATTTAGAATAATGTTTAATAATATGTAAACTAAAATTGAGTACAAATATGGATATCCTTTGTTGTAGGAGCCATTCGACTGTGGAACGCACTTCCATTATCAATAAGACGGGCGCAATCTTTGGATTCGTTTAAAAGACAAGTAAAAGATCATTATCTAACACAGATTCAATAGAGTAACTGCTACCGCATATCCGTATGTATGTATGTATGTATCTGATTTTGTGTATGTATGTGTATGTATATATATATATATATATATGAGTATGTAGGCATGTATGTATGTGTGTACATATTGTATGTATGTATCTAAACTGTTCTGTCATATCCATTGTATTTAATTCAACACTATGAACTACCCACATGGTATCTGCTCTCACGGTTATTTATCCATCCTAAGGTTGCCTGGAAGAGATTGCTGTAAGCGATAAGGCCGCCCATTGTACAACATGCCAAAACTATTTATTTTTTTTACCTACCTACTATTTTCTTGTTCGTGTTTTTTGTAAGTGGTGTACAATAAAGTGTTTATTATTATTATTTACATATATTTATTTAAAATTCTCTATAAATTACATTTTTAAACACTACTTATAAAATAAAAATAATATTTAAAAATATAAAAAATAGGAGCCGACCAGTAGCGGGAGCATGGTCCAAGCTACCGGTGGTTAGGGCTCCAGAGACAGAAACCTCCTCACGATACGTGCCGTTTCTAGGAGAACTGCCTTCTGTATCAGGCCCTTGATCCATCCACCTAACGCCAGCCTCCTAAGATGGATGTCGAGGCTTTTAGGGATTAACCCATTGGCCGACACGACTATCGGCACAATGATAGCCGAATCCACACTCCACATGTCGACAACCTCGTGAGCTAAGTCTAGATTTTTTATTTGTTTATCTTTCTCAGCTTTCACGAGGTTCTCGTCATGGGGAATGGTGACATCGATTATCATCGTGCGGCGTACTTGTCGGTCTATCACCACTATGTCAGGTTTATTGGCTACAATAGTCCTGTCAGTAATGATAGACCGGTCCCAGTACAATGTGATATGGTCATTTTCCAGAACTGGGTCGGGCACATACTTGTAGTACGGTACCTCAGATTCAACAAGTCGATAGTGTAAAGCAAGTTGCTGATGGATAATCTTGGCTACTTGATTATGCCTATGCAAATATTCACTGTTAGCCAAACGACCACAACCAGAAATTATATGTCTAATGGATTCACCAGGACTATGACATGCCCGACATATGTCAACCGTCCCATCCTTAATTATATATTTCCGATAGTTGTTCGTAAGGATAACTTCGTCCATTATTGCACAGACAAATCCTTCAGTTTCTCCAAAGAGATTACTGAATCGTAGCCAAGACACGGACGCTAGAAAATCTACACTGGGCCCATGAAGGGCCCGGAAGAAGCGTCCATCGAGCTCCTTGCTATGCCATACCTCCTTGCGATCATTGACGCTTAGTACCACAGGTCTGCGCCAGTTCTCTTTTGCCAAGGATAGCGGAGTGAATCCATTGTCCACCGCTGCTACTTCTCGATGCATACCCTCGTTGACTTTCAGGAAATATTCCCTGAGGCTGCACACCTCACGGTTGTGAAGGGTCTTAGCATTTAATAAGCCTCGACCACCACACTTCCGCGGGATGTACAACCTCATGACCGACGACCGAGGGTGATGCATGCGATTTGCAGTCAGCAGGGTCCGGACTCGCCTATCCAGGGTGTCAAGTTCAGTCTGAGTCCACTTGAGTATACCAAAAGAATACATTAGGACTGGCATGACCCAACCGTTAAAGGCTCGCACCTTGTTTCCGCCTGATAAGGAACTTTTCAGTACCTTATTCAGGCGACAAAAGAAGCGCTCCTGTAACGATTGCTTCATGTCCGGTCCATTAATGCCTAATCCTTCTGACATACCCAGGTACTTGTATGTATCGTTTGCGGAGAGTGATCTCAGCTTTGTGAAATCTGAGAGTTCTAGACCCTCAGATTCCACAATCCCTCCTCGCTTTACATGCATGACCGCACACTTGTCTACTCCAAACTCCATTCTGATGGAACTACTAAATTTTTCAGTTATATTCAGTAGTTCCATCAGTTGTTTCTTGTTTGGCGCAAACAACTTGAGGTCATCCATGTAAAGTAAGTGGGATATAACTAGACCCCTTCTCCGCAAAGGATAGCCTAACCCTGAATCCTCCAGTAGAGTACTTAGAGGATTCAAGGCCAAGCAGAACCATAGTGGGCTCAGGCTGTCACCCTGGAATATTCCTTGTACTATCCTTACAGGTTCTTCATTCCCTTGGATTTGTCTACATCCCGGATAGCAAAGCACAGTGCTCCACTGCCTCATACACGACTCCAAGAAGGCGCGTAAAGTTGCATCTATTTTATACAACTCCAGCACCTTCAGGAGCCATGTATGTGGCACAGAATCATATGCTTTTTTGTAGTCTATCCAGCATGTAGACAAATCTTTTCGGGACCGACGAACCTGTTGGCTAACAACCATATCAATGAGGAGTAGCTCCTTAGTTCCACGAGACCCCTCCCTACATCCATTTTGAGATACAGACATGATGGAATTTTTTTCAATATATTTTGTTATTTTTGTCCTCAAAATGGATGTAAGAAGTTTATAGACCGTTGGTAAACATGTGATTGGTCTATAATTTTTGGGCTCAGTGGAACTATCTGATTTATGGAGCAGGTGGGTAACTCCTGTTGTTAGAAATTGTGGTAACGACCCAGTTTCCAAAGCTGCCTGGAAGTGTAATGCTAAGCGAACGTGTGAACTTTTGAGCCATTTAATCCAGAAATTGTGCAGTCCGTCCGGCCCCGGTGATTTCCAATTCGGGACCGAACAGGCTGCACTGGCTACATCAGAGGAGGTAATTACTACCTCCTCCATCTCTGGTATAGTCTCACACCTTCGCTTAACATCAAACATCCAGTCACCTTCCGTATGGCTAACAGGCACCGACCAGATGTTGCGCCAAAATGTGTTAGTGGCATCATCATCCGGTCGCCGCCCGTCAGCCACATCTTGGTTGGATCGTTCCCAATCTCTGTATACCCACCTCTGATCTCTTTGGAACATGCGATTCTGAGTATAGCGCTCCACTCTTTTTTTGTACCTTCTAATTCGGTTTGCCCATGCATAAACTTTCTGCTTCAGGAAGTCGATGCGCTCTGTAACACGCGACAGGTATTCATGAGGACTGATTTCAGTCCCCATAAATGCACGTCTTACAAAGCGCATCACTCTAGGGCGAGTATTGCCCTCCCTGAAGCAGGATAGTTTGCCAATGAGTACCCTGGCCTCACTGATACGACGCTCTATCCTATACTGCCAGGCAGGTACTGCTGGTTTTGGTCGGACTGCTGCGTCAAGATTTGGGAATCTGACGTTAGCCACTCGACAAGCAGCTACCGCCCCACAGTACAAGATTGAGTGTGTATCATAGAGGTTTTCGCTACTCTCAAAATATTTTTTAAGTAGCGAATCCAAGGCACTCACCAGCGCCCTATTTTTTCTGCACATGGGCAAACGTGGTAATTTTGGTCTTAAATTACTAGGAGCAAGTCTGTACTCACGAACCGCATCCTCCAAAGCACTCCTCAGTCGTTCATTGCACTGAGTACTCACTTGTTCAACCCTGTCATCCTCCACTCCAACGATAGGGGTGGTTGGCGTCACAAATTGTGACACTACAGATGTTTGTGCCACCGATTGTGGTGGTGTGGGGACGACACGATTGCGCAGTGCTTCTAGACGTAGCCGATCAAGCGCAGCCTCATCCAATCTGCGATTGCGTTGGATGACCCGCACCTGATCCGACAGTCGTTGGGCCGAGACGCTGATAGATGGCTCAAGAACCTGAAACATAGACAGCATCCTTTCACGGTACGCAGTGAGGTTAGTCCCTCCCTCCTCCTTATTATTATTATTATTACCGTATATTATTAGCATAAATTAATAAGAAATGAGACAAATATAGTATTGACTAAAAACAATCTAATAATATTTGTAACTTACAAAAATGTAGGTACTTACATCAGTAATTTTCCGCAGAACTCGTGTCGAATATATATTATTAAATTAACACCCGTGCACTTTCATTGTTTTGTGAACACTAACCCGACCGGTCTAATTTAAGGATAGGAAAGGGAGAGAATTTCAGGTAAACCAATAGGATTTACGCAAATAACACAATGTTATCGGCACTCTTTTGTTAACTACCGGCATCGCCGGCGCTTCCCGCAAACAATGAAACAATGATGGAGAAGAATTTTGTAAAATAATGTAACTAATTTAAAAGTAAACTATGAAACGACAAATAAACATATTTCTGCACAAATCTTTTTAGTGGGACGAATGGCACTAATCGAAGAACATATTCCCATTCGTCCCCTCTTGAATTAGTATTGGGACGATCGGGAACAAATTAAATATTATTTTTGCAAATTCCCGTTCGTCCCCCTCGGGGGACGAAGTCGAGGGGACAAACGGGAATACACTATTAAAGTATGTTTTAAATTGACAAAGTTTAACATTAATAAAGTTATCTTAGGTAGGAATTTCAATAATTTGTTCAGACTTACAAAAATCTCCTTAGAAAATGTTTTAGAAAGAAAGAAAGTAAAAGCATTTATTTGGCAAATGGCACACAAAGATTATGAAAAATAAAAAATACAGATACTTACATAAATACATAATATTAATAACAAACATAAAAGCGTAAAGAAAATATAGGAAAATCATCAAAATATAAGAAAATAATGTACATACAATACGAAACAAATGCAATAAGTTTTTGTTATAAAGAGAAAAATAAATATACAAAACAAAAAAAAAACAAATAAACGTAATAAAAATAATATAATACATGGTAATATGTGCACATGCCATTTTACTTAAATATAATATGGTAGCCGACCAATACCAACCAATAATTATGTATATCAACAACCATAAAACATAAAATTGCTCATAAGATAGTGTACCAGTAAGTAAATAAAATAAAAAATAAGCTCTTGCCATCACATCTTTTAATCCTCTTGAAGGATCTTCTCTAGTTCTAGTAAAGTGTGAGTCTTCTTTTTCGTATCATTTATTATTTTTTCCAACGGGTCTATTTCATTATCTCTTTGACCAACTTGCGAGGTTCTGTGTGGTAAATTAAGTTTAATGTCGGAAAGAAATTGGATTTTTTTATTTGGTGGATAGTTACTCTTCTCTTGGGCTTTTCTTTTCTTAATATAAATTGAGTTTTCATTTTCAGGTGAGGATGGTATATTCCTGTTATGAATCATAACTTCGTGTTTAAATGTCTGGTGGTGATTAATGAAAGTCTCTTGTGATTTAGTTTCTTTTATCTCCTGTTTATTCGTAGCTTCTGTCTCTTGTTTTTTATTATCTATTGCTTCTTTTGCTTTCTTGTTTATCTTGTTTCTGGTAGTTTCTTCTGTAGTTTTATTTATACTGCATATCATCTACAAAATCTTCTGCTAATATTACTGGTAATTGATCAATGCCTTGAAATCCAACTGTTTCGAAATTTTCAATTTCGATGTGAGTTTCTTTGTTTATGGACGTATTAATTTCTTAATTTAAAAAAAAAACAATTTTTTTTTCAAAATCCTTTCTATTTCTGTCATATTTTCAAGAGCTGTTCTTTGCAGAAATGTTACCTTTTCATGCCCTACAATGTTTTCTAAAACTTCGCGTGTGATAATTTTTTCTTTATTTGAATTGTCTTGTAGTTTTAAATTGTCTACTTTTGGTTCTCCATCTTGTTTACTTCCTTTACCCAGACATTTATTGTAGTTAATGGCACCAGAGTTCCAGGGTCATAAGCCAGTAGTCCTGAATCCATTTATAATTGTCGTATCTTTGACACCAACCTCTAAAGCATCCTTGAGAACAGGTACGAAATTGTTCTTTGTGAGAGTCTCCAAAGGATGATTTCTCCTTCATTTCAGGACTAGTGTTGCCCAAATGCAAGAACAAGACAAGGCTTAGCCAGTCTTGGTCTTGGGCACCCAGTAAGTCTTGGTTTTGGTCTTGCGCACCCAGTCGGTCTTGGTCTTGGTCTTGCAGCAAGAGTCTTGCAAGACTTGCAATTACCTATCAGTCTATTACTATTTATTAAAGTTTACTTTAAATCTTAGAAAAACGTATTAGATTTGGAACATTGTGAGCTTGAATTAACATAGCCATAGAAGATCAAGCAGATTAATAAATAACTGAAGATTTGATAAGAAATTCGAAAAATCAACTGACCTATATATCGTTTTCCATGGAAGTAATTGTTTTTTAATAAACATTTATGATTTATAAGCTTACATTTGCTATAACATGTAAAAAAACAAATTAATTACAATAACTTGACTGTATTTCAAAGAACAATATCTGTCTAAAAAGAGATTGTACCCTCAACTTAAATGAAATTTAATAAAAGAGTTTTATGATTTATCATGTGTTGTAATAAAAAATAAAATACAACACAAATCAAACATAACAGTACACAACAGCTTTATCATTAGGTTATTTTACTTTATATCAATTCTTTTGATCAAGAATTAATACAAAAACCATCTGGCTGACTCATCACTTAACCTATTTCTATGTTTTCGAATTACTAATGATGCTTTACAAAATAATCTCTCAGCAGGTACTGAAGTTCCAGGTATTGAGAGAAAATCACGGGCCATCTTCGATAAAGTTAGATACTCTGTCTCAGGCGTCCTCCACCAATCTAAAATGTCTTCCGAACTGGCAGTTCTTGGTTTTCTCAGGTACTCCTCCAACTCGTCTATCACTAAGCCTTCAAGACAAGATCCAGATGACATCGAGGGTCATTCATAGAGTTTATCAAAGTCTATTACGTCTTCATCTTCATCACATACTTTATTTTCTTTTTTTGGTAATTCTAGAGATTTGTTCAGTGAGTGTAGACTTTTATATTCTTCATAAAGTTCATTGAACTTGCACAGACTTTCGTTTTAAGTTGCTTCCCCCACATCGTCAGGTCAAAAGTCTGAGCCTTATGCCTTGGGTCTAAAATTAAAGAAGGAGGTACAATAAATCCAGTTGCTCTTCTTATAATGTAAGTATTTTGTCTCGAGCTGCTTGGAAATCTGAAATGAGCCTTTCATCCACTTCATAGATGCTCCTGATCTCCACGGTGAGCTGATTCGATTGTATGCCCCAAATAACTACATACGCGCCCGGAGGCACCGTCTACTATCCGTGCCTGCAAGTCGTACCGTGGCTCGGGCATCGTCCCCCATTCCTCGCATCCTGTCCGCGCTCAATAGCCTCGTGGAAGCCTACCCTGACTGTGACCTATTCATGGACGAGTTTAAAGCTATTAAAAAGGTTTGTCTCAGTTTTTGTGAAAGTCTCTGAAGTCTGTGTTGAAGTGTATAATTAAATGTTTTGTTTTCTTTTTACTGTGATATAGGTACATTTCTTTTTTTTGTCATCTACTATTGTAATTGTCTGATTTTCTTTATGTTTTTTAATTGAATTTGAATTGTATTTTTTTTAATGTGATGTTTATTTGTGTGTTTAATTTTATTTTTTCTTCTTTTCTATTATTGTAACTGTTTGATTCTCTTTAATTTCTCTTTGTATGTGTGTTAATGTAATTGGTGTAAAGCTGTGTTAACATCACAATAATAAATAAATAAATTCAGATCGATTAGGTTTCTCATCTGTTTCAATTTTATCTAGCAAGAGATTGAATGATACAATGACTAACGGACTAACTACGGTAATGTAATAACAATGTGTACATACAGTTTATTAGAAATTTATGTAATTTTTCTGGTACCTGCCATTCACTAGCTGTGATTTGAAAAAAAAAGCATATATTGTAACCTTTTATTTTAGTCACCACCGGACCAAGAGTCAGGGCAGAACAAAAAACTCTTAAATAAAGAAAATATTCATTAGTTGATATCCCGTTGATATAAATAAATATACTTGAAACAATGATATATAAAAATTTATTAACCTAACTTAATTTAACACTACGTGTGTTAACCCTTAATTGTTGTTAAATTTAAATGTTTAAATGTGTTTAAATTTAAATGTTAAATTGCTAATTTATAAAAGGCTATGCAGCGGTACAAATACAATACATTCAGATTCTTATTTGCTTAAGCATCAGATTGTGCACCTTTAAATATAGGGTACATAACAATTTCACAATTTACACCTTACCCACTTTTTTTTGTTAATTTTAACTTTTATTCAAATAAAAAACTTAAATTAAAACTAACTATTACTTAAATAAAATTAAAATTAAATATTACTAAATTAAATATATACAACTTAAGATTAAAATTAATTATAGAAAAAACAAAAACAACTATTTACATAAACTATTTATAAGGCATCGAAAAATTCGTCCGCATCGACGTCAGTGGGGAAAGTACCCAGAAGGCTGGCAGCATTGCCACGTTGTATGGCAATGCTTAACCTCTGACCGAGAAAAAGACCAGCCCTCTGGTCACGAGATGTGTCGACCAATGTCGTTTTTGAACAATTTAAGCGCACTCGGACCCCACGGACCAAACGGCTCAAAGACATAACTACCAGCAACGTTGTTATACTTGCGCCGCTTGAGGTTTTCTGCAGAGGCAGCAGCCGAACCAGCACAACTCGCCGTTACTGGAAGATGAGAAGGTGCAAGGGTGTCGACACAGGTTGCGTCCCACACCAAAGACTTTCCCAGCTTCCAGGGCATAATGGACATACCGTCGGGTCTCTTACCATCGTCGCGTGCCAAACCCTTTGGTTCCTGAACAGCTGGTACACCGGCGATGACAAGAGCTCGACGGATGATGTCGTTTTGTTAATTTTAATAAAAATGTATCTGGAAGAAACTAGGTAATTATACACATGTAAAAAAAAGTTCCAATTATATATGAAATACAAAATTCAAAAATGGGTTTAGCTTAATGACAGCTATACAGCTATTCTGCAATGAACAAATCCCCTTCACAGGATGATTGTCAATTCCTGAGCAAGAACATATACCTATCAACTTTATTACTTAACTTGTAAGACAGTAGGGTAGACGACTAATTTTTATTTTAATGTCCGTCTGGTAGATTATTTTAAATCATTACACACGTATTTTTTATTTTCTTACAGAAACGAATACTTTCCACGATATATTGATTTGAAATGTCGTGTGACGTCACTTTTATGTACATTTTATACGTAGAAATGACGTTTTAGCCCCCACTCCTAACCTTTGATTCGTTTTATCTAAGTATTGTTTTATTATACGACAAAATAAAAAAATACGTGTCTAATATTTTTTAAATACCTAACTTACGGACTTATTAGATTTTTAATTCTCATACCCTGTCGTCATTCCATAAAGAACCTATAACAATGGGTACACCGTCAGATCACAATATAACCTAGAAACTTATCGCTAAGAAGCGAATATCTATTTAATATTAATTTGTTTTAGAAACTTACCCAGAATCTGGGACGGTATTCACACAATAATTAATTACTTCAGGTCTTTCACTAGACCTGCACAACCACTTTTTACTAAAATTATAAGACACAGCACTCCTTCAGTCTGATCTTCTCTGTTGTAGAAATCGTTTTCGAAAAAGAAAGCTTCCTACAAAACACCTACATTTATACCCCCTATCTTTCGATTCCACTACTGCTCGAAGCACTATTCATCACCATATTTGGCAATATTTTGCACGACCCACTTCCTGTTAGAAAGAAATCGTTCCAGATGACGACCCGCGAGACCCCTACTGTCAGAAAGTATTAATACAAGAGAATATTAGTGCAGAACTAGTGCCATCTATGTTACAAGGATAGTACTACTAACACTTGGTCGATGTGAAAGGCAAGATCTAAGGTTGTTGACTATTTATCGCTATCAGGCGGGTCCACACAGAGCGAGCAGCCTCGCGAGGCATTTGCCGCGCGAGGAAACGGTCCCCGAACGAGCGCGGCAGCCTCGGTAACATCGCGAAGCTGCTGCGCGCGGCAAGCCCGAGCCATTTGTTCGTTCGTTTAGTTGAGAGTTAAAACATCATGGCACCACACGTACGTGTTGCGGTGGCAGCTGTTGCTTTTATTCTTATAAATAGGATAATAAAAAAGAGAACACAAAAAAAACTTAAACGAAGACAATATTGGATCCAGACATTATACAAAAACAGATTATATAATGGAAACGAATGTTATGGAAATGAACTGTACCAAGAATTGATAAATGATGGAGTGGAGAAAAATTTTGCTCGCATTAATGCAGAGTAGTTGGATCTATTGTGTTCAAACTTGCAAAGCAAACTTCGGAGAAATGATACGAACTGGCGTCGAGCGATAACCGTGAGAGAAAAGCTACTTTTAACATTACGGTTCTTAGCGACAGGAGATTCTTATACCAGTTTGCAGTATCTCTTTCGCATCTCGAAACAATCTATATCGAAGATTGTTCCTGAAGTTTGTGATGCCATTATCGAACATTTAAAGGATTATGTAAAAGTAAGTGTAAAAAAAAAACAATATCTTATAAATATAGTCCAATCACTTTAATTATAACCTTTACATTAACTGAACACAAATACCTAACAAAAAAGAAAACTAAAGAAAAGTGAAATTAATTTTAACGTGTCGCTCGCATTATGTTTTAGTATATTTAGGAGCCAGAGGGAGAGGAGGAATCTCTGATGGATTTTGAGGAGTCTTCGTAGGAGAAGGGGGAAGTGGAATCTTTGATTGAATTGGAGAAGTCATAGGAAAGGGGGTACTTGATGGTTGAGAAGGTAGTGGTGAGGGTGGCATCGGATCGGTGTAAGATGAAGTGTGAATGCTAGGAAGTGGGCTAATAGGTGGTTGAGGAGGTAACGTTAAAGGAGAAGTCGGATCGGTGTAGGATGAAACATAGCTCTACAGATAATACACTTCATATCAATTTTAGGTGCCAGCTACAGAAAAAGAGTGGCTCGCAATTTCAAATGGTTTCCTAAATAAATGGAACTTCCCACATGCTGTAGCAGCGATAGATGGCAAGCATGTTGTTTTACAGTCTCCCATAAACAGTGGTAATGACTACGATAATTACAAATCATTTTCAATTGGTAGATGAAAATTACAAGTTTTTATATGTAAATGTTGGGAGTAAAGGACGAATTTCTGATGGGGGTGTATTTAAAAATACAATATTATACCAAAAACTTGAAAAAAGAGAGCTCAACATCCCATCACCCACAATTTTGCAAATACCGTACTCTACCAAAGTACCATTTTATATACTAGGTGACAAAGCTTTTCAGCTGAATGAATACACAATGAGACCTTACGAGGGCAATCCAGAAAGAGGTTCAAAGGAAAGAATTTTTAATTATAGACTCTCCAGAGCACGAAGAGTTGTAGAAAACGCTTTCGGGGTGTTAAGTTCTGTTTATAGAGTTTTGCGTAAACGAATGTTATTGGAACCGGAACAAGCAACAAAAGTGGTCTTAGCATCAGTTCATTTGTATAACTATTTACGGAGAACATCTTCTAATAACTTTGAAGTTTCTGGCTTGTTTGATGCGGTGGGAAATGACGGGGAAATGGTAGAAGGAAGTTGGCGAAATGAATCAGAACCAACATCATTATTACCAATTCAACAAATACCACGACGGGGATCAAATAATGCTAAAGAGATACGAGACCACCTAGCAAGACATTTTATTATGAATGGAACCGTCTCATGCCAAGATAACTATCAGTAAGAAATATTGTATGTACTTACATTGTCTATAGTATCCCGCGTGGTACCTGGCTCGTTCCTATCAGACATAAATGCAAAGGCATTATATGCAAACCAGCTGGATTTATAAACGTCATCACGACCTGGAAGATAAAAGTGACAAGTTTTATAATAGTAGATAATTGTTCTTAGTAGGTAGTAAATGTGAAAGCAATTAATAAATGTATACCTAATCCTGTCAAACGACTTTTTTTTTCTCGTGATTTTTCCCGCCGGTAGGATCCCATCAATGACTCCATCTTCTTTTTTAAATCAGGAACTCTCAGGAAATATTCATCTCGCGGCTAATATTTAACCAGGCATCTTCTCTAAGCCCTCTATTTGTATAATTAGGATCACTTGCATTCCATAGCCAGGTGTTTACACCATAGAGATATTAATTTTAAACAAAATTCTTTATCCATAATTATTATGCTCGAGCGAGGTACGAAACAGAATACGCGTGCGTCCAGAGTGCGCGCGGCAAACGACTGAGGCGCCTTTGAGCAAAACAAAAAGCCGACACTCGGTGGCTCGGCCGCTCGGTCGCTCGCCCGCGGCAGTACACCCGCTTTCCTCGGTCGAGGCACGTCTACACAGACCGCCTATCGTCTATCTTAATTCGCAAAAGCGATGATAGATGGCAGTATTCAATTATTTATCTCTTTTCCCTTATCTTGGGTTAACATTTTTTCACCTTGTGAAAAAAATTTTTAGTTACTAAAAATTTTCCCAGGGATCGTTCCTAGAGACCTGATTGGCAAAAGCAACAAAAAAAAAACAAACGAATTAAAGTTAAGTTACAAAAAAAAAACATACAAAATTAATCTTCTGCAATTTTATGTTGAAATTCTAAAAAAAAGACAAAGACCTAAAGAGAATAATAGTGAGTAGGTCATATCCCGGGGTTTGAACCTGGACTCATTCGGCTACCTACCCTTATCTGATTTCTTGTAATTACCGTTGTGTAACCTCCGTTACTGGTAATACAGATCAATTTTCTAAAGAATAACTATTTGTAGAATTACTAAGCCTGTGTTTCTGTTTTTGGTTTTTATTTCAATCTTTTTATGTTTGCACAATTTACTTACACAAGGCCGTTTGGGATGCATGAATTATTTCGAAAAACTCCTCAAATTTGCTTTTGGGTCTTTTAGATCTGCTCGTTACTCGGACTAGAATAATTTGAATCTTCGTCACTCATATTAAATTGTACACGTGATACGTTTTTAGAAAACAACAAGAATTAGTAAAAACAATTATTAAATTAGACTCGTAGCACAGCTCAATTGGAAATGACTGGAATTAAAATAAATAATTCCTTTATTTATTACGATTCCTTGCTTTCTACCGCGCCGCCTCGCCACTATTAAAAGGATGCCGCGTGCGGCGTAGAAACATAGATTATTACCTACTTGTACAGACGCGACGCGTGAATAAAATATATGTAAATAATTTAAAAAACTTCTTAAAGAGCATTACCTCTCTTTATAACTTTATTTCCTATCTTAACCAGACACCTACACACACACATACACCAAGACACACCATTTTGTAATATATGTATCATATTGTTTTTTATATATATTATTTATTTTTTAGTATTCTTGTATGTATGTATGTATAGTATTTTATACAGATATTAATTAATGTACACTTGACGACCCATTTCAGACTCCTGTTGCTGCTCCATCCAAAGGTTGTCTGTAAGAAATCGCCTTGTGCGATAAGACCGCCCATTGTACACTATTTTGTTTTAGGAAATATTGTCCTGTATTACAATTGTGTGGTGTAAAATAAAGCATATATTATTATTATTTACATATATTTATTTAAAATTCTCTATAAATTACATTTCTAAATACTACTTGTAAAATAAAAAATAATATTTAAAAATATAAAAAATAGGAGCCGACCAGTAGCGAGAGCATGGTCCAAGCTACCGGTGGTTAGGGCTCCAGAGACAGAAACCTCCTCACGATACGTGCCGTTTCTAGGAGAACTGCCTTCTGTATCAGGCCCTTGATCCATCCACCTAACGCCAGCCTCCTAAGATGGATGTCGAGGCTTTTAGGGATTAACCCATTGGCCGACACGACTATCGGCACAATGATAGCCGAATCCACACTCCACATGTCGACAACCTCGTGAGCTAAGTCTAGATATTTTATTTGTTTATCTTTCTCAGCTTTCACGAGGTTCTCGTCATGGGGAATGGTGACATCGATTATCATCGTGCGGCGTACTTGTCGGTCTATCACCACTATGTCAGGTTTATTGGCTACAATAGTCCTGTCAGTAATGATAGACCGGTCCCAGTACAATGTGATATGGTCATTTTCCAGAACTGGGTCGGGCACATACTTGTAGTACGGTACCTCAGATTCAACAAGTCGATAGTGTAAAGCAAGTTGCTGATGGATAATCTTGGCTACTTGATTATGCCTATGCAAATATTCACTGTTAGCCAAACGACCACAACCAGAAATTATATGTCTAATGGATTCACGAGGACTATGACATGCCCGACATATGTCAACCGTCCCATCCTTAATTATATATTTCCGATAGTTGTTCGTAAGGATAACTTCGTCCATTATTGCACAGACAAATCCTTCAGTTTCTCCAAAGAGATTACTGAATCGTAGCCAAGACACGGACGCTAGAAAATCTACACTGGGCCCATGAAGGGCCCGGAAGTCCATGGAGCTCCTTGCTATGTCATACCTCCTTGCGATCATTGACGCTTAGTACCACAGGTCTGCGCCAGTTCTCTTTTGCCAAGGATAGCGGAGTGAATCCATTGTCCACCGCTGCTACTTCTCGATGCATACCCTCGTTGACTTTCAGGAAATATTCCCTGAGGCTGCACACCTCACGGTTGTGAAGGGTCTTAGCATTTAATAAGCCTCGACCACCACACTTCCGCGGGATGTACAACCTCATGACCGACGAACGAGGGTGATGCATGCGATTTGCAGTCAGCAGAGTCCGGACTCGCCTATCCAGGGTGTCAAGTTCAGTCTGAGTCCACTTGAGTATACCAAAAGAATACATTAGGACTGGCATGACCCAACCGTTAAAGGCTCGCACCTTGTTTCCGCCTGATAAGGAACTTTTCAGTACCTTATTCAGGCGACAAAAGAAGCGCTCCTGTAACAATTGCTTCATGTCCGGTCCATTAATGCCTAATCCTTCTGACATACCCAGGTACTTGTATGTATCGTTTGTGGAGAGTGATCTCAGCTTTGTGAAATCTGAGAGTTCTAGACCCTCAGATTCCACAATCCCTCCTCGCTTTACATGCATGACCGCACACTTGTCTACTCCAAACTCCATTCTGATGGAACTACTAAATTTTTCAGTTATATTCAGTAGTTCCATCAGTTGTTTCTTGTTTGGCGCAAACAACTTGAGGTCATCCATGTAAAGTAAGTGGAATATAGCTAAACCTCTTCTCCGCAAAGGATAGCCTAGCCCTGAATCCTCCAGTAGGGTACTTAGAGGGTTCAAGGCCAAGCAGAACCATAGTGGGCTCAGACTGTCACCCTGAAATATTCCTCGTACTATCCTTACAGGTTCTTCATTCCCTTGGATTTGTCTACATCCTGGATAGCAAAGCACGGTGCTCCACTGCCCCATACATGACTCCAAGAAGGCGCGTAAAGTTGCATCTATTTTATACAACTCCAGCACCTTCAGGAGCCATGTATGTGGTACAGAATCATATGCTTTTTTGTAGTCTATCCAGCATGTAGACAAATCTTTTCGGGACCGACGAACCTGTTGGCTAACAACCATATCAATGAGGAGTAGCTCCTTAGTTCCACGAGACCCCTCCCTACATCCATTTTGAGATACAGACATGATGGAATTTTTTTCAATATGTTTTGTTATTTTTGTCCTCAAAATGGATGTAAGAAGTTTATAGACCGTTGGTAAACATGTGATTGGTCTATAATTTTTGGGCTCAGTGGAACTACCTGATTTATGGAGCAGGTGGGTAACTCCTGTTGTTAGAAATTGTGGTAACGACCCAGTTTCCAAAGCTGCCTGGAAGTGTAATGCTAAGCGAACGTGTGAACTTTTGAGCCATTTAATCCAGAAATTGTGCAGTCCGTCCGGCCCCGGTGATTTCCAATTCGGGACCGAACAGGCTGCACTGGCTACATCAGAGGAGGTAATTACTACCTCCTCCATCTCTGGTATAGTCTCACACCTTCGCTTAACATCAAACATCCAGTCACCTTCTGTGTGGCTAACAGGCACCGACCAGATGTTGCGCCAAAATGTGTTAGTGGCATCATCATCCGGTCGCCGCCCGTCAGCCACATCTTGGTTGGATCGTTCCCAATCTCTGTATACCCACCTCTGATCTCTTTGGAACATGCGATTCTGAGTATAGCGCTCCACTCTTTTTTTGTACCTTTTAATACGGTTTGCCCATGCATAAACTTTCTGCTTCAGGAAGTCGATGCGCTCTGTAACACGCGACAGGTATTCATGAGGACTGATTTCAGTCCCCACAAATGCACGTCTTACAAAGCTCATCACTCTAGGGCGAGTATTGCCCTCCCTGAAGCAGGATAGTTTGCCAATGAGTACCCTGGCCTCACTGATACGACGCTCTATCCTATACTGCCAGGCAGGTACTGCTGGTTTTGGTCGGACTGCTGCGTCAAGATTTGGGAATCTGACGTTAGCCACTCGACAAGCAGCTACCGCCCCACAGTACAAGATTGAGTGTGTATCATAGAGGTTTTCGCTACTCTCAAAATATTTTTTAAGTAGCGAATCCAAGGCACTCACCAGCGCCCTATTTTTTCTACACATGGGCAAACGTGGTAATTTTGGTCTGAAATTACTAGGAGCACGTCTGTACTCACGGACCGCATCCTCCAAAGCACTCCTCAGTCGTTCATTGCACTGAGTACTCACTTGTTCAACCCTGTCGTCCTCCACTCCAACGATAGGGGTGGTTGGTGTCACACATTGTGACACTACAGGTGTCTGTGCCACCAATTGTGGCGGAGCGGGGACGACACGATTGCGCAGTGCTTCTAGACGTAGCCGATCAAGCGCAGCCTCATCCAATCTGCGATTGCGTTGGATGACCCGCACCTGATCCGAGAGTCGTTGGGCCGAGACGTTGATAGATGGCTCAAGAACCTGAAATATAGACAGCATCCTTTCACGGTACGCAGTGAGGTTAGTCCCTCCCTCTGTAGCACCGTAGTACGAGCGCATGACGTTCTCATTTATGGTTTGAGACCATTTCATGCGCCGCACACAACCACCGGTAGCGGGGACCCGTCTCGGGGCCTGTTGGCCCCTGGCTCCCAAGCCCGTCGGTGGCCGGCCTCTCCCCGGCCGACGTACAGGTGTCGGCGACGTCGGCGGGGAGAAATAGTCGTCGCTCGAGCTCAACGCAACTGCTGTCACCGGTGATCTTGCGGAGCTGGGGTCCGGCAACAGCGAGGCGGAGCTGAGCGACGAGTCCGGAGATGGTGGGGATGCGTCTCGTGCTTTTCTGGCTCTCGTCAACATCAACTTAACATTTTAATTTTCTGCTTCATAATCTTCCTTTTCTATTCTGTCACTGTCAAATTTCATTTTTCTTTTTATAATGTTTGTTTATTGCTATTGTAGGTGTTGATTTTGTTGTAAATATATATTATTATAAAAAGGTTTTGTTATTGTTATCTTGAGTGAAAAAACGTGTGAATTATTTATAAAAATAAACCAAAAAAAAGCAGAATAAAATTTTGTACGTTGACATGTCGTGGTGTTGCCAATTATTATTATTATTATGTAAAGAATTAGTCCCAATCACTATTCTTTAAAAACGCAAGAACAAGACCAAGACTGAATTTGGGCAACACTACAGTACAGCATTACGTATTGGCTTTCTTCTTTCCTAAATAAATGGAACGTAAAAAAATAAGTGCGTCTAAAGTTTTGTCGCTTAAAGACGAACGGAGTCTATTGCAGACTATCCCGGCGGAAGAAAATATACGTTCCGGCTTCACACTAGTGGGTGGAATTGATAGTAAATGGTGATACGCGAGCGATAGGTACCGTCCTCGTTGTATCTGACCACCATTCTCAAACAGAGCCATTTTTACTCTTATAGTAGTGTTGATGTCATTTGATGTCGATTCAGGAGCAGAAGCAGTAGCTTGACTTATTTCCTTATTAAGTTCTTCTTCATTTGTTTAAGAAGATACTTGTAAGTTGTAAATCATCATCATCATGTGTCCTAAAATCAGGCGTACAATCAATAGGTACACTTTGTTTTGTGCGTTGAATGAGGTTTACGATTTCCCGCAGCATCTCATTATTCGTAGGCCGTAAAAACAATTTTAAGAGAGAACCGTATTAACCGAAAAAACGTGTTCCTCGTTTTACAGAACCGCTTCTATCAGGGTCTTTCAACACCGAGAATTCCCGGTTCTATTGGAACCGGGAAAAACCGGTTCTCATGCCCTAACAGTTAGTTAATGGCTGTGTTATTTTAGAGAAATCTTAAATGAATTTACGATAGAATCCTACCAATCCAAGTAATCTTTTTATTTTCGTTGGTGTTTTAAATTTTCAAATTCAAATTCAAATCGTTTATTGCGAATATAGGTCAAGTGTTGATGTTACAGTAGTTTTAGGCAAAGTGTGCACGACGGCAATGCTAGGGCGCGAGCCGCCCGCGACGTGTTCCGAACTTGTCCGAACCATGACAAAAAGGCAAGTTCAGACACGAATATCAAAGGCGTGCGGCGGCGATCCTTTGTTCCGCGCCGCCGCTGCTTGGTTTGAACTTGCCTTTGAGCATGTACGGACATGATTCCGTCGCAGAGCGGCCGAGTCGCGAGCCCATAGCGACAGGATTAATCCTGTCCGCGCGCGGCTCGCCTATAAAAGGACGCCTCCTTGCGAGGCGCAGTTTAGTTGTCAATGATAAATCACACAGTCAGTGTGTCAATGGTTGTCAATGAATTGTCAATTCATCAGAGCGTCAGAACAGTGTGTGTAGTTATTATATAAAGTCGATCGTAATATTGTCAATTTCCTTTCCACTAGTGTTGTTAATGTTAATATTATCGCAATAAAAGTATATCAGTGTACAAGAGAGTTTCTTCAGTTTCATTTCTACAGTCCACTTGCTCTCCACAAGGACCAAGCTCGTCGAGGACTGATCCACAGCCTGATCCCTCCGGCGTATTTCCATATCCGTGTACACAAAACACCGCTAATTAGTTAGCGGCGCCACACATCGACACTACTATCTTTTACACAGTGAACATGTGTGGGTAATTTCATATTACTGTGTATAAAAATATTCGTCCACCACATTCACATTGGTATTTTCATTCTTGTGTCGGTATATGTATTTTTATAATTTAATTCACGGGTAAGGTTAAAACTATTTACAATCATTGATATGACCCGACATTTTGACGGGTATTAACGTAGTGTTCGTGGTCGACTGGTTAATGAGCACGCTTTTATCATCTTTCAATGGTCAATGATGATGTGAGTTCTATTCCAGCTGAAAGATTCTTTTTTTATTTTACTATGTAGTTTTTCTTATTATTTTTTTTTGTTTTTTGAAATATTAGATCAGGCTATAAAAGAAGCAGATAAGTTTGGTAAATAAAACAATACTATCTTTTATTACAATTAATTTATTTATTATACAAATAAGTGGTTTTATATTCAATATTTAGAAAGAAAGAAAGAAAGAAAGAAACATTTATTTGGCAATTACACGCACAGAAAACAAAGAATATAAAAAAATAAAAATACATAATATAAGTAAACAAAATACTAATAATAAACTTACAAGAATACAGATCAGAACAGAAAACATCACAATATAACTAAATAATAATACGATAATAATAGAATTTTTAATAGACAATAAAAAAAAAAAAAGCAATTTCTAATAAACAAAATAATATTAATTTGCGCGTGCTAATGCCAAAAGGGCCTCCACCTCAGCATATAGTTGGACGTTTGTGCCCAACGCTGGTTTTCAGGTGGCACCCTGCAGTGACTCACGGACGGCGGTGCCGCCCCTCAATGAGGACAGAAAATAAACATGAAATTATATAAATTTTGCTGAAATGTGCATGTGTGTGTGTGTGTGTGTGTGTGTGTGTGTGTGTGTGAAAAATTGTGAATAGAATAATATATATATCCGATAGTACATGTATATACATACAAACAAAATGTAAAAATGCAATTACCTCTGTAAGAGGTAGTCACTTTTCACGTTTACTCTTTTTTTTTAAATTAATTAATTTATAATAATTAATTATCATACCACAGTTAAGTTCTTTTAAATAATAATTAATCAATATGCCAATAAACCTTATAGTCGAATTGGGAAATATCATGCAATAAAGTATATACTTTTAAAATTAACATAAGAAGATTTAGAAAAATAGGATAGAAAAAAAAGAAAAGATTAAAACATTGTTTCAAATTTTAAATATTTGATTAATGAATTCTAGAAACAACTTGTGAATGCTGGAATCGATCCGGCGGCGCTTTACTGGAGGTGATAACCATTACGCCAAACGCGCTGTGAATGAGATCATCGAAATATTGTATACCATTCAGTAACATAAAAATACGATGAGAAAACACTATATTTATATGGGTATTGTACCTCTATAGCTCGATTGCTCATTATTTGATTTCGATTTATTCCAAGTTTGTTATAAGTTATTTTTATCTTTACCCTCGTTTTTATTTAAACTTATTTACTAAATAATTACGTATACCGACACAAAAATGATATTTAAATACCAAGATGTGTGTGATAGACGAATGTTTCTATACATATCTATTAATATGAAATTACCCACACATGTATATTGTGTAGTCATACTAGTGTCGATGTGTAGCGCTGCGAACTAATTAACGGTGTTTTGTGTACATTAGGAGGCAGTACTGCCTTGAAACACGCACGGGTTTGTCGCGCTAAGGCTTCGTTCACACGGCATTGTCCTGCACGTTTTTTTCGTATTCGTTTTTTTAACGTACAATCATCCGGGTCTTCACACGGTAAATTATGATTCGTGTAAAAGACGAATAGCCGCAGTCTTCACACAGTTGTCACAGTGAGTAGACGTCACTGATGGATCCACGCGTGGTTGTACTTTTATATTGGTATCATAAGCGCCAACGGTCTCGCCGCCGACAAAACAGAAGGTTTTGGGTACATCCTAATAATCAAGAATCTGTGCGAACGATCACATTTGAAAAATTATTCGAAAATCTTAGAAACGATGAAAAAAAGTTTTTTAATTACTTTCGAATGTCTGTTGAAAGTTTTGAAAAGTTATTAACTCGACTGGAAAATTCAAGCCTACCAAAATCAAATACGAATATGCGGAAATGCATTAGTACTAAAATGAAATTAGCCATCTGTTTAAGGTAAGTACACAAATAAAAATACACAGGTTGTGATTATTTAAGTTTTATTAATGTTAATTATTATAATTAAAAAAATATAAAAATTTGACCAATTTTACTATGGTATATTCGTGTTTCGTTTTAACTCGTCGAGTACCGGTTTTGTAGACACAATTATAGAACAATAGGTTGCGGTCACCGGTGACCGCTTGGTGTTTGACAGTTTAAAAGACATTGTAATCAATATCCGTGTAGTTAGAATAGCAGGATTCGACAGAAGACGGACTTTGAAGAGAAGCTGCTGTAGTTAATTCTACAGAGGCTGGACTTTGAAGAGAAGTCGTTGTACTCATGTTTGTACTAATAGAATTTGTAGCTTCTTGTATATTACTATTTTGGTATTGTTGTGTAAAATATCCTCTGTGAACTGATGACAGATTGAAAGACGACGATTCACGAATTTGGCGACTGTTTTTAATTTTTTTCATTAACTGTAACACACCCATTTGGAATTCAAGGACTTCATCATCGTCATACTTATCTAATGATGGTAATATCCCAATAAAAAATGAAAGATGCCGATTCATTGTTTTAGGTTCGTTATTCGAATAAGAATCCATAAATTTCATCATCTTCGCATCTACAGGACTAATCATATTCTTTAGAGATCTTTTAGGTACACGATTAGGTATTGGGCTCTTTGCCGCCATTGTGCCATGTGTCTCTATAGAGTTTGTTTCCAATGTTTCATTTCCACCCTCAGAATTTTTTTTCTGGTTTTCGGATTCTGTGTTATTATTGGATTCCGTGTTGTTATTTTCGGTAGTAGCATTATTTACTGTCTTTTTAGGTTCTATTACTTTCTGCAGAAAAGATAACTGTTTACTATATACATAAGGCTTTGCTGTTTTGGTGCCACTTCCTGAGCTTTTCTGATCTTTTATCTTTTTATACGATCGATTATAATTATCTCTTATATGAGTCCACCGTTGAATAATCATTTTAGCTGTAAAAGACAAAAAAACGGTAAACAAAAAAGTAATACGGTACAGACAATAGCACGTCCCTCTTTACACTTCCATTATAAACTGATCTTGTCAAACCAGTCTGTGTGATGATGCCGCGTGTCAGTTTATATTGGATCTGTATAGAGGGACGTGCTGTTGACTGTACATATACATTTTTTTTTCAGGTATTTAGCATCGGGGTGCTCTATGAAAGATTTACACTATTCATACAAAGTTGGAGTATCGACTATAAGTGGTATCATCTGGGATGTTTGCTGGACTCTATGGCATGTCCTTCAGGGAGAATATCATCAAATGCCTTCTACAGAAAGTGAATGGATAAAAATAGTGGAAGGTTTTGAAAGAAAGACTAATTTCCCTCATTGTTTAGGTGCAATTGACGGAAAACACATAAAAATCTTAAAGCCTCCTCATAGTGGATCCATGTACTTCAATTATAAAGATTATTTTTCAATTGTGCTACTTGCGGTGGTTGATTCGGAATACAGATTTGTATATGTAGACATAGGATCATACGGAAAAGATTGTGACTCATCCATTTTGAAAAATTCCGTCTTGTGGAAAAAACTTAATGATGGTTCGTTGAATATACCCAAACCAAAGCCATTATTAGAAGGTGGAGAAAGTACATCTTACGTATTTATTGGTGATGAAGGATTTGCTCTACATAATAATTTACTACGCCCTTTTGGAGGAACACATTTAGATTTACGTAAAAAAATCTTCAATTACCGCCTGAGCAGAGCAAGGAGGTTTTTTTTTTTTTTTTTAAGGGGGGAAAATCATCGAATGACTTCTCCCGCCTGGGTGAGGCGGGAGGGAGTGTCAGACTCTTACTGACTAAAAACCACCCCGTTCCTTCTCCTGCACGTCGAGCCGGAGCCCCGGTTACCCGTTAGGTTCTCCGCGACTCCGAATCGGCATCGGCCGTATTGGGCCCCATCTGTGGTGGTCTGATGGCTCTTTGAGGCGCGCGCGGAACGCGACGCGCCGTACGCTCGGGCCTGTTTCTGGTCGGACGGGGAGCCACCCATGCTCGCCGTCCGCAGGCCCGCGCTTACGGTGGCCGGAGATCGTCTCGCGATCCCCGACACCCGGTGTGTCCTTCGCGATGGCTGGGTTGCGAGGAGGCAGCGCTTCGCTGCCTCACGCGTCCCGCCTCCTCCTTAGCTAGCATCACTGCTTCGCAAAAGGAGGAGACGGCATCCCAGTTCCCCTCGCTCCGCATCATGGCCTGCACTAGGCCCGGACGCGAGAGGTCGCCATCGCCGATCACTTCCCTGAGGACACGGCGGTGCTCAGCCCACGAAGGGCATTCTCCCACCGTGTGTTCCACCGTGTCCTCAGGGCGGTCCTCGCAGTGATGACACCCGGGCGTTTCCTCCCGCCCCATCAGACACAGGTACCTCCCGAAACTTCCATGTCCGGTGAGGACCTGCGTCAGGCGGTAGGTGAGGACGCCGTAGCGTCTCTCAAGCCACTCCTCAAAGAGGGGACTTACCGCTGCGATGGCAGCGAGCCCAGCCCTCGGTTGCGACAGTCGTTGCTGCCATTCCGCCATGAGATCGCGCCGGAGCTCATCCCGCCACGCACCTATTTGGCGCGGCAGCGGGGTTTCGCCCCGGCGACGTGCCTCCGCGCGCATGCCGTACACGCGCGCGAGCACCTTCGCCTCCAGATCCCACGGCGGTAATCCGGCAAGGAGGTTCGCCGACTCCCCAGAGATCGTGCGGTATCCGCGGATCATTCGGATCGCCATGACCCTCTGTGCCATGAGCAGCGTCCGAGCGGGACGCCGCAACAGGTTAGGCGCCCAAACAGGGGCGCCGTAGAGGGCCATGGACCGCACGACCCCGGCGTATAACCTCCGGAGAGCAAGGAGGTACGTGGAGTGTGCTTTTGGTATCTTAGCGGGAAAATGGAGAATTCTACATAAGGCTATTGATGTTTCACCAAGTTTATTGACAGAAATCATAAAAGCATGCATTGTATTACACAATTATGTTCGTGAAAATGATGGACACAATTTTGAAGATGTGGCAATTCCTTCATTATTTGAAAATATTCAAAGTACGGCAGTTCGAAATGTTTAAGCAAACAGCGTAAGGTCCATTTTTAGTCACTATTTTTTATCAAACGAAGGAGCAGTCCCATGGCAAAACGGGATTTAGAACTAAGCAGAGCAAGTTAAAATATGTTGTAACTCAATTTTTATTATTAGTAATAAAATATACATACCTAAGGCTTGTCTTGCGACGCGACGCGATTTTTATAAAGTTCCAAAGTTTTATCCCATAAAACGGGACATTGTTCCACTAAAGAAATTAATAGTTCGTTGTCTATAGAAGATTCTTCAACCATTTTGAATATCAAACCAAATCAAACATAAAATACGTGCCACCCGTCCAAAAGACGCTCAGGTACTAAACGCTTCTTCGGTTGCTATTCGATAAAAAACGTGTGAACATCGTGCCGTGTGAACGAGACAGAGCTATATTATGTGCCACTGCGAATCGAATACGTCAAAGTTCATTCGATTTTCTTGACAAGTCCGTTGAGTATGCGTTTAAACGTATAAGCGGTACACGTTTTTTTGCAGTACAATCGACGTGTGAATGGATATACGTACGTTGTATGGTCACTATTTATACTTTAAAAATGATATACAAAAGAAAAGGACAACATTTCGCGAAGCAATCAGTACAAAAGAAAGACTTGCTGTATGCCTCAGGTAAGTAACTACTAGATATTTAAAAAAAAATAAGATCAGACTGTCTTTCAAAACTTTTCTTCATGGTCAAAACTATCATAATATTCTTTCAAATTAGTATTTTCATTTGGCAACTGTCCAGCTTCTACTTTTGACACTTCATTTTTTGCTGATAGAGAATGGTCATAATATCTATATTGAGTCACATTTGGATTCGACATTATTTGATTCGTAATTAAGTTATAGTATAATGTAGTCTTCTCTAAATCACGCGATGTTTGGTTAGGTATATTAACCGGTATTTTTTGTGTAATCATCGCTTATGTTTATTGTATTCTCATCATCTGAAATTGCTGGTGGCGGGGTTTTCGAAGGACGAGTCCGCGTAGTAGTATTCAAAAATGATAGCAAAGGTGAATACAGATATTCTTTAGATGTAGATGCACCGGAGCCACTCCTGATTTTTTTGTTCCTATCTTTGACGTAGGCGTCGCGGATTCCTTTCCATCTTTTTTGTAGTTTAACAACTGTAACAGTAAAGAAATATTACAGGTATTTGGCAACTGAGTGTTCTTTAATGGACCTACATTTTTCATTTAGAAGAGGATTTTCAACAATACAAAAAATAGTTCGGGAGACCTGTCAAGCTATATTATTTAAAACTTATTTTATATTTGTATGCCACCCAAGCAAACAGAAGGCTGGGAAAACATTAGTAAAGGCTTTCTAGAAAATGCTGATTTTCCTAATTGCATAAACTCAAACTCAAAAGCATTTATTTCAATTAAACCATAATTTGGTACTTTTGAAACGTCAACAAATATGAGATATATAATAGTCTGTCAGTCTGTCCGTCAGTGAAGCTAGGCGCTCGTTCCAAAATGTCGATTCGAGTGGAGAAGAACGAGCAAGAAACTCCATTCGTTACTCTTTTTAAAAAAGTCTGTTTTACATTGCTCTGATACATATTCCAATATTGTACACACATGTGAGAATAATGTAAAGACATACCTGACGCAACATACAAATAACAGAACATACTAAAATAGAAAAAAAACCAAAACCAAGAGAAAACAAATATCTTAAGTCTGACATGGTCCTCACATATGTATACTGACAATCCATATAAAATAGTGCTTCTATACAAGAAAAAAATAAAAAATATACTCTTGTTTAAATAAAGAAAGAAATGCTCGATGCCACAAGAAAAATAGATTGCCTTCATCGGAATCAAAGTGTTAAATTACCTATTATCGTAATCTGAACTAGGTACTGACTACATTTGAGTATTGTCCAGTGGAGCCGAACCAACACGCTGCCAAGCATTCCTATCCTCAAGATAATCAATCACCCTGTAGTACGCTTGTTTACATAATTCGCGCTTAATATATGTTTTAAATTTACTTTCATTTAGATCTAGTATGCTATTTGGTATTTTATTATAGCATTTAATACCTAACCCCATAAAGGATTTCTGTACCTTAAACAGTCTGAATTGCAGTACAGCTAACTTATTCTTGCCTCTAGTATTAAGATTGTGTCTATCGCTTCTTTTTTCGAACAATTGCCTATTCTTTCTTACATACATTATATTTTCATATATGTATTGACAGGGCACTGTTAAGATGTTTATCGTTTTAAACAATTCTCTTAGCGATTCGCAACGGCGTAAGTTATATATTGCTCGGATAGCCCGCTTTTGAAGAATAAAAATTGATTCTATTTCTGCAGCTCGACCCCACAACAAAATGCCGTACGACATAATGCTGTGAAAGTAACTAAAATAGACAAGCCTTGCCGTATCTACGTCCGTGAGGTGTCTAATCTGTCTAACTGCAAAAGCAGCTGAGCTTAATCTCCCCGAAAGCGCCTTTATATGCGGGCCCCATTGTAGTCTATTGTCTAATGTAATGCCTAAAAATACCGTCTCGTCGACAAATTCTAACTTTTGGCCGTTTAAAACAACATCACAATCATTACTTCGGACGTTTGGTAAACTAAATTTAATACATTTTGTTTTTTTCTCATTAAGCGCTAGATTATTAATGGTGAACCAGTTTTGCACTCGAAGAATGGAGCTGTTTACGTCGTCAAGATTATTAGCACGTCGATCTATTTTAAAAATTAATGAGGTATCATCTGCAAAAAGCACCATTCTTGGTTCATTCTTGAATATAAATGGCAAATCATTTATATAGACTAAAAAGAGAAAGGGACCCAATATTGAACCCTGTGGAACGCCCATATTCATCGTAGAGCCCTGCGAGTTAATACCATTAACATGAACCTTTAATTGCCTATCTTCTAAATAAGACTTTATTAGACAGAGTGCGGTGTTTCTGATCCCGTAGTGATCTAATTTCAGCAAAAGTGTCTCGTGGTCAACGCAATCGAACGCTTTTGAGAGGTCACAAAAGACACCAATAGCATCTTGTGCTTCCTCCCAAGCACCAAATATTTCTTTCATTAAAGTGACACTGGCGTCAGTTGTACAACGACCTTTAGTAAAACCGTATTGTTGTTGGTGAAAGATAGAATGTTTATTAAAATGATAAAGCATCCGAGACAGCATCAACTTTTCAAATACTTTGCTGAGAACCGGCAAAACAGATACTGGCCTATAATTGTTTGGTTCTTTAGTGTCACCACTTTTAAAGGCACATAGGTGCAGTGGACGGCAAACATATTAGGATGATACAGCCGTGTCATAGCGGCTCACTATATTTTAACTATAAAAAGTATTTCTCGAAGAATTTGCTAGCCATCTGTGACTCCAACTACAAGTATATATTTGTTGATGTCGGTTCCTATGGAAAAGTTCAGATTCAATTATATTTGATAGAAGCCAATTGAGAAGTGATATAAAAGAAAATCGTTTAAATATTCCACAACCGAAACAAATACTACCTCTAAACAATGAAACAGCGTTGCCTTTTACTTTTATTGGCGACGAAGCATTTCCATTGTCAAACTACATGCAACGACCATATGCCGGGAACTATTTAACGCCTACAAAAAGAATGCACCTTGGTTTATATCGTCTACTTGCTCCGACATTCATTCGTCACTGGACTCTATATAAGAGTCATTGTACAATGTTTTTCCACGATTATAATATTCTAACTCGATTTTCTTGACATGTTCGCAGCAGTTCTTCCAATCCTCTACTGTAATGGAATTGAATGTCTCTTCGGTTAGTTTTTTAACATCACTTGCACCCACATTATGCGAAGCAACCTTTCGTTTGGCTAGTGCCCAAATTAATTCTATACGATTAAGATCACAGTGGTATGGTGGCAGCCTTACCACTGTGTGACCGTGTTGACCTAGAATCACATCAATCTCATATTCTGGCTCAGGTTTGTGTTTCTTAACCATCTCCAAAAGAGAAGGTTTCCTTAAATCTACATCAAAAGGCACATTATTTTCTAAAATCCATAATCGTATGTCATTGACTTTACTTGCTGATGTTGGAGCTTTATTCAGAACAACGGAATGATAAGGTGCATTGTCCATCACAATGATTGAGGGTTCTGTGACATTAGGGATAAGTTTTTCCTTAACCCATTTGGTAAAATTATGCTGGTTCATTTTGGAGTGGTAATCTTCTTGTTTATTTACACCGCTAAAAATTAAAAGAGCATTAGGTACAAAGCCGCAAACGGCTTCCAGCATGAACTATAAATCCATCTCTTTCCTTTTGATATGTCTGTCGTAAAACCTTGAGTTTCAAGTGACTGCCAGCATTTTTTAAGTTTGTAGCTGGAGTGGATGTAGCTTTCATCCAAATAAATTATGTCTGTTTGAAGCTCTTCAGGTAAATTTCTATTATCCATTATTATTTTTAGATACCGTTTTCTCTTATGAGCAATAACAGGTTTTTCAATCAAAGCTTGTCTGTTAGTTTTGCATTTTTTGTATAGAAATCCAATCTTTTTAAGGAGTTTTCGCAAGTGTTCTCGACTTCCGTCCTAGTTTATATCTTCCTTTAATTGAGCTAGTAATTTCCCTATGGTTGGTACTTCTTTCTTAACAGTATAAAAAAATGAACCTTTTGTCCTATAGCACATACGTCAAAGTCATCTAAAACCTTTGAAGGACGACCCTTTCTTTGTTTAGCTGGCGTCGAGAATTTTCCACCACTTGCGGCGCCATGCTGCACAATTCTTCGCACTGTGCTTACAGAAATACCTAGAACCAACAAGATAAAACAAAAAAGTTAAATAAGGCCCTTGAATGAAAGTATTTCTCATAATTCTATCAGCACTGTGTGACTAAGTCTCATAGAAAATATGTTTAATACAAAATTAAAAAAGAAAAACAAATAATTTGGTCTCATTAACACGAATTGTTGTATTGTTGTTATAGGGATTAAATACGTAACATTTTTGCTTTCCTTAATTCAAGATTGTTTAGTTGCACTATAAATACAGTGCCTTTGTTTATCATAGCATAACCTCAAAAACGATAAACAATAACTATTGTAAGTAATTGTTAGCATGAAAAATAAGCTCTCTGAATGACTTGTAAGAGCTGTTTGATGAAACTTTTTTAGTTACCAGTAAAATCAGCTGTGCGGTTATAAACATCGTCCAAATCGGTTAGCAGTTTTCCAGCTTGGGATTCTGCCATACATCGCATGAAAACTTTATATATAATTTCACGTGCACCACCACGAATCACCTTAGGCATCATTATTCTTCTTTCGCCTTCACAAATAAGAAAAACTACTCAAAAAACAGAATTATCGCGTAATAACAACTTATGATTGAAGAGTTTGACAGCTCACGTACTTACTTTGAGTGTTGCCAGAAAAAATCAATATGTTAGTTCCAAAATATTTAATTTCTTCTCTTTTATGTCGTACTGTACATATAAACATTATTGTGTTTTTCTTACCTGTTTCATTTTTCTCCTTGACTGTTTTTTCTGTAAAACCTTGAATAAATAAATTGCAAATTTCTCCCCATGCCTTTTTTTAAATTACGATCACTAAATTCTCAGATTTTTTGATCCCATATTACGTAACGACTTTAAATTTCACTTATAAACAACTCTGTATCAATATCCGAAGCTCCCAATGATGCCATGATGGTGCATACGTCCTTTTGCATTCGTGTTTCGTTACTGACTGAAGAGAGGCGTGGGCGTTGCGCGTCCGCAATGAATTCGCAGCGCATGCGCGGCGAGTTCGTTGCGCGCCCGTAACGTATTCGTTGCGCGCCCGCTTCGCTTTGAAGACGCTCGCAATCCGCTAGTATGATAAGGCCCTTACTATCATCACTTGAATCATTTTCACGGATTTGTGTTATCGTTGAAGAGGTTGATGCACTAGAATTTCTACATGCATAATTTGAACACTTTTCCAAATGAGCTCTCGTACGAGCAATCAGGCTCATCATGTTTGTCCTGCAATGCTTGCATTGTGCCCTTTCCTGTTCTTTCTGAGTGTTTCCAATAAATGAGTATTTTGCTGTAGTAAATTATTAGCCAAACTAACACTTGTATAGTAATTATCAGTTACGATACTTCTTCCAGCATTCAAGTACTTTTCACTAAGTTTCATAACTATTTCACAGGATATGTTTTGTGTGACTGGCGTCGTCTTTTTTCTTTCATATACAATCAAATCGTAGGTATATCCGTCGTCGTCACATATTTTAAATAATTTTATTCCATACTTACGTCGTTTTCCAGGTATGTATTGCATAAATATAATGTACATGTGTGTATAGTATTTGCAACCTGAATTATTTGTATTGTATTATTGTGATGCCTGAGACAAATAAATAAAAAAAAAAAAGCAATTCTGCCACGAAAAGCCACCATTGTTTCATCAATAGTAAGAAACTCTCCTGGTATTTTGTATTGATCGAATTTTTTCGAAAGCATATCGACGAAGCGTCTTATTTTTATCAGTCGATCTGTTCCAGCCATGCCAACATGGTAAGTCACCGATCGTAGGTCAAAATACATTTGTAAAATATTTTTTGTTTAGGTTTCACATCTGCCGGGAATTTCTAGCTTTTTGTAGGGTATCATCATTTTGTCTATTGACATTCGACTCTCTTCTTCGATCTTAAGACAATTTTTTCTTATAGCTTCTACCAGTGGCCTTATTTTAAAATATCTGTCAGTACTATTTTCCTCGAAAATTTATTAAATTTTTGTTATTATTAAAGTGTAAATATTAATTACATACGTGTAAACATTAATTCATATTTTTAGTGACATTATTTGAGCTACTTGATCAATTCTAGTTTTCGAACTCCAATAGTCGGAATAGGCAGGTAATTATATTATGCCTATCAATAGTTCAATGGCTAGAAAATCTTGGATATCTTGATTCGACAGAGCTATATTTTTGGTATTTGTTTGCGTATAATACAGAGTGCTCTCGAATTTTTGTATTATTTTGTCAGTAAACGACAGGTCGTTAGTTAACGCAGGCCTAGACCTGCCAAAAAGGTATGCTTTTATAAGGATATATGAATAACAGCATTTATAGGTTAAATAAAACTGGTTTCAAGATTTTGAACCATCTATTCATCTTCTATTACTATATCGTCTAGGAACCCTGCCGGTGCTGATAAATTATTCTGATGCCTGGCCCATCCAAGATCCACACGAAGGTCATCACGTGTGCGCAACAACCTACAGTACGCCGACCAACCAAACAGTCACAACAGTATCCCACTATACCGGATCTGCCGGTACTATTATTAATTAAAATATAAACATAGTACTGCTTCCTAGAAATGTGAAGCGATTTTATTTTTCCTCTTATTAAAATCGTTACTTCACTGCCTCGTAAATTGTATTCAGAGGAATTTATATTTTCATTGCACACTTCAATCCTATATCCGCCATGGAAACGTATATGCTTGGCATAGTACGATCGAGCTTGACGTATTTGATACGTTCCCAAGGCGAATAAAATTAGGTCTCTATATTCTAATTGAGGAAAGACCAAAACATTGTTTCGGTCTGCTGTAATACTTTGGAAGTTGGCATATCGTCGGTTCATATTGTGATTATCTACCATATTTGCCAGATTATTTTCTAGGTTTATTCTTTGACTTATAATATTTAATATTTCATTAGCGTGTTCATTGTTTTGTAGGCGAGCGCCGAATTTATTTAATGAAGCCGCTGCTATCTGGAAGTTCTGCATCATGTGTGGTAGAGATCTATGAAAATACTCATGTCTTAATATTTTGTAGTCCCTTTTGAAGTACCCATTTACGACCTCTACCACCCATCGACAACGAGTGATGCAGCGGCTTCGATAAGCTTGAACTGTAGTTAACTGCTGTTCGCCTTCCAAAAGAAAATCTGGCACATATGTACGATAACCACTTTCTTCCAAAAGACTAATACTGTCTCTAAATCCACGATCTAAGATAAATGCATAATTCTCTCTGAAATACAACCTAAGAGGAGCCGCTTCATTATCGAATAAGGATGTCATTATTTTAACATCTGAGGTTGTGGCTTTGTATGGACCAAAACAATCGACAACATAGCCATCACAAGCAATTATTAGAAATGGTTTTAACAAATTCCTATACTATACTATAACCACAATAACAAATACTATACTATAACCGCAGCGAATAAGTATCTTTTTGAAACATGTAATTAGAACTGTTGTTAAAATATATACCTCTATATATGTGCCATCACATATTACAATGACGTTGTTTTCACTGCCATATAGTCCATTTGGGATAGTTAAACTGTGGCTTAATAACTGTTCTCGGGATATGCCTAGCTGTTATTATACCTAGGCACAAAATCTTGTACGAGCACCTCTCGAACTCGATCCATAAGGGTTTCTAAGCTTCGGCGTGGTTTTTGCACTAAAGTTGCTATCCGCTCATCAGAGTCTCCTGTTCTCATCTTCATTAACAAAGACACAAGACCCTAATCTCCCTCCACGAATTTCTTGAATTATTGGAATTTCGTCCAGTAGAATATTGATTTTTTCCTTGGAGAAAATCCTATCCAATATTCAAAAATCCTTTCATCCATTTATTGTATATTTTCGAAATCTAAGGTAGGATTAAATGCATTTACAAATGAAAATATGTGTTGCACTTGTTCTGCAGTGAATGCATTTATGCTATTTTCACTCTCATATAAACTGTCCCATGAATTTCGAGATAAGTGGTCCTCACAAACTCGAGCTAATCTCGGCAAATAATATTTATGATTTTTAAAATAATTGCACGTAATTGGTCCGATATACCATGCAATGTGATGTTAGTGCATTCAACAAACACACAATGATTACCAGTGTTGGCTGCCCTCTTATAATCTGGTAAGATTATGCTTTCTATTGACCGGCTAGTGTCTGCAGCTCGAGGATTCTCATGAACTTCATTATCCTGTAATACATTTCCATTTTGGGGCATTGCTTCAGGTGTTCTCATTTCATCAACATGGTTGGTACGAAGAGCTTCTCTCTTAGTTCGCAACCAACAGGCATGACACACCTTATCAGATGATGTTAGCTGCAACGGAATGAAGTAATGTCAGTTACAAAACATCTAAGAAATGATTATAATTAAAAGTGTAAGAAGTTAGTAATATTATTATTTTTATAATAATCTTTGTGATGGGTAACAAACTAAAAAAAAAACGAAATAGGGTATTTTTTATATATATATTTTGTTAATTTGAATTTTAATATGAATTTAATCTAACCTTTCATGTGTCTAAACGTTGATCTACGCTAGACACAATGTATTTTTTATTGTGTCTCATATCGGTGCATTCAAGCGGTAAATAGGGTAGAATGAATACAAATTATTCTAAGATTTTTTAGACACCACTGACAAACGGTGAAGGAAAAACATCGTGAGGAAACCTGGACTTATAATTTCTAATTATAAGTTTGAAATCGCCAACCCGCATTGAGCAAGCGTGGTGATTAACGCTCTAACCTTCTCCGTGTGAGAAGAGGCTTTGCTCAGCAGTGGGCATTTATAGGCTGTTGATGATGAATACAAATTAAATATGAACTACGTACATGTCGTGGTTCTATTTTCATTTGAATAATATTTATCCTGTTGTAGCTCTGTTGGGTTGTTTTTTAGTATTTTATCACTTTGCCTTCGTACTAATGAACATCCACACAGAAGGCACACATGAATATGTCCTCGTTGACTCATTCATTTTGAAAACTAGCTAACCGCGTGAATGTATTGAAAGTACTTTGTTTTTATTTTACTGTCAACGAAAAAAGCGCATATGCTCATACATTAAAGTAAAACAAATGAATCAAACACGGAGTACAGTGTAAGTACTCGTAAGGGGCAGTGGGAACGGTGGGGGCCGGGGAGGGCGGCGTGCCGCGCGACTTGCGTGAGAGCGAGCGAGCTACGAATTCAGTCAGTCGCGCGCGCGCCACCATGCGTGTTGGTCGTGCGCGTCTGCCAGTTATCAAGCCGCCATCACGTAAATCTTGTCGCGTACTCCTTGCCCTCGAATGGCGTACCCCTCTTTGAGAAACCCTGATATATACCATTACTGGCAAGATTCTCGGTGCTGACCAGCAGTCAATGAAGCTCATTGATACAATAGAGGAACGTTTAGCACCATTCACGTCAAAGGAACCATTACCCTTTTCTATGGATCGATCAGGCAAATCCAATGCCTGCAACAGTTGGGTTAACCAACCGTCTATGGCCGGGTGATTAAGATGGATGTAAATAGCGTCCTCAGGAAAACGCACGGACTGAGAAAATTGGGCTGTCGTCGTCATGGCCATGAAATCCGAACGAATTCGATCTCTATTGGCCTTAACGATGAATTGAAGATATCTATGGTTAGTGACAAAATCAGATAATGCAGCATAGGAAGTGAATCTTTGGGCAAACAAACACAAGGAGTGCAACCTGCCATTGGTCCTACTGTAGCGACTTGGATGGAAACGGTCGCTTCACGACGAGATGTTTGCGTCGATTGGGTTGGAGTGTACGTAACGGGAACACCAAGGAAAAAGACAAAGAAGAAAAGAAAAAAATTGTTGCTAAAATATTTTTTTTTTGTTTATGTTCTCGTAATAAGGCGAAAAGTATCTGGGTGATTTTTGTCTCCGACCAACCGTTTGTCGTAAAAACGATGTCGAAGGTGCGAATGGATATGTTACAAAATGCAATATGTACAGGAGATTTTAGGGGCTTTGCAAGAGCGAGCGAAGGAGCTCAGGGCTTGGGGACTTGCTAGCGACAGGATCGACACCTACAGTTTATAATTCTTATACCGCGTTTACCGGGTCCAGGATAGACGCGGTGAATATCTAGTATAAATCGACGAAACCGGGCGGCATCCGAATTAAGATCTCGCAAAATATTTTTGCGGTACATAAACTCGCCCATGTACCATTTTAAGCCTGCGTTCAGATATGCGGGATTCGTGCGTTTACGATTCGCGCGGTTTCAAACCGCAAAATAGTGAAGCATGCGCGGTTAGTATGCGATTTCGTGCAGGGTTAGCGTCAGTTTCAAAATGGAGGTCGACGAAGAAGTGTGTTTTCTGTGGTTGCTCCTAAAAAAGAAAAGAAAAAGGCGGTATTGGGTGCATCCAATATTACGTGACCGACTAGTACATGGTCAGTTCGTAACATATCCCAAATTAAGAATGTATAATAACAAATTTTTTGACTATTTGAGAATGTCAATAAAATCTTTTGATGAACTAATTGAACTGATCAGGCAAGATATTTCATGCTCTGAAACGCATTTGAGGTCAAGCGTGTCACCGGAATAGAAACTCGTAATAACTTTAAGGTAAGATTTATTTATTGTTCTTCAAAATCAGCATAAATATTTTCTATAACTGTAGAGGACTGAGAGCCAGAACTAAATTGCGATGGTGACGGTGCCGGAACAGGAGGAGATGATCCAGATGTAGTAAAATATCCTTGCGGGCTTGTATACTGTTGTCCTTGCCAATACGTAGGTGTGATCTGCTGAGTATTGTAGCGAGAAGGGGGTGGTAAGCTTTGTCCTTTTTCTATCACTTGAAGTAATTCAATTTTGGTTGCTAAACGCCTATTTTCTGGTACTTTTCTGAGTTCTTTATATAACGACAAACAAAAGTTTGTCGTCATCTTGCTTGGTAATACTATTTTCTTGAAGTTCATTCTGAAAATGTTTTCGTGACTCGATACTTTTTTCTATTAAAACAGCTATTTTTTCTTCTGGCACTTTTGTTTTCTTACGTTTAGGGGGACACATTTCAGTGGCTTCGGTTACATTGGCGTTTAGTTCATTTGTCTCCTCACTTTGCCTTTCATTCTGTTCTTCAATATTAGTTGTAGTGTCTTTATTCTGCAGGAAAGATAATCTTGAAAAATACTTATATCGGGCTCCTTTACGAGCACCTGAACCAGAAGGAGTTGTTTTTTCTTTTTTGTATTCTTTATTGTGGCAATCTCGTATGTCATTCCATTTTTTTGGAGTTGTGTACCTAAAAATAATAACTTTATTAATAATATTCTTGTTTCAGATATCTTGGTACGGGTTGTTCATTTGGAGAACTAAGTTACAATTATCGCCTAGGAAAATCGACGATTACTGGAATTGTCCGCGAAGTATGTAAATCATTGTGGAATAAGTTGGTAAACATGTCATGCCCGAAGCGACTGAAGATATCTGGAAGACAATAGCACGAGCCTTTGAGAGATATGCAAATTTTCCAAATTGCATTGGTGCTATAGACGGCAAGCATATCCGAGTTAAAAAGCCTGTTGATTCGGGTTCTTTGTATCATAACTATAAACATTACTTTTCCATAGTGCTCTTAGCACTTTGCGACGCCAACTATTGCTTTACTTATCTTGATATTGGGGCTTATGGCAAAAGCAGTGATACTGCTATATTTAAAAATTCGGTTTTTTATAAACGCCTGACAGAAAAATCATTAAACATACCAACACCTAAACCAATATCTAATGTAGACCTAACACCAATGCCTTATGTTATAGTTGGAGACGAAGCCTTCGGCGTAGCAGAAAATTTATACCCATCGCCCATATTCAGGCAAATGTTTACCACATGAAAAAAGGATTTTTAACTATAGGTTATCGAGAGCCCGACGTAATATTGAGTGCACTATTTTGGCGAACAAATGGCGCATCTTTCATAGGCCTATAGGTAAATGTAAACATAGATTTTGCCGAAGATATAGTAAAAGCTTCTTGTGTTCTACATAACTATGTGCGGACTAGAGATGGTCTAAAATTTAAAGATACTTTATATAATGCACCCATGACTAATCTTAATAAGTGGGAAGGCACTTATGTCAGTTGATTCATCAAATTGTAAGGCGAATGTACGAACAATTCGTAGTTTTTCTATTACTTGTGCTTCAATATCTTCTGACATGTGTTCTATGCGCCTGCTGATGGTGTTATCAATCAGAGGAACTTTCAACACCTCCTTTTCAGCTTCAACGCCAAATAAGGTCTTCACAATCTGACATCGAATTTAATACGTACGGGTAAAGAACTATTGATGCATAAAAATTCTGCCTTCCACGCTCTCCAGCACCTCATGAACAGCACCCTTAGCTCTGTTTGAGGGATAATATCCTTGACATCATCAGTGGTCAATGCTGATAAGGCCTGAATATTGATCGCCTGCTCTACAAATTATTAACAATGTAAATCTTTCATAAACTGTTGAAATTAATAAAGGATAACAGGCAAACATGTATGGGAAACTGATAACGACTAGATGTATGTCATCTTTTGTTCCATTTAAGAAGACCTATCACAGGGGTGATATGTCTTCTTAACCGACTCATTGCCACCATCATTTTCATGCATACTTTAGCCAGGCCCCGAACATTGGACGATGATTGTCATGGGCCTACATACATGATGACGCACCTAGAGCGTCATTGGCACCCTATGATGTTTTATGCGTATTTCGTCGTTATCGTGCTTCGATCTGCTAAGAGAAAAAGTTCTGTGTTTGTTTCAATTCTTATTCGTTAGTTTTCAAAGGAAATATGGCCTCCCAAGGTAAGATTTATTTATTTTAGTAAAATGTTACAGGGGTCGTCAACATTTGTGTAAATTTATTTGTATTATGTCAATTGTTTGTAATAATAAACGTATTAATTGTAGATAATCAGCAAGACGAAATTTTTCCTGATGTAGTGAGGCATTATTCACTAATATTGAGCATGAACATTACCAAGAAGATAACGATAAAGAAAATGATGTTTTTGCTGAATGTTGTCAATCGATTTTGCGTATTTCAAAGAAGCGTAAATTCATGGGACCATGTAGGGGAAGGTGGGGTAAGATGGGGACTTTAAGGCATTTTGGAAATAAAACCCCCAATTTTAATTGCACAATGTAGGAACTTTTATTAAGATAATAATCAGTCTTTCTTCTTTTAATTATAATCAGTCAAAACAAAATAACTAAATCTCCCCATCTTGCCCCACCTATAGGGCAAAACGGGGTACCCCCTTGGGTAAGATGGGGTATAGAGTATAATAAATAGAATATTTAAGAGTCTTCGCAAAACGGGCAAGTATGGACAGCTTCGTCATCGTTATCGTCCACTCCTGCACACCCACAATGAGCCCATTTACCGCAAGTCTGGCAAGTGATCCATCCTTCACTAGACTCTGAATACAGGCCTTGACAGTACAGACATTCTGTATCCTCGTTATCTGATGTCTCAGCGCCATCATCAGCTTTCTTCTCTTTTTTAGATCTCTTGGTTGTTTTTTTCATTTTCTTTTTGTTTGTTACCTTTGGTGTCGACTTCTTACTGTTTTGCCTCTCTTCTAATTCTGCTTTATATGGAGAAGCAGTGATAATAGCTGCTTTTCCTCTTCTTCGAACTTGTCTAGGTCTTTTTTCGGCCATTCGTAGATAAGGCATTAACTGTTTCGGGCTTACCAGATTGAATGAAGTATCCAAAGAATCATTTCCTGGTGCTTGCTGAACTAAATTTGAGGTTGTGGGAGCCACTGGATCTATATTGTTTGCTGAAGAATTTAAGGCACTGCCGGTGGCCATTTGAGGATCAGGCGATATTATTGTTGAAGGAACTGCCAGTGTTTCTTGTGGGATAACTACAACAGACGGCGTGGGAGTTATATCAGCTTCGGGTTCCGTTTCAGCGTTCAATTCGATTTCAGTGGCCTCTGCAGCAATGAAGTCGTCTTCGGTAAAAACGTGTGGATTGTAAGGTGAAATTCCACATGTTTTAAAAGCATTTATTGCAGTTGACATTGTCGCTGCCCGAATAAATGCTTGCCCAAAGAGTTCAATCACTTGAAGTTGGGAAACTACTTTCCCAGGATTTGATCTCAACCATGCTGTTAGAGCCTGATCATAAAAGATACTCAAGGGCCGCATAAAACCAACATCAGCTGGCTGTAGTTTGTGAGTAGTGTGTGGTGGGAAGCATATTATTGTCACGCCATGTTCACATGCGTTATCAAATAATTGCAAATTTTGGGTGTGAGAGGCATGACCATCTAAAATCAGCATAACTGGGTTTGTTTTAGAAGCATTGGTGAGTTTCACAAACTTCTGAAACCATCGTAAGAAAATATCTGCAGTGATCCACCCAGAATCTGAACATTCTGCCCATGAATTTGGTGGGGCTCCATTTAGCAGTTCGGGCTTCATACGTTTTCTAGGATATATAAACATAGGAGGAAGGTATGTCCCTGCAGCGTTAAAACAAATTTCAATAGTAATAGTTGTACCTCGTTCCGCCGATGTCAAGGCTCCCACTTGCTTTTTACCTGTTGCTGCAATCACTTTGGATCGTGATTTTGGCACCACTGAAATACCTGTCTCGTCACAATTATAAATCCTATCTGGAGTAAAAGGGTTATCATCAAGTGCTTTTCCAAGCAGTTCGAAGTATTTACCAACAGACACTCTATTAAACCCAGCAGCACGAGCCGCAGACGTGTTTTCTGGCTTGCGTAAACTCAAGTCAGGATGACGGTGCAGAAATCCACGCAGCCAGTCTTTACCGGCCTTTTCCTTGAGTTCATTAAATTTATGCTGTTTGTTGTTACGGACTGCTAACTCATAGGCTAACTTCTGTAATTCGGATGTTGACAACCCAAACAATCTTCCTTCCATTTCCTTTAAATAAGTTACAAGGATTTGTTCTTCTTCTTCTGAAAAAACTGTTGTAATCGGACCCAACGGAACTTTGACATTTAGTATATTATTCTCTCTTTTTCTGGCTTGGTTAACTTTACGCTCGAGTGTTGTTCGAGGGACATTATAAGTCTTGCTGGCTGATTTATAACCATTTTTTCCATCTAAAACTGCTTGAATGGCTAATTTCATTTGTTCTTCACTCCACCCTCCTCTATTAGTACGTCTCTTATAATCTCGAACCATACTCTATAAAAGAAACAATTAAATTAACTCAACTAAAAATGTTAAAACAGGAACCAGTCAGCGGGTAAGATGGGGTACCAACCCCGTCTTGCCCGCAATTAGGTACCCCATCTTTCCCAAACTGGACTTATAAGTTGTACAAAAATATTTGAGGTTATAAATCACAACAAACCGGAACGAATTAATGAGTATATATCTAACAGTTAAACAAACACACACCAATAAAAAAATATGTTTCACATCTCACATATAATTAACTATAAACAGTCACGCACTTCATGTGAGTCAATAATTAGATAAAACCACTTAAAATATAAAAAATGTACTTACCAAGTAGAAACGTGCACTCCTCCGATCGAACTTGTAGCGACACTGACTAGTACTACTAATCAGAGTTAGATGGCGTTGAAACCAATTTTCTAGTGAGACTGTATTATCTAAAGGGTCTTTCAACAAGGACGGGTCGATGTTAAAATTGAATAAAACAAGATGTGTGTAACATATTAACCAAATACTTTTTTTATTTGAAAGTTCCATTTATGCCATTATGTATGGAATATGACATCGTTCAAATGTCCGCCGCGGCTTCGTATGGCGGCACGAATCCGAGAGGTCCAATTTTGCATGACTCTGCTGCATAGATCCGGCTGAATCTGAGCGATGGCCTGCGTTATGTTGGCTTTCAGGGCAACGGTGGAATGTGGTTTATTGGCATAGACTTGCGACTTCAGGAAACCCCACAAGAAAAAGTCTAGCGGAGTCAAATCACACGATCTTGGTGGCCAATTCACGTCACCTCTGCGAGAGATTACCCTACCTTCAAACCGTTCATGCAGAATGTCGATTGTGTCGTTCGCTGTGTGGCAAGTAGCGCCATCTTGCTGGAACCACATGTCGTTCACATCCATATTGTTCAATTTAAGCCAAAAAAAATTTTTTATCATTGATCTGTAGCGCTCACCGTTGACGGTAATGGCCTCGCCAACGTCGTTTTCGAAAAAGTACGGACCAATGACGCCGCCAGACCAAAATCCGCACCAAACTGTAACTTTTAGTGGATGCATTGCCACCTGGTGAACCTCATGTGGATTATGGTCATCCCATATACGGCAATTTTGCTTGTTAACAAAACCATTCATCCAAAAGTGTGCCTCGTCGCTAAAGATTATTTTTTGACCAAAATCGGGATCCTCTTCCAAGCGTTCCGAAGCCCAATCAGCGAACACACGGCGTTGTTTATGGTCATTAACTTTGAGCTCTTGGGTCAGTTGGATCTTGTACGGATGCAGACCCAAGTCCTGACGCAAAATTCTCCAAGTTGAAGTCTGCGAAAGGCCGAGTTCTTGGGCACGGCGAGAAATCGACTGCCTCGGAGTCTCTTTAACACTCTCATGTACAGCGGCGATGTTCTCGGCCGATCTGGCGTTTCTTTGACGTAAAGGTGTTGGTTGGTTGTTTACCAAACCGGTCGTCTCAAATTTAGTCACCAATCGTTGGAGAGTAGACTTTGAAGGGCCACCGCGTCTGCCGTAAAATGGGCGCAATGCGCGCAACGTTTGCACTAACGAACACTCATTTTGATAATAAAGTTTTATCATTTGCACATGCTGCTCAACCGTATAACTTGCCATGGTGATTTGGCATCAGCAGCTGAATAAGAAAAATCAGATTTGACAGATGCCGCCAAAAC
Organism: Spodoptera picta; assembly: GCA_038387885.1. Lineage (NCBI taxonomy): Eukaryota > Metazoa > Arthropoda > Insecta > Lepidoptera > Noctuidae > Spodoptera > Spodoptera picta. Next base: position 440,440 of record JAZHFQ010000116.1, read on the forward strand.
AAAATGGCCACCACAGATTATTAACATCGACCCGCTCTATTTGAAAGACCCTTTATTTTGGTAGATGGGGATCTTACCTCGTTACCCCGTCTTACCCCACCTTCCCCTACCATGACCAATAGTCAATATACAAATTATAATTCAGACACTAGCATTGAAGAAATTATGGATTCTGAAGAAGACGAATGTAAGAAAAAGTTTGAAGTAAGAACATATACCTAAGAAGTCGCCCATTAAAAATAAGTCGGACCCCGATTGTTGTGCAGCAAAAAAATATTTTAATGCATTGTTCTCAAAAGATTTAAAAACTGTGCTGAATACACAAGACGAACTACCTCCAATTTATGCTCAGTTTGAACATGACTTGGGTATAATGCTAGCATTTAGATTAAGAAATGTACCAGCAAGTAAACGTTTAGAGTGTTATGAAAAATTAATTAATGTGGTGAGACAATATGAAGACAAATAAAATACATTGATTAACATAATAAAAACATTTACTGATTTCAATGATTACAGGCTGATTTTGATTAGTTTTATATAAATGTTTGTTACAATTAAAATTAAAATCACATACAAATGTCTAATAGTTATGGTGAGCTCTAAAGCAATTTTCCAAACAGTCCAGGAAAATCTGGACAATCTGGACAGCCAAACAAAACGTCCACTCTTCTTTTAGACACATTATAACATTGTCTGAATCTTTTTCTAATAGTTTTGTCATTTCTTTTGGGCAAATTTGCCGGCAAATGGATCCTACCTGGTACAGTAGGCCTAACATCGGGTTTTTTAGCCAAGAGATATTCCATTATTTTAAACCTAAAGTCATACAAGGTTGATTTTCTTTCTCTATTTATATTATACATTAGAAAACCATTAATCATATTTATTTCTATTATACCTCATATATATTATATATTTCTATCATATATATTAGAGGTATGTATTATAACTTTTTTGTACCATCTGAGTGTTTTATGTTCAGAGCAATAATAACTTAACATTTGGTCGTGTTTATCTACTGCTTTCATATATTTATTATATTTTACTTGGACAGTTGGTTTAAATGACATATTTCCATACTTATTTCTAGTTTCTATGTACTGGCTATCGTGTTCTGTACTTATGAAAGCAACCTCCCTCTTATCTCTCCATTTTGTAACAGTGATATTTTTATTATTGTGCATAATGCATGCCTCAGTTGGTTTGCAACCAACTGAGGCATGCATTATTGGCATGCGACGTGTTCTGCTGGGGTGTGCTGTCTCGTTCTTGAACGCCCCATCATACGCTGTTGCCATCCTTGTGAAACGGACACATTAAATAATGTGATATGACATGTTTGGAAGCGTGCCTTCATTTGTGTGCAACGCGAAGGTGGACTTGTGCAACAGTTTTGTAGATAAGTAGGTAGAGAGTGTGTAAATAACTGTAAAAGTGTGTAAAAAACTGTTTTAAGTGTGATGGGAGGTTTATAATCGTATTTACCTACATCAGCATTTCGGAAGAATGCCGTACCTGGTAAGTAATTGCACTTTTAAAACCCTTGTTAGCCTGCCTATTGAGTATCTAGTAGTATCTAATGATAGTGACGAACTAGTCAGCTGATTTCCGTTTTCATTCTCAGTACACGTTGAAAGAGATAGCAATTGTTTTCATTGACTAAGCGACGCATCGCGCGTAATTTGTGAACCACATTATGCAGAATGTAGTCAATGTTTACTTAATTACTTTATGTAATTAACTGGTCCGGGGTACGAAATTTCTTCACAATTGTAATCTGTAAATATAATACTACCTCCCATTAAAGCCGTGGCAGATAATTATAGAGCACCTTATATATACACAAAAATAAATAAATAAATCTGGCTTATGTAACTTTTGGAATAACATACGTTAAAAATACTCAACGTTGCGATGTATTGAGAAAATTAAAGGGTAAAATGAACGTTGAGTATTTTCAACGTCGCGATACATGTAGGTTTTTGAGACTTTAGTAAAATAAACACATTTGCACCATTATTATGCATTTATTATAAAAAATACAATTGGACAAACGAACTTAAAAAGGACAATCAGTCATGAGTATTATAAAAATGAACAAGAAGTCACCTGAAAGGTACCTACTGTAATACATGGTAGTTGTAAAAACAGTTCCTTTTAGTTACAAAACATAGCCGTAAGTTACATTTTGTACAATTCACATTTGTATAACCCGTTTTACAGAATTTGCAACGCCCATAGGATACAAATGTAGGCCAGTGTCCTGTATTATCAAACCTGACCGAATCAGGAGGTCTTGGAGCAGTAGGAGTTTGTATTTGCTGCTTGGTGTTGTCTACTTTTTCATTAGTTTTTCTAATTCGGTTTTTGTGTAACAGTTCATTTATAATTTGAACTCTAAACTTTTTCAAGCTAAGACATTTTTTTGCATCTAGACTTTCTCTTCTATATAATAACCAGGCATTGTTTATGCATATGTCAAGGGCATGAGAGAAAATCGCCATGTACCATCTTTTGGTTTTGAAAGCAGATCTGTACAACGCAATCAACATATCTGCTAAATCTACACCGCCCATGTGAGCGTTATATTCCTTTACTATTCGGGGACAGTTCACTTCAATCTTAGCTTTACTTTCTTTGCAGTATCTTTGAATTTTCTCCAACGGATAAGAGTCAACATACGAACTTGCTAGTGTCACCACCTTGTTATCCAACCATTTTACAACAGCTATTTTGTTGCTATTACAGACGACCTGTTTACTTGCACCTCTACCTTTCTTGGACAATTGCTTGTCAGTCAATATTTTATTTTGACATCCTCGCAATCGATTGGCTTTTATCGTTCCAAGGCTAAAAATACCGTACTCTTCCCGTAAATAGTGAATTAATTCTAACGAGGTAAAAAAGTTGTCAAAGTATACTGTTGCTGGCTTCTCTTCTATTGTCTTACAGAGCGCCGAAACAACTTTCGCCCCAAGACTTAAACTGTTTTCATAGTCCGTGAAACTGTTATTCCGAAAGGTGTCTTCCCCAGCGTAAGGAATAAAGTCGTATACTAGCCCAGATACGCCAGCTCTCACAAATATTTTAAAACTCCATTTTTTTGGTTTTTTTGGTAAGTATTGACGTCGACTGCCTGCCCTAGTACCTTTATAGGGTACCATCATTTCGTCAATACTGTATCTACCTTCTTCCTTAAGTTTTAGGCAATTGCGTCTCACCATTTCTAAAAGTGGCCGAACTTTAAAATAGCGATCATCATTCATGTCCAAGTTGTTCACAAAATGAAGGTATTTTCTGATTTTTTCGTACATTTTTACCGGCATGACGTCTGCGATCGGGGGATATCTTAATTCTCGACTCCAATAATCCTTATAGGATGGCATTTGTACCACGCCCATCATGAGAGTAATGGCTAAAAAGTCCCGTATATTATCACTAGTGACATTTGCGCATTTGGCAGCATCATTTTGTACTGAATATAAGTTTGTATGATCCGTAATCAAATCAATAATATCTTCTGAAAAAAATTTGTGAAAATAGTCTAAAGGGGATATTGTACTTGCATCAATCGGAACATCCAGTACGGTTGGTTCGATATGTGCTGCATGTCTCAATTTACCAGTCGTCCATTTGAATAACAACGGTTTTCTCACATACTTTTTTATTTTCTTAGCAACAATTTTAGGTGTTGTATTAGCTCGCCTTTTGGAACGTGTCGCTGGAGATATATTTGAAGAAACTTGTGGGGATAAGACACATGAAACTTGTGGGGATAAGACGGCTGAAACTTGTGGTGATAAAACAGACGAAACTGACTGGAGAACTGGAAGTTGATGTGATGTTTGATCTAGAGGGAACATTTTATTCATGACGGGTGTCAATGGAACAGTTTCTTCATCAGATAAAAAAGGCGTGGGAGGCTCATTTCTAGGACTATCAAGGTCCAAGTCATTCAGTGATGAAGGGTATGACCTGGGTTCGGAGCTAGAATAAGAGTTTTCACGGTCTTTCTTCCTGTCTTCAAATATCACTTCATCGTCAGTACTAGTACTGCAACCATCTGACGGTGCATTCTCTGGAGGCACTAATGCCAGAATTTTGCGCGTTCTTTGCCATATTGGCTTAGTCTGAAGCAAGCAAAACAAAAAACATGCAAACCACACCCATAGCATGACAAAAAACTATTTATAAAATAAAATGTTAATATAAATACATACTAAATAAATCGTTAGCAAAGCCGCAATGTTGAATATGCTCAACGTACTTAATACGAAGTACTTTACTGATTACGTCGCAACGTTGAGAATATTCAACGTATCACTTTATGAACTCTGTTGTCGGAAGTTAGTCAATACAATGAAGTTATTTGATATCATAATACTAAAATACCTTTCTAAAAATAAAATACTGGTGTCCACTATAAGAATAAGCTCTCAAAAATATTTTTTATATAATAAAGTTACCTGCAATCCGCGGAGTCGGTGCGACCGTGACGCCATTTTGCACAACACTGACGTAAAATGCATTTGCAAATGTCAAACTTTTTCTTTTTCGAATTGCGTTTAGTTATTAGATGTAGTTGTTAAATAAAAACATATAAAAAGTTATTAATTTTTGATCACCATTTTTTTAAACTGGACGTTGAGCCGGCTTATCGTTGCGAGCTAAAGGGTTAATGCCAGGGGTGCCTATAAATGGGAATATATTCTTAACTGCTGGATTACCAGCCATCCAAACAGATTCCATACTTGTCTGCTGCGTGTCTTCATCCTCCGTTGTGACAACAACCTCTTCTTGAAAAAAATCATCCCACTCATTGTTCGCCTCCAGATCTTCAGTTAAAATTCCATAGAGATCTTGGTCTGTTAATGGTATCATCATCTGGAATTATATGTTCACTGGGAGAAGCCATTGTTTCCAAAATTTCTTCTATTGACTGTCTGGATGTGGATGGTTGATCCATTATTCTGAAAAATCAAACATCTCTTTATAATAACAGCATTGCAAAGTCCCATCTATATTTAAACCAACATTATATTATTATTTATAACAATATTATTTGTCTGCCTCGGTGACATCTGTGTTGTGGTATGGGATTGCTGTGCAAGGGGTCTCCCTGGTTCGATACCGACTTGGGTTAGGAGGACCGAAATTGGAGATTTCTATCTTGGATTACTCAGTATCAACCCAGAATTTGTATTTGTTCCTGGTATATGGCAATAGGGTAGTTTCCTGGATCAAAAAAATTACATTCTATTTAGTCCATATTTTAGATTATTAAAAAATATTGGATACGTATATATACCAGGCCATTAAAGTTATGTGTGACGTCATTTGTTACTAAAAATGCAGTAACCCGTGACGTCTCACATGCAACTTTAATGGGTTATAACTTTGTTATTTTTTGTTTTATCTAAAAAAGAAAAAATACTTGTCCTTTATTTTTTAATAATTTTAAAGACGGACTAATAAAGTTTTTTTGGAAACTACCCTATTGGCTCTTCTCCCATCACATGGGACTTAACATAGCTGGCATAAAGGTGTACAAACATCGCTGCTTACCCCATTTGGGATAAAAACGTTTGCTATGTTTTTTAGTTTTTATAAAATATATTGATAACTGATAAATCAAAATAATAACTAATGTATCATCATTTTCATGCTCTATCATTTAGTGTTTGCCCAAGAAACTTACAATCATTGTAAGCTATGACCCGTGCTCATAAAGAATGGGTTTGTGGAAGATGGATAGCATCTTCTATTTTTATTTACGTTGCTTGCATTGAGTTCAAAAGTAAATTAAATAATTATTACTTTATTTAAATAATGTAATGTAATGTAATTAAATTAAAAAACAATTAAAGGAGAATGCCCACGGCACTATGGACAAATGTACTGAATTTAACATTGTTGTGTCTCCATGAAATAATCTTTAAAATATTCGATGGCATGTCCAAATACTTCCTCAAAAGATTTAACACAAAATACATTGGCATTTTCGAGATATTCACAAAATAAAATTACTATTTTGAGGTTATGTCCGATCAATAATTTTTGGGTCCGCTAGATGGCGCTGTATCTAGCTTGACGTAAATAACAAACGCGCTATAATAAAATACGTTTAAAAATATAATTAGTGCAGAAATAGTGTAGTAAAGTGAGTGAATCTGTAAAACTAGACCCAATGACCCAGTGATAATGTTTTTCAACAATTGTGTACATTAATTACGAAGTTAAATTACAAAATTCAAAGTGCCAAACATCGTCGCAGTGCATTCAGTTACCCAATTTAAATATTAGCTGCAACACAAAAACAGTGTTATTCGGCGTTAAACTTGTATAGTATCCAAAAACAACAATATGAGTGAATGTAACTAAAACAAAATCGAGTGAAAAAGTGGCTCAGTGATATAAAACATAAGCTAACAACCGCCAACATTTAAATTGCAAGCTAAAAGTACATTAACCCTCAGTTTATATTCTAAACAAATTCGATAATAATTAGTCGCATATTTCGACAGTATCACTAATGCTCGCATGGCTGAATGTTTTGCTGGTCTACTTACATTACACTAGTACCGAGTTCAAATCTCAGTGACACATGAACTACTTTTCGGAGATTTGTAAAATTTATTTAATGCTTTCTGTGAACATTTAGTCTGATTAAGAAAAAGCGTTGGCAAAAGGATAAACAAATCTACTAAGTTAGTATTTTAAAATATCTAATATCAACTAGCGATATCTGGTGGCAAAAAATGTCATCTGTTACTAAAGCTGCCCGCAAGATGCCAGCACTAGTGGTGTGTCATAAATGCAAAAAAACTGTGGATATAAAGCGCACAGCTTTATGTTCTGTCTGCAAAAATAATTTCGAACCAGACTGTGATGGTTATCCTGCTCAGACATATAGATTAAAAAGCCCAAAATCAAAAAATCTATGGCGTTGTACAGCATGCACTAAGGAAATTGTTGCTTCTGAAGATACTAATATAACAATTAGGAAAAAGAAGCTTCTGCCTACAATAACTCACAAAAGGAATGAAAATCAGTCAGGGTCTAACGATGGTTTGCATATACCGACCAATTCCACACCATCAAAAACAGCATGTGAGACGCCCTGGTCCACACCAAAAAGCTCAATAAGTGATCAACATGAACACCAACTGTCTTTAAATGATACGCACAATACATCGTTATCTCTTATCGAGCAAACATTGTCACGCAGTGTGGATCACACTTTATTGGACGCCATCGGTATACAGGAAACTGAGGAATCTGTGAAGCAACTTCGGTCTGAGCTTGCCAGTACGCAAAATGAATTAGAACATATAATACTTGAAAATAATGATCTACGACGCCAAATAAATAAATTAACAAAGGAAAATGGTACACTAAAAATGTTTCTATCTCACTCGCCAAACTGCAAGACTAAAAAGAAGACAGGTTCACAGAATACCCTTACACCTTCTAGATCTGAGGCTATACAGCTTGCTCTGACGGATTCAAATAACTCTACTGTGGCATGTACGCAGAAATTCATCGAAGACCTCAAACAACAGTTGGACAGAGCTAGGCGTGAAATAAGTGGTCTTAATGAGCGAATTCGCAACTTACAAGAGGCCCTACAAACTAAAGAAACTACTGATTTGCAGCCGCGCCACTCTTCTCTGGATGACTCCAGATTTTCCCCCAATCTAACAACGAACGGAAACGGGGTAAAAAATAAACTATGTATTTTAACTAACGTGAGTTCCTATAATACACTGTCAGCTGTGGAGGATATATTCGGTTCCCAATTTTACTATTGTCGTTATGTTTTTCCAAATATGAATGTATTGCAATTGTTGAATAATCTAGATAATAAGATATTGAATTTTAATAGAAATGATTACTGTGTAATTATGCTCGGAGGCAATGGCTTTGATATGTCATGCAATTATAAGGAAATGGTAAATGTTATTAAGAAATCGTTAGAACATGTAACCCACACTAATTTAATTGTCTGTGCGCCTACTTATGTTTGTGGGGCTCCCATATATAACTACAAAATTGAATTATTCAATAATCTTCTGCACAGGGATCTGGAAAACAATAATTATGCTACCTGTTTTGATTCTAATAGCTACCTCACCTTTGACATGTTCTCACAAAGTACTGGTAAACTTAATAGAAAAGGATTAATCAATTTATACAAAGTAATTATGTACAATATTAAAAGAAACTTGTTTAATTTTTGTAAGAATGCCTCTCCACATAGTAAATGTAATAGGTTTTTTCTCGAGTAATCATTGTCGTAAAGATTTACATCCTAGACCGTTGGAAAAAGTCACTCAAACTTACGTTAAAAAAATAAGTAAGAGCAAACCCACTAAAAGAATTATGATGTATTATCAGAATGTGAGGGGTCTTCGGACAAAAACATCAGAATTTTACACTAATGCCATGTCATCTTCATATGATTTCGTTGCTCTCACTGAAACTTTTTTAAATAATTCCATTTATGATTCTGAGTTATTCACTTCTGATTACACTGTATTGCGTAAGGATCGGCCGGGTGATGTCGGTTGGGGAGGTGTTTTGTTGGCAGTAAAAAGTTGCTATGAGGTTAAGAAAGTTACAAATATCGATGATTTAACTGATGATAAGGAGTTGATATTCGCTATAGTTACGCGGAAAAATGTCAAAATATTCATTATTGTTGTGTATTTGCCTCCTAATTATAATTCTAAGCAATATTTGAGTGTCCTAAATTGTGTAGAGAATGCTGTTAGTGCATATTCAAACTACGATTTTTTAATTGTCGGAGATTTCAACTTAAAATCATGTAGTAACTCTGTAAAGATGCAGTTTGATGTATTTCTTGATTACTGTAAATTACGTCAATGTAACAATGTACGCAACAAATTTGACTGCATACTGGACTTTGTTCTGACTACCGTAAACTTACAATATGTGAATGTAATATCTAATACTGAGCCCCTGGTACCTGTTGACAGTTATCACCCTCCTTTAGAAATATTTATCTCGCTTCCCCCATTAAAGCAGACGGTGAGAAAACCAACGTCTAAAAAACGAGTACATAGCGCAGGTATTGAATGGAATTTTCGCAAAGCAGATTTCCAATGCTTGTACTCTAACATAGCGAGTCTAGACTGGACAGAAGTCCTACAAGAAAGAGACCTAAACACAGCAGTAGATAGATTTTATGATAAATTAAACAATCTCATTGATAAACATGTCCCCCGAAAAAGAAATGTTAATATGAATAAATATGTATATCCGGTTTGGTATACTGGTGAAATAATACATTATATTCAATTAAAACATTATAATTTAAAATGTTTAAAATCCGTAATTTACAATTTAATACGGAATTATTTAAATATTATAGAAGTAAAGTAAAACGACTTATTAATGAAGCATACAAGAAATATATAAGCACCGTGGAAAATAATATAACTGCAAATCCGTCCTCGTTCTGGCAGTATGTAAAAGACAAGCGGGCAAAGAGACAACAGGGTAAGGAATTTGTTTATAATAACCAGGTTGTCGTAGGCCAAGATGCTGTTGATGCATTTGCACAACACTTTGGCTCAGTTTTTCATAACCGTATTCCATCACTGAGTCCAGAAGCAGCTATGCGAGATGCAATGGATTGTGGTTCGGTATCTAACATAACTATTAATAATATTAATGTTGTAGACTTGAGACGAGCTGTTCGTAGGCTTAAGGCATCATCCGCGTATGGTCCAGATAATATACCTGTATTTCTGATAAAGGACTGTTCAATCAGTTTTGAATCACCTCTCCTCCACTTATACAATCTCTCTCTGCAAAGTTGTGTCTATCCTAATAGATGGAAAGTTTCAAGGGTAACGCCCGTTCCCAAAACTGGGTCGTCGATGGAAGTCACTACTTTCAGACCTATTGCAGTTCTATCGGTGCTTGCAAAGTTGTTTGAATCTATAGTCAATCATTCTTTAACCAATCAGCTGTCGGGACTTCTTCATGATAGCCAGCATGGTTTCCGACGAGCTCGTTCCACACTCACTAATCACACAAAATTTTTAGACTATGCTACTAATAAAATGATAGCTGGTGGTCAAGTTGACGCCGCGTATTTTGATTTCTCCAAAGCTTTCGATTTAGTGGACAACGATATTCTTCTAACTAAGTTTGCGTCTGTAGGCTTCTCGTCGGAACTTCTGAGATTCATGGCAGATTATCTTAGGGACCGGAAACAGTACGTGAAAATAGGTGATTTTCGGTCACAAGAATACTACACAAGGTCGGGAGTAAGCCAAGGTAGTACACTGGGACCTACGCAGTTTCTAATTATGATCAATGATTTACCCAGTGTCTTGTCTAAAACTGAATGCCTTATGTTTGCTGACGATCTAAAGTTATTTCGCTCTATCTCTGATATTAATGACTGTGTGCAATTGCAGAGAGATATTGATGCAGTTGTTAGATGGAGCGAAAGTAATAAATTATCATTTAATGTCACCAAATGTAAATCGATCACATTCACTCGTTCTAGATCCCCTGTCTCAATATCATATAAATTAGCAGGTACACCTCTTGAGCGAGTTGCATCTATACGTGATCTGGGCATTACATTGGACGCTAAACTGAATTTCCACGAGCACATAATTAAAGTATGCAAAGACGCTAGCAAAGCTCTAGGTTTTATAATAAGAATGTCCTCAAATTTTAAGAACCTTAAGACCATTAAGCTTCTCTACAATGCATATGTACGTAGTAAATTAGAATATAACTCAATTATTTGGAATCCACATGAAAAGTTATATACCCTTATGGTTGAAAAAATCCAGCGTAAGTTTGCACGGTTCCTATACAAACGTGAATATGGATATTATCCATTTTTATACCCATCAATGTTTGTTTCTGGTATGGTAGGCCTGGACACATTGGAACTGAGGCGAAAATATGTACATATTTTGCACTACTACTATTTGATAATTGGGAAGATAGATAATCCAGCGGTGCGTGACAATATTTATTTTTATGTCCCCGATCGATATTTGCGTGGTACTGGTAGGCGGCGTCACCGACTACTTGCTTGTCCGCCGAGCTGGCGGTCTCCCCATGCTGGTAACTGTCCAACGGGCCGGGCGATTGCTATGATCAATGATCTTTTACAAAGCAATCCTGATGCAGACCTTTTTTTCGATGGTGTTAGTGCAATGTCCAGATACATTTTGACTTATCTCAATGACTCTTAACACTTAATTTTGGAGTGAATAGGTTGTATTTGGTTGATATTTTATTATTTTGTTACTTAAATATTTAACTGTATTTGATCTCATTATTGTTCCTAATTTTATTTATAATGTAATATTTTAATTGTGTATTTAGTGACATGTAGACGATTTGGTAGACATAATACTGTTAGTCTATATTGTTGTTGTAATTATAAATAAATAAATAAATAAATAATAAATAAATAATTAACTGAAAAAAGCTATTTAAAAGGGTCTGAATGGGTTTTTATGGCTTGGTATCTTTGAAGCATACTTATTTGTGTAAAATCTGTAACGTGTTAGCTATGTCAGGTGGCCAGTTACTGGTGTGGACACATGTGTCTACCTCACCAAGTCTTATTGATTTAGATTTTGTGCATTTTTAAATCTAACGCCCGCGTTTCATTAAATTGCAAAGCATGGAAGGAACTGTTACTAAAATAGTCAATAGCTCAGTGTTATATCTAGGCCCTACTCAAATCATAGATGTGGTAGGTATCATGACATGGCCTTTATAAATACCTACAGAGGGAAGGAAAACAAACAAAAACAAATACAATAAATAAAATAATGATTATTTCTTATTATTATTATTTTATTAGCCGAGTGGTCGCAAGTGCGAATGCCGGGCAAAGGGTCTCGGGTTCGATTCCCGGGTCGGGCAAAGTATTACTGGGTTTTGAAAAAATTCTCAGTAGTAGCACGGAGTCTGGAACTGTGCCCAGTATATGGCAATAAGCTCACCCCCTATTACATGGGACTCATAACATAAATAGTGAAAAGTGGGTGTTACATTGTACAGTGAGTGGCATAATGTGCACCTCTGCCTACCCCTTCGGGGATAAAAGGCGTGATGATATGTTATGTTATTACTATTTCTTTTCTTATGAGTAGTTGATACATTGCATCACAGTCGCACTCGGCATGATCGTAACTCAAAAAGTCCAGTTATTAGTGATAAACAACACACACGGTGCTGCGGCGTTAAAAGTATGTTTATTTTCAATGGATTGACAGGAATTACGGAGGAACTAAAAGGCTCGACTCGACGCAGAACATACCAAAGTCAGCAGAAATAACAGTATTGTATTGCAAAAATATGACAGACGCACAATAAACGTCAAATAAGGTTCTACCCATAATGATGAAAGATCGATTTTTTTTTTCTATTTCCGTAAACCAGCCAGTGGTATTTCACAAATACAACATGGTGCTGATGCTGCCGTTTACAGTGAATGTTGTTACTTTATAATAATAGATTGAACAATCAATACAAAAAATAGAATACAATAAAAAAAATAACATTTAGGGAACGGAGAGTAAAGTTCCCTAAGATCGAAAAAGGAGGATCGTTCATCGATAGTCTATGTGCGTAAACTGCCATGCTGTCATTTGACATGTGTCGGCACAGACATACCTATAAATGGCGTACTATAACTTCGGAAACATAAAATTACTAATTACTTTTCAAAAAACTATCCCAATGTAAATATCATTCAAAGTCTGTTTAAAAATATATTTTTATTTTAGATGTTTCATGCCGTTACAGATTTTGAGACACAAGTAATTTATCAAGAGTACTGTCCATGGGCATTCTCCTTTAGTAAAAGTATAGATATTTCCATCCCATTCTGTATGTGCATGGGTAGTACATTTATTTTTAATTAATATTTTCTATGTTTTTTATTTTCAAAAACAGTATATAAACATGTTTTATCTAATAATCATTGCATATGTATCATTATCATCATTAGGGTAGACCCCAATGTTGTTTAGTAAATATAACGAAATGTTGTGCCAAGTTACAAAAAAAAACATAAAAATTTTGTTGTAATTGGATTTTTCGAATTGGGATACCCAATTCGAAAAATCCCCAAGTACTATTGATTTATGATAAGTACAAAACTATTTTTTTTAATTAAAGTTATTATAAATGCTTTTTATGCTTTGTTTTATATACTAAAATAAAGAGCATATTGTGTACTATACCTGAATAGTATTTTAATTTCAATAGGTATGTCCTGTGGTTTGTTTTCAATTATGTTTATTTTTTTTATTACCGAAAACTGAAAAAGTGGGCTTAGCCTTTTTTCAATTTGGATCACCCAATTGTGTTTATGTGGTATGTAATAGTAGGTAGGTACTTTACAGCTATTGATCTGGTGCAATTTGATATAAATTCAAAACAAAATCCAGAATAGTAGACAGTTCCACAAGGTCCATAAAACAAAAACAAATCACGGGCGTCTATATCGCAAAGAAACAGCACAAATGTAGCGTTCGGGTCGCAAAAAACGATTGCACTGGAATGGTTACAATAACTTCGGGAAATTCACACTTCACAACGGAGGAGGAAAACACTCAACTCAACGTTGGATCGGCAGGTTAATTTCACGAAGAACAGTACAAACATGGAACGAAACTACAAACAAGCGCAAACGCAAGGAGCAGTCGCCATATTTGTATTGTGTTGAGCTGACAATTTGACAATCAATATGTTTTTTTTTTTCATGACCATGGATACAAGTCCTTTTGTCAAAATAATAGAGATTACATATTTCTTAAATTTTATCAATATGAAATCAAATCGCTGTTGCTATCGTAATTATTGCGCAGCTGTTAAGTTACACCAAATATAAAAATAATACGAGTTAAATGCAATAATGAGGTAATTACAGAAATATTCTATTTATTTATTTTATACGAATATTTTCATTTTTTTTTAAGTTAATATTTTTCTAGAAAGAATCATAGTTTATTTTGTACAGAATAGATACAAAACAAAAGTTATCATTATTATTAAGGAATAAGTTAAGGTTGCTCGCGAAATTCAAACTTTTCGTGTCCCTTCCACCCCGTATAAGTTTGTAAACTTACCAAAGGTTTGCTATCCCTGAATTATAAAATATGTATTCAAAATTAATGGCCAAGGGTATTGTCAACTGCAATGTTCAATTTAGGATAAGAAATAATAGTTCTCTTTATCTCAACTTTTTAAAATCTGTTTTTAAGTAAATTCTATATGACGCGCTAGGTGCGTCAAGGGCCTCCCGTGATATCTGCTTATGACGCGCCTGGCGCGTCATGGGCCATGAATCGGTTAAATGAAATACCTGGAAACGGTTTTGGTCACTTAAAGAAATAATGAAAGATAAAGATATGCCAATGTCGGCAAAAAAGAAAGTGTATGAAATATGCATTATGCCATGTTTACTATACGGGTGCCAAACATGGGCATTAACTGAACTACTAGAACAAAAATTAAAAGTTTGTCAAAATACAATAAATAGAAAGGAGCATATTAGGTATAAAAAGAAGAGACAGAATAAAACTGCAAGAAATTAAAAAGTACTAAATTTAAAATGTACACACGGTCTACAGACAGCTTAAGTGGCGTTGGACGGGACATACGCTAAAGGAAAATAGAGACAAATGGACTAAGCTAGTGACAGAATGGTATCCAAGGGACAGTAAAAGAAAAAGAGGTAGACAAACGAAAAGATGGGAAGATGATATCAGGAAAATAGCTGGTCCAGTATGGACCCGTTTAGCTAGAGACAGGGATACATGGAAATCTTTAGAGGAGGCCTTTGTCGACAGACAAGCTGTTCCACAAAAACACCTAGTTGCCGATAGTTAAAAAGCAAGTAATAAAAATTTGTATGTTATAAAGTAGGCATGTTAAAGGAAATATGTAATAGTTGATAAGAAACAGCAATAAAGGCTATTTTATTTTATTTATTTATTTATTATCACAGGGGTGAGTCCAGACTCCATACATTTGGTTTGCATTTATGAATTATTTAATTAACTATAAGTGACTATCACATATTACCCACCACAAATTGAGACTAGCCCCTATAATAACGAATGATAGCCATGAAAAGAATTTTCTAACGACATACGTATACTTAGTCGTTATTGGTCCGTAGGTACATTTTGCTCGTCATCCTTTTAAAACAATTAAGTATTACCGTTACAGGGTACTTATGATATTCTTCAATGGTACATATTCACGTTTTACCGCATTGTCGCCTGCTATTATATAGATAGGTGCCTACACTATTAATAGTAGAGTTAACCCTATAAAGCTCAAAAAAAATATTGCATTTATTTATTATTATTTTTTAATTTATTGTTTATTTAGCTCATACAAGTGCTCAAAAAAATAAAAATAAAAATCTGTTATACATAAAATTTAGATATAAATGAAAAACAAAATGTATTAAAAAAACATATTTATTCTACATTATGAAAGTTAAAGAAACAGTTTCTTTTGGGAACTAAACACAAACGTTGTTCACATTTTGAACAGTGGATATTTGAATACCCAGTTTTGCAGTATTTGCACCTACCTCGCTGTACAAAAACTGGAAAATGGCCAATTTTATCAAATCTTACAGCATCTGTAGGTCTAGACACAGTAGGCGCAGTAATTTTTTTCTTTAAATGAAAGTCTTTCTCTTGCATACAACCCTGCACTCGATTTTTTTGTAATAATTCCGTAAAAATTTGGAATCGAAACTTTTTCAGCGTCATGCCTTGTTTTTGATTTGGTGAGAGGTTTCTCCTATATAGTAACCAGGCGTTGTTCACAGATATATCAATGACTTGTGAAAAGATTGCCATATACCAACGTTTGGTTTTGAAGGTAGATCGATATAAAGCATCAGCATATCAGCGAGGTCTACTCCACCCATATGGGCATTATATTGTTTCACAATTTGTGGACAATCAACATCTGCTTTAGTTTTAGTTTCCTTCGACCAGCGTTTTATTTTTACCATGGAATGCGAATCCACAAATGAGCTAGCCAAAGTAACTACCTTGTTGTCAAACCATTTGACAATGGCAATTTTGTTACTATTGCACACAATTTGATGACTGGAACCTCTGCCTTTCTTAGCTAGTTTTTTATCTGAAGCTAATAAATCTGCACAACCCCTGAGACGATTCCCTTTGATGGTACCCAAACTAAATATTCCATAATCCTCGCGAAGTAAATGTATCATCAACTCTAATGAAGTGAAGAAAGTGTCAAAATATACGACAGCGGGCTTGTTGACAATCGTTTTACAGAGGGCTATAACTACTTTGGCTCCTAATCCGAGACTGTCTTCATAATCAGAAAAAGAAATAAATCTGAAAGTATCGTCACCTCCATATGGAAGAAAATCATATACTAAGCCAGAAACTCCAGCCCTTACAAATAATTTAAAGCCCCATTTCTTGGGCTTTTTTGGCAAGTACTGTCGTCTATTTCCTGCTCTAGTGCCTTTGTAAGGAACCATCATTTCATCTATGCTGTATCTTCCTTCTTCTTCTAGTCGTAAACAATTAGTCCTTACTTTTTCTAATATCGGCCGAACCTTAAAATAACGATCGTTATTCAGATCCGAATTATCCACGAAATGCAAATATTTTCTCATTAGCTCGTACTTTTTTAGACTCATCACATCAGCGATAGGAGGGTATCTGAAATCATTACTCCAGTAGTCTCGATAAGACGGCATTCTTACAATACCCATCATAATTGTGATAGCTAGAAAATTACGCATATCATCTCTGGTAACGTTTATAGATTTACCTTCTTTACTTTGCACAGAATATAAATTGGTGTGAACATAACATAACATAACATAACATAACATCACGCCTTTTTATCCCCGAAGGGGTAGGCAGAGGTGCACATTACGGCACTTAATGCCACTGTACAATGTAACACCCACTTTTCACTATTTATGTTACGAGTCCCATGTAATAGGGGGTGAGCCTATTGCCATATACCGGGCACATTTCCAGACTCCGTGCTACTACTGAGAATTTTTTTAAAAACCCAGTAATACTTTGCCCGACCCGGGATTCGAATCCGAGACCCCTTGCCCGGCAGTCGCACTTGCGACCACTCGGCCAACGAGGCAGTCAGAAAATAGTCTAACGGAGACTCTGTTGCGGTACTACTAGTGCTAAGAACAGGCATATCAAACTCTGCTGGATATTTGAATTTCCCACGCTGCCACTTAAAACTTAGAAGAGGTCTCTTGTACTTTTTTACTCTTTTAGCTACAACTCTTGGTTCACAGTTAGCACTTCTTTTTGAGCGAACTCTTTGGCTTAATGGAGTATTAAGTGGTGATAAAATTGACGAAACTGAATTTAAATTTGGGAGCGGATTGGGTGGTGTGTCCGAAGAAAAAATACTACGTATTACTGGAGTCAGTGGAACCGTTTCTTCATCAGATAATGTCGGAAAGGTTTCTTCTTGCACTGGACTATCAAGAATAAGATCCAAGTTTTCTAAAGATGAACGAAGGGACCTTGGTTCTGAGCTGAAGTCAGAAGATACATCGTCTTGACGTTCAGTGATGTTTTGAATAATAACTTCGTCTTCAGACGAAGAGCTATCGGTAGACGAGGCCGCTTCTGGTGGAACCAAAGCTAAAATTTGTCTTGCTCTCTGCCATTTTAAGCCTCCCTGGTAATAAGCAAAAAAAAAACAAACATGCAGCAATCACCAACACCAAACATAAGTTAACACAAGTTTTAGTAAAAAACTACCATATTAGTAATAGCGATATTCATTCATTATTTAGTAATCTAGCTTACTCGTACATTAGCAAACTTTCAGAACAGTCAATATAAAAACATAATACCGTCACTCCCATAAATGTAAAAAAAAACACAAAACCCATACAAAGAAAATAATAATTATTCAGTGTTAGTAAAAGCGCGCCGTGGCACCCGTGCAACGTATGAAATTAAAAGTACTTATGCTAAAGCTTCGCAGTGTCGCAAATGTGCAACGTCGGTAAATACGTGCTTATATTTCCTAGTAGAATATGAATTTGACATTGGCGTTATATGTCACAATTGTAAACACTCATAAACAATAATATTTTAAGCAATAGTTGTTAATAAATGCATGAAAACTATTTATATTTATTAAAACTCACCGGTCCTCCACGAGCGCAGTGTCGACGCGACGCCATTTTGGTCACAACTACATAATGATACGCGTGAGTTGGTTCAATATTTTTTTCATAGATGGCAGCAGTATGTACATTATTAAAATTTATGTAAATAAGAAAAAAAAAAGATGGTTCTTGCAATATATTTTTTTGTTTGGATAGTTGCATCGGTGCAACGTTGCGAATTAAAGGGTTAAGTAGGTATAGTTCAGTCGGTAGGTGACAGCGACGCATTTTGCGTTGCGAAAGCCAGCGATCAATCAATGATGTGGTCAGCAAATTTCCTACGTAGACTTACCAATAATTATCATCCAATACAGATCACAGAATAGCTATCTAGCAGGTAGGTACCTACTAGGTAAAGGTTACTACAAGATTTATCTTACCTGCAAAGGGGAATGCCCACTGACCATAGACACTTCGGCCCTGCACACATATAAAAGCTTATGGATATGGTAATATGCATTTTAAGGAACAAAATGGAAAAGAAATTGATTTAGAAAAAAGTCCGGATTGTTAAGATATAAAATGATTTTTATTTTCACAAATACAGTTTCTTAACTATCATTTTGCTGTTATACATACATATATTATCAATTTTTGATAATATATTTTATACATTCATATCATTTGTATCATATACAATCAGTACATCATCCAGGAACTGAGCTGGAGGGAAAATATTAGTCTGATGCCGTGCCCAGCCCAAATACCATATTACCGTCATAACATGACCACAGCATCCTACTTTTCGACGGCCGACAATACAATTGCAACAATACTTTTTAATTGCACTTCTACCAGAATCATTACTATTAAATAAAATAACATAACATCACGCCTTTTATCCCCGAAGGGGTAGGCAGAGGTGCACACAGAAGTAACACCCACTTTTCACTATTTATGTTATGAGTCCCATGTAATATGTAATAGGGGGTGAGCCTATTGCCATATACCGGGCACATTTCCAGACTCCGTGCTACTACTGAGATTTTTTTTAAAAAACCTAGTAATACTTTGCCCGACCCGGGAATCGAACCCGAGACCCCTTGCCCTTCAGTCGCACTCGCGACCACTCGGCCAACGAGGCAGTATTAATTAAAATATATACGAAATATACTTTACGACTGATGTGTCGACTTGCAATTCTAGCCCTAAGTAAAGAGCAGTTAGGACTCACGTTTACTCCTTCCATAATGCTGCTCCTATGGTCATTACATAATTCTATCCGGTAGTAACCATTGAATCGTATATGCTCACCATAATATGACGGTGCTTGCTTTAATTGGTATGTGCCACAGGCAATCAATATTAAGTCATTATTAATTTATCATATCATTATTGATTTCCATATTTTGATTAACTATTTCTAGTATTTGAGCAGCATCATGTCCCTTATTTTTGTGTGAAATTTATTAATAATAATAGATTTTTCTATGGCTGCTGCACAGCAGCCATAGAAAAATCTATCATCACATGTTTAGAAGCCCTGTTAAAATAATTTTGTCGAAATTTTTTAAATGCAGTTTTAAAAATCTCTAGTACTACCCATCGACACATAGTCACGGCTCTGGACTTATTAGCATCTCTAGTAGCTAATTGAAATTCTCCATCTTGTGGAGACAAAGGTACATAGACTTGATAGCCACAATCTTCTAAAATTCATTATCTATGATATCCGCATCCGAGGTTGTTGCAGGATAAGGGCCTAGGATATCTATTATATAACCATCACAACAAACAAAAAGGAAAGACTTTATAAGGTTGCGATATTTGTGTAATGAGTAAGTTTTTTTCTGGTATAAATAATTGCAACTTTTTTCTATATTTATATATAGGTACCATCGGCAATTATAATTGGCTTCCTATCTTCTCCCCCATACAGTCCATTTGGAATAAGGAGATTTCTTTGAGCTATTTCTGCTCGGGATATATGATTTATGCCTACATGTCTGGGAACAAAACCGTATTTAATATGTCACGGGCCATATTCATGAGCCGCTCTAATGTGCTTCTTGGCACTTGCAATAATGCCGACATGCGTTCGTCACTATCTTCTGTTCTTAACTTCATCAAATATGCAGCAAGTGCAAAAGAACCCCTATGTTTTCTCGACTGTGTCGGAACTTCAGACAGAATTTGTTGGAAGTGTGCCTTTGTTAAGCCTAGATAATAATGAACAGTATGCTCAGGCATACTCTGAACATTCAAAGTCTATATGATTGTTGCATATTATCTTTTAAACTGTCAAACACCAAGCGGTCACCGGTGACCGCAACCTATTGTTCTATAATTGTGTCTACAAAACCGGTACTCGACGAGTTAATAATGTAGCAAAATCTTCAATGTGTGCTGCTCTAAACGTTTTAATAGGATTACCATAATTTAACATTCAAGAAATTACAATGTATATTGATTCTAAAAGTAAATTGTAACCTTATTTTTAGTTATCACCGGACAAGTGTCAGTGCAGAACAAGAAACTCTAAAAATAAAATCTTATTAATTGAAATCCCAAGGCGCCATGATTTTCTTAATGGGGGTATAAATAAATTTACATGATACAATGTTCTACAATAGAAATTTATTAAATTAACTTAATTTAACACACACTTAATTAGGATATTAAATTACCAATTTATATAAGGTTAAACAACGGTACAAATACCATACATTTAGATGATTATCAGCCAATAAATAGCCTTTAAATATATAACAATTCTCAAATTACACCTTACCCACTTATTTTTGTTAATTTTAATACAAATTTATCTGAAAGGAAGTGGGTAATTATACATATGTAACAAAATTCCAATTATATATGAATGGCAATATTCTACTATAGATTTGGATTAAAGACAGCCAAACAGCTAATCTGTAATAAACATATCACCTTCACAGGATGATTGTCCATACCTGAATAAGAACATACACTTAATAAGCTTTGTTACTTAACTTATGAGACAGTTTTCCGGCGTGTCAGCACTACTACAGAGGATCTGGTGTACGGCTATAAGGATCTGCCTTCATCCTGTGACTCCGAATAAATCTCATGAAGGCATGAGCATCTGAAGCCGTATTATGATGCTCCAGTTCGACTTCATGGGCAAAACGATAAATCAATTGATTGTCTACAATGGGGTAGACATGGATAAATTGTCTCCTGATATAAAGAACCTATAACAATGGGTACACCGTAAGAACACAATATAACCTATATACTTATCGCGAAGAAGCGAATATCTATTTAATATTTTGTTTTAGAAACTTACCCAGAATCTGGGACGAAATACACACAAATATTAATTAATTCAGGTCTTTCACTGGACCTGCACGACAACTTTTTAATAAAATTATAAGACACAGCACTTCTTCAGTCTGATCTTCTTTGTTGTAGAAATCGTTTTCGAAAAAGGACGCTTTCCACAAAACTCCTACATTTATACCCCCTATCTTTCGATTCCACTACTGCTCGAAGCACTATCCATAACCATATTTGGTAATATTTTGCACGATCCACTTCCTGATCCGAAGAAATCTCTAGATTGTTCCAGATTACGATCCGTGAGACCCCTACTGTCAGAAAGTATTATTACAAAAGAATATTAGTGTGGAACTAATGTTACAAAATCCCAAGAGTTACTATTTAAATGATAGTTACAGATTCTACATTCTGGAGGTACATAATAATTATATTCGCAAAAAAGACTTACCCTCAATGCAGAGGGAACAGTGAGTCGATTGGAATTGTTACAACCAGGAAAAAAGCATTGGTTTTGAGTTATTGGAGCTCTTCTATAATTAAGCAGCAGTATACTATCTCATGAATCTACGCTTTGTTGTTCCGGATGCAATATAATGCTAGCTACTTCAGATTGCAACGAGGAAGGATTAGCTGGTTCAGATGGTTCTCGTTTTGCAATTGAACGTGATACTGCTCTATCAGTCCTTCGCCAGCAATTATGACACACTCGATATGATGGTGGGGTATTTCTTCAGTTTCGACATTATTTGCGCAGTTTTGGTAAAAATATCTAAATTTCATTTTTTTTATATTTGATAGGTTTATGATATTGGGCATTATTTCAATTGTTAAATAAGTGAAAGGCACGCGTATACATCAAACATTGAAAGAGTTATTGCCACTTAAAGTACGTGACAAGCTACGGTAATGAACGCCACCCTTGGTAATGAAATTTTAGGTATACGGTGATGAAATATAGAGGCAAGGTAATGATACAAAATTATGTGATATTAAAAAAAAAACAAAAATGTTATAGATTATTTATTTATTTAAAAATCAACTTAACAAAATAGGTACCTAATTAATAGTTCCTCCATAATTGAAGTTTTGGTAACAATCAGCCTTCCAATGTCTTAGTATGAGTATCTAAACGAATCCGATTTTGATATTCGGACTGCAAAATATACAAACTATATAAAAAGTAGTAACTAAATAACATACAATAATTAAATTCTTCCTAAAAAAATAAAATTATGTATTTGGTAATAATCAGCCTTCTTTAGAGTAAGAAAATATGAATCAGACTTTGTCAATGAGTACAACCAATGCAAATAAAATATATAAAAAATCAACAAGATGAATTATTTTAAACAAATTAACAATATACGTGATCATAATGTACTTTTTTTATACTGTTTTTGTTTTAAGTGTTTATTTTTTTGTTGTTTTCTAATTTGTTTTGTTTTTTTTTGTATTTAATTTTTATATTTTCGAATTTACAAAAGACAACTTTTTATTTTATTCCTGCTCATCTTCGACATATATTTTTCTATAAACTTTACTTAACATCTACACATTTAAAAATGAAATTGACACAGAACTTAATGAATTGATATAACAACTAGACACCAACTTTATTTACGTATCAAGATGTAAGTGGACTTGTAATGAAACACAAAATGGACCAAACACTGTAATACTCACATCAATTGCAATTCTTGGCGCGAAATCGTGCGCACGTCCTTCTCTTGTTACGTTGGCCGGCCGAATGAAGAGCGGGGGGGCTGCCGCTCGCTACATGGCGCCATCAAAGGTTTTTATCGCGTAAATCGAAAACTCGTCATGGTTTTGGTAATGAATTTTTTGCTGTTACAAAACTTTAAAACTCATTTGTTCCTTATTTAATCATAAAACTACGTTTTACTTTGTTATCAAGTAACAAATGACAGTTAAGTTATTCGACGCATTCGCCAAACTTACGATATTTGCGCTAAATTTACAAGTATACTAAAAAATATAATGAAGTCTAGCATTGGAACAGGCCCCTGTAATGAGTTTTTTTGTTACATATTTTCATTTTTTTAAAATATGTTCCACATAAAAAAATACAAAAAAAATCAAGCATTAATTAAAAATCGTAGGTATACATGACATAGATATATTAATTAGAGTTTAAACCAAAATTTTAATTTATTACGCTGTGGAACATGTGAATTTGGTACATTTTGAATATTTACCCGGTGGCAGCTGAAACAATAATTAAAACCAACACTGGAGATGCAGTGCATAAAACAAAGGTACTAAAGATATTGGCTGGCTAATCACCATGGCTTTAATATGCTATGTTTATCAGCTTAAGCAGATGCGAACGATGTTTGTGTCCGCTGTATGAGGAAAAAAAAATTTTAGTTGCATGTAGCGAACACAAACGCGACCTGACAGGTGCGGTTGACACATTAAACTAAGCGACTTGTTACCCGGGGTAGTAAGTATCGGAGCAAAGATTTTGTTCGCTATGTCCTGCCTATATACATTGAATATCTTTGTCCGCACCACACTGACATAAACGTCTGTTGAATGCTTACCTCACGTGGTGCTAACTGATGGGCAATTGCATTCCTTGTGAGTTCTTCACGTGGAGAATCAAAACGTAGTGTGTGTGATCTTATTCTCAAAAGTAATCTGCCACAGCTGACACACACAAGTCCATGACCAACATTCGGTGTATTTTGCTGTTCATTAGTTGAATGTCGTATTTGATTCCAGGCTGCAGTACAACACGAATGACACACTAAACTGTCACTCATAACTTGTAGGGGAAGTCCGGGCAAAGTGGACACCTTAACATTTGATGGGCTATAAAAAGATAACCAATAGGCATAGAAATAAAACAAAGGGTTAAAGAGAATCAACATTTATTAAAGTTTTTAATATAATCAACAAAAAATGCTCAATAGCAGTACTTTCATTTTAATTATCAATAATATTGCAACATGTGCCGGTATCCACTTTGCCCAGTAGGAACACGAATACTTAACCTAGTTTTAAACTAATCAGTGCAGATATCACAAAGAAATATGCCTCTTCCTTCATAAGCCGTGCATTTTTCGTGGCTCCATTGCTTACATTTATCGCATTGGATCCAATTTTCAATTGGTTTTTTATTTTTTTCTATATACTTCTCCCCGCAAAAATAGCATACATACTGTTTTTTCTTATTTTCCTTACCACTATCCTTATCTTTATCTGTTATATTTTTGGTTGCTTTTGTATTTTTCTTTGTTGCAGTCTTTAGTTTGGTATTTAAATCTTTATTCATATTTTTCATTGCTTTGGAATTAATTTTTATATATTTATCTTCTTGTTCTCGTTTCACTGGCGTACTTGTTAACACCTCAGACTTTTGAATCTTTCTTTTACGAGTACCCACAAGGACGTGTGGCATCGGAAGCGGTCTTATATCTTTAGGACTGTAATATACTGATGGTCCCACATCCGCTATGTTTTCATCGTCATTGCCCTTAAATGGACTGTCATTCATTTGTGTACTGTCTTGAATCAGAACTGCACCTTGGTTCAAATCTTCAATGGAAATTGCTTTATGTTGTCCAGAATCAGATAATTTTTGAGTATTATCAGTTATAGCTGTCACTACAACATCATTGCATGTTAAGGGATCTTTGTCAGGTAGTTCATCAAGAATTGAAGGCGATATTTCTCGAAATTTTATTTGTCTCATATCGGAAACTGACTCTATACCCCTGATATTATTTTGCACTGTATCTCCAACTTCTACATTAACATTCTCAATAACATCTGCAATTTGCTGTAAATTCCTTTGGAGCCCCGATGTAGAAGGCTTTTCGATGTCAATCGTAATTGCAACATCTTGACTGGTTGAGGGTCTTGTCTCCTGTTGATCAGCGGTATTATGGTCTGTCATTGTAGTTAAGGATGGTGCATAATCTTCTTCTCCCCATACATCTTTATTTGTTGGCCAGATACCGGGTGATTGAAAGCCTTTGATAGCATTATTAGGAGTAGCAGATTTCAGATAAGCTGGACAGAATAGTTTGGCTACATCGTATTGATTAATTATCCTACCTGGATGAGTTTTTTGGAATCTATTGATTTCTTGCTCGAAGAATATTTTAAATGGACCATAAACAGCCACGTCCAGAGGTTGAAGTTTGTTTGAGGTGTGCGGTGGCAAAGACAAAATGATGACGTTATTTTCAGTTGCGTACTCCAAAACTGGATAATATTTGTGGCTTTCATGGTTATCCAGAAGTAAAATAACTTTTTGGTCTGTAGCTGGACGCACCTGGCCAACAAAAAATTTAAGCCAATCCAAAAATATTTCTCCGTTTATCCATCCCGAAACTGAACAACTTCCTCGAGTCTCTGGAGGAGAACCATCTAAAAGGCGATCTTGCATCCTTTTACGTGCAAATATCATAAAAGGTGGAACGAATGATCCAGATGCGTTGCAGCAACACACAATTGTCGTAGTTTGTCCACGTTCCGTGCTAGAAATAACTCCAACTTGCTTCTTACCTTTAACTGATAGAACCTTAGGTGGTTTATTTGTCGAGGTCTGAATACCAGTTTCATCTACATTGTAGATTCTGGTACCATCAATTTGGTACTTCTCAATTTGTTCGCTTAACAGTTTATAGAACCTTTCTACTTGAGGACGATTGAATCCTTTAACTCTGCCGATTGACGTAGCTTCTGGAATTCTTAGTGTAATTTGTGGATTTCTTCTCATAAACCCTGCTAACCAATCATCACCAGCTTTTTCATTTTTATCCCAACTAGGCGGATAAGTGACAATATTACGTTTTGTGTATTCAAAAACTAATGTTTTAAAATCTTCTCGGGTTAGCCCATAAAAAATACTATCCATATCATACAAATATGTCCGAAGATCTCCCTCTTGTTCATCATTGAAAACTTTTCGAAAACGACCAAGCTGAGCAGTTGAACTACCTTTTTTCCAATGCCTATAAAGAGTGGCGTAAGGTAGACCATACTTTTTTGCTTTAGTTTTCACAGGAATGCCAGAGTTGCAATCTGCTATTGCAAGCATCATGCTGTCCTCACTCCATTGGGCCTGATTTGTCTTTCTCTTATATTTATAGACCATCTAAAACAAATAAAATAAATCTGAATGACATATAAGCCTAATAGGGCAAAGTGAATACCGTCTCCACTTTGCCCGTGATCACTTTGCCTTACACATGTTCATTTCATTCAACCTAACCTACAACCAAAAGAAGTGACGACAAAGTAACAAAACTCTCAGAATTTATACTTGAAAACATGCACTTAGAGGACATAATCGTACAAAACAATATGGTTAACTTTTATATGAGTTATTAAAGTTTTATATACCTCGAAAAGTAATAAGAAAACTGCACTATTTTGTTTTTTCAATTTTTTTCTCGAACGCGACGCGACCTTCCGCCAGTACTGTTTGCCCGCGAATTAAGACGGGCGGGGGGGTGTCATGGCGCGAGTCGTGCATGTTCCTACACGATATTGGCGAGAAACAAAGCGTATTCGCTTTGCCTGGCCTATCCACTATGCCCACACTTCCCCTACCTAATAAAGAAGCCACAATAATTAGATATTGATATTAATTAAGTCAACACATTTAAATAGCATTTCTCAGAAGATATGAGTTACTGAGGGTTGGGAAGAACTCTGGCAGGTGTGTAAGCTGGGGTCATCATTATCAGTGGAATCCAAGTTCGTGCTGGGGTTATCATGAGAAGCGGGAGCGGGATCCATGTTCAGGCCGTAGTCAGTAGGGTAAGAAGAATCGTCGGAGTCCATTTCAAAAGCTTAATTGTTATTAAGATAACAAATCCGTAACAAAACAAACAAAATATTACGAAGCAAACGAAGTCTACTTGTAAAGTGTTTGTGACTTTGACACTGACAGCAACCGCCTTCGCCAACCGCTGTAGATTCGATGTTGCCAGTTAAGCGAAATAAAATCATTTTTTTTGTTTCGAATGTTAATTCAACAGTTTTTTGTAATTTTTTATGTTTTGTTTTTGATGTATTTTAAGAACAGATGAGATAAGAATGACAGTTAAATTGTGCAGTACCGTTAACGATAAGATCTAATAAATCCATGGTAAATAGACTAGCAATGCACAAAAATCGATTGGTAAAAAAAGAATCGATTATACTTTAAACTATAATTGGTCATTGGCAACACATTTTATTGACAAAGGATTTACGGATTACGTAATTTTGTTTTTATCTTTTCTATCTGTATTTATTTGTTTATGTATTTCTACATAATTATTTATCACCATATATTGTAAAAAAATATTATGAGGTTCATAATAATTTGTTCATCTTTTCTTTAAAATTGCCAAAACTGACTTTAAATTGTCAAAACGAATATCACACCGCTTTAATTTCTGTGATAACACTTTTACTTTGCACTTGAGCATAGTTTCTGAAGGACAGCTACGATTGATTTCAGTGTGGACTGCTGCTTCGTTTTTTGGCAAGAAGTGTGTAGTCTTCAAAAATGCACAAATCTTTTGAGGTACTTGGAATACATTGTCCAGCAGGTTGCAGCGGTGGCCTTATGACAATGTTAGTGATAACATTTATGTGTTTACTCGGCGTCTGCAAAGGAAATATTAAATTTAACTACCGAAATATTTCTTTTATATACATAGATATTTCTTTTATAATTTATAATTATTTTTTTGTTCACGGATATGTAAGATCTTCTTTTGTAGTAAATCATGACCTAACATATTTGATATCATTACGTATTATCGTCAGGCTTTATCCTAACTTATTGACACCCTACAATGTATCAATCGATTAATTATTTATTATTATTATTTAAAGAAAAGAAATAAATAAAAACAATATCAATTTAACGCTCAGGTATTTAATTCTTAAGTCATTGTCTTTCTTGTTATTGTCCTGTAGCTTCTTTATCGATTCTGTTAATGTGTCACTATGTATACTAAGAGTACTGATCAAAAATAAAAACTGAAATCAACAAAATGACTTAAAAAAAAACAAAAAGTCAAAACTAAAACGAAAAAAATTACTATTATTAGTATTGATAGGTTACCTACCCACTGATAAGTTAAAAGTCGACGCCATAAGTTCTATACAAAATTATTCATTAATTTACAATTTTGTGCCCATTAAGTTATATCATTACGATGCGAGCTTATGGCACCGACTTCTAACATATCAGTGGTTATCCTATCTATATATCCTCCAGACCCTTATCAAATAGTAGTGTTGAAAACTCTTAATTGAATAACATAATAGATGCATTACTCGCCCCTGCAATTTCGAAAGTTTCCCTCGGTTTCTCTTGGATACTATCATAAGATCCTGACCTCATGGAAATGTGACCATCTCGTGAGTTATATACCTTACAAACAAAACAAGAATTTTGGAAATCGTAAGAAATTGTTTTAATAAAATTTAATCTCTGAGACGCCTGACACTGTTTACTTTTAACTAATTTATCAATATCTGCTGCTATATTAGTCGTTGCAATTCTCAAACTGTTTTCAAGGTGAACATCGGTGATTCTATTCTTGGCTTAGACCTTACGTTCTTCATTCGAGAAAATACCTAATTGTTCGCTAAGATGCGAGGTGCCAAACAGAGGTGTTATTTTCAGTGTATGATCTCTTTATTTACGAAAGCCTGAAAGGATGTATTTTGAGTAAAACTCGATCAACCCTAAATTGACTTTGTCTTTTAAAGTAGAATTGCACTGTAATTCTATCATTTCCAAATGAACTTCTTCGGGGGCATCTTCAACAGAAACATTGAATGGGCGAGCATACAAATTCATGTTTATTTAATTTTTTTCAAATCCTGCAGTGCGGTAATAATATTTGTCCATGTTTGAAGTTTGGCAAGACGACAAATTTGGAAAGTGTGTAGTAAGGTTTTCTTTTTAAATTGTTTGATCCACAAGTCCAACTTCACATCAAACGCAAGCGTCAAATTATCTTTTCCTTGCAATTTCTTATTTAAATCATTGAGTTGTGATGTTATAGCCATGCCTCATCAGTGAATTGTGGAATAGCTTTATCTTTACTTTGCATAAAAGTTCTAATTTCTTTCCGCAAATCAAACACCCGTTTTAACATTTCTCCTCTGCTGAGCCAACGAACATCACAGAAATAAGTTATGTCACCATATTTCTTCTAAGATTTCCTGAAATTGCCTGTGGTTAAGGCCCCGAGATTTGATGAAGTTAACAGCTTTTATCACAACACTCATAACTTCTTGAATACTAACAGACTTCGCACTTAGATTTTCTTGATGAATAAAACAGTAGTACTTTATGAAGGAGATATCGAAAAATATTTTTCTTTATTAAAGCAACAATCCTTCGTTTTTGCCTACCATAGACAGTGCGCCGTCTGTGCAAATACCAGCCAAATTGGATAATTTGAGATCATATCTATTTATAACGGTATTAAAGGATTCCATCAAATCGCATCCTCTTGTAGTACGTTTCATAGGAACTAGAGCAGCCATTTCTTCAGTAACAACAAAATCAACACCACGAATACACATGGCCAGTTGAGCGGTGTCAGTTAGGTCTGTACTTTCGTCATAGTATAAAGAAAAGGAAAGTAAGCCATCTTCTTCCGCGATATAATTGCCTATCTTAGGGTGGTCACTTTTAGTTAAATATTAGGCGCAGCTGTTCGCGCTTCGCTCGCAACCGCATGAACTGTGGCAACGTCAAGTCGACTCTCCAAGTCGCCACTAGATAGCTCAGGCGGTTTAAATTATTTATTTTATGTTTAGATACATACATACATAACTTCACGCCTGTCTCCCATGGGGGTAGACAGAGACTAAGGACTAATCATTATACCTACTATTCAGTTTTTTGTATATTTTTAATATGCATAATGTAGAATTTGTACATTTTTACACATGGGCCATATTTTCTTAAAATTAATACGAAAATAAATAATACAAACATATTTATTGAATCACAAATTTATTAAAAAATTACAAATTATCTACAGAAAAATACTTTCTACGGTTTCGACTGTTACGAATCGCCTTGTTATTAAACTTTAATGTGTAGGTAATATATCCGCATGTTAATAAATAAATTTTGCAAATATAATTTCGGAAAGCATGGGCTGGCAGAGTATGTGATCATTAAATGCTTTTTAAAATATCTGCTCTATCCTCTTAATATTTTCTACTAAGTCTTGTAGTGAAGGTACCTAGACTCTGCACTTGGGTAACCGGGGCTCCGGCTCGACGTGCAGGAGAAGGAACGGGGTGGTTTTTAGTCAGTAAGAGTCTGACACTCCCTCCCGCCTCACCCAGGCGGGAGAAGTCATTCGATGATTTTCCCCCCTTAAAAAAAAATACAAAAAAAGACTCTGCACTTAAATTGCAAACTTGCTGATTCGAGTTAAAACACAATTTAAGTTGTTCCCAATCCTCGTGACGATCAATGCATTTATTCAACAAGGCTCCGCATACGTAAAAAAAGTATTTTTTCCGGGAATATCAAATTCTATATAGTTTCAACAACTAACATCACGCAATACACTATTTGATTGCAATATCTCTGATTGGTTAATATTGATAACGGGAGGAACGTTATTGATTTCAGTACTTTCATTATCCTGAGGTGTGGGGAGCTAGTGTAAAATAAAACAATACGTCTGTCTCGTTTCACGGTGCTCTTTAATCTGGCCCACTAACTACTAACTACAATAAGGTATACCCCACTTCACCTCCGGGGTAAAAGAAAAAAAATTTAATCTAAAGATTACATTTTTTTTGAACTTATAGCTAATTGCCAAACATAAATGTTAAATGCTAAATCCTTAATCATGTAAAGATTAAATGTACTTAAATTAAGCTTACATAATAAAATTTATTTATCTTTAACAAATAATTTTGTTCTATTTTTGTGAACAACATCAATTTTTCCATTTTTCATGATTTTTACATTTGGTTCTTGTTCTTCTATTACAATATATGGGCCGTCATATAAAGGTTTTAATTTATTTCCTGTTTCATTTTTTACTAACAACATATCACTTGGATTATACTTTATTTGATTTACAGTTTTATCATAAATTTGTTTTCTTTTCTCTTTACACTTTAACAAGTTTTCTCTGGCATCTCTATTAGCTACTTGTAACCTGTATTTTAATTCTAAACTGTAGTTATCCGGATTGTACAATGGTTCTATATTAGAAAAAATTCTACTTGGTATTTCACAGGGTTTACCAAAAACTAATTCGTATGGGGCATATTTTGTACTAGAATGAACTGTATTATTATATGTGAAGCACCAAAATGGTAGCCATTGGCTCCATGTTTCTGG
The DNA here is from genome assembly GCA_038387885.1 of Spodoptera picta. NCBI lineage: Eukaryota > Metazoa > Arthropoda > Insecta > Lepidoptera > Noctuidae > Spodoptera > Spodoptera picta. Next base: position 472,308 of record JAZHFQ010000116.1, read on the forward strand.
ATGATTATCGCACTGTAGTCGTAAAAATGAACCTAGATGTTTATGTACATTTTCAAGTGAACCTATGGTTTGGTGATGGTATGCGGTAGAGTTTAGTTTTTCTATGTTAAGTAATTTACATACCTGTTCCATTGTTTCCGAGATGAATTCTGTGCCACGATCTGTAGTGATTGTTTTGGGAATCCCAAACCTTAAAATGAAATTGTTCACAAAACTTTTAGCTATACTTACGGTTTCCTTATTTTTAAGAGGATAAGCCTCAACAAACTTGCTTAACTCGCATTGAATTGTTAATATGTACTTATTATTTTCTAAATCTATATCTAATGGGCCTACTACATCTAAGAATACCTTTTCTAAAGCATAACTTGCTGTGGTTGTAATAACCATTGGTTCTCTAACATATCTGGAATGTTTCATTTTCTGACATTTCTCACACTTTTGGATGAAATTCTTGACATCATTTTCGATTCCTGGCCAGTAAAATTTACGTTTTATATTATTAATCATTCTGCGTACCCCAGCGTGTCCGCTTGTTGGTAGCAGATGATAGTCATTAATAATAAAATTCTTTTCCTCGTCATTGTCTATTCTTTTTATTCCTCTTAAAATACAAATGCGTGGTCCGGACCACTGGTCTATTCCTTTTATTCCTTCTACAATATTTTTTATGAATAACGCGTTATCATCTTTTTTTATAATACAAATCTCTTTTATTCCTAATTTTTCACATATTTTTCTCAAATTTTCCACAAAAACGTCTCGCGTGTAATGTGCTTTAAAATCGAGATTAACATATAATATATTTTTATTGGCTATAAATGCGAAACATTCTGATTCGACATCTACGCTTTTATTCTCTTTCATTTTCTTTAATTCTTCACCTTTCACTAAACTAACTCGACTGCACCACTCGGTATTCTAAGTATTTCCACAACTTTTGGTTGATCAGGCCAATCGTCTAGGCGAATACTTGGGATACCGCTTTTCACACTATCATTCTCACTTTCCTCCCCTTTCTCAGATTCTCTTATTCTTCTAGCTTGCGCTCTTGTTGTTACTGCTATTATTTTATCATTCATATCTTTTAAATCTTGTGAAGTTACACTTATTCGTGACAAAGCATCAGCTAGTACATTTTCTTTACCTTTGACATATGTTATTTTGAAGTCATACTCTTCTAGGGCTAATCGAAATTTCAGAAGTCTACTGGACGGATCTTTCATTCCAAACAGGTATATCAAAGGTTTATGATCTGTCATTATAGTGAAAGTACATCCGAATAGGTATGGTCTGAAATATTTTACACTCCAAACTATTGCGAGAAGCTCTTTTTGTATTGTCGGATAATTTAGTTCTGCTTTATTCAAAGGCCTGCTAGTATAAGCTACTGCTTTCATGTCACTGTTACAAAGTACTGAGCCTATCGCTGTTCCAGAAGCATCGGTTTGTAATATAAATTCGTTCGAAAAATCTGGGTATGTTAAAATGGGTGGTGAAATAAGAGTATTTTTCAAAAAATTAAATGAATTCTCACATTGCTCCGTCCATTCAAATTTAGTATTTTTCCTACATAGTTTATTTAAACAATTGGTTATTTCTGCAAAATGTTTTATGAATTTTCTATAATAATTACACATAGCAACAAAACGTCTGACTTCATCAACATTAGTTGGTCTTGGGTAATTTTTTATACATTTAACTTTTTCTGGATCAGGGTGGATCCCTTCAGAAGATATTGTGTGACCTAGATACAATAATTCTGTTTTTAAAAATTGACATTTACTCGGATTTAATTTAAGATTGACTTTACGTAAACGTTCAAAAATTTCAATTAGGTTTTTATTATGTGATTCCAAATTTCTGCCAAAACAAATGCAATCATCTAAATATATAAAACAATTTATATAGTTTAGGCCTGACATAGCAATAGACATTGTCCTAGAGAAGGCACTGGGGCTCGTTTTTAAACCCATTGGTAGGCGCTTCATCTGGTATTGTCCTGTACTTGTGGTAAATGATGTAATTGGTCTAGACTCTGGTTTTAATGAACATTGGTAATAAGATTGACTAAGGTCTAAATGTGAGTAGTATATAGCACCTGATAACGAGTCTAAAATGTCGGTAATATTTGGTAATGGGAATTTGTCATCTTGAATTACCTCATTTAATTTTCTGTAATCGATCACTAAACGCCACTTTTTAATTTTCTCATTATCTGACTTTTTAGGAACTAATAATATCGGACTGGACCATTCACTTTGTGATGGTTCAATTATGTCATCGTCTAACATTTGTTTAATCTGATTTTCTATTTCCGGTTTTAAACTATGTGGTAATCTGTATGGTTTGGTATATACTGGACTTACATTTTGTTTTAAATGAATTGTTTGTTCCTCTAAGTTAGTAGTAGTAAGCTTATCGCCGGGTAAATGAAATATGTCGGCATATTTAGAACAAATACTCTCTATACTGTTTCGTTCGCTTGTACCTAAGTGATCAAGTTTCAAGGTTTGCAACAATGTTGTTGCTCGTGTGGGATTAGAGTCACATTTATTAAACGAGCATACATTGTATTGTTTTAAAGGTAATAATTCAGGTTGAAAAACTGAAATAACTATATCTTTATCGCTGGTATTCATTAGCCTGATAGGTATTGTTATTTTTTGGTTTTACTATCAACCCAGCCAAAAATAAATTTTCTTGTAACTCCTTCTGCACAATCACACTGTCTTCTCTCACATCTGAAGTTAGCTTTATGTAATGAATAGTTTCGCATCGTGCTGGTATTGTTATATATGCAGTACACAATTTGGGTGAGGTATGTAAAGGCAATATGCTTTGTTTTTCTTTTGTTAAAGTTAATATATTTTTCTCTAAATCAATAGTAGAATTAAAATTGTTCAAAAAGTCTAAACCTATAATTCCGTCAGATTTACAAGGTAAATTGTCAAATAAATAAAATTTATGTTCATAAAATGTTTCATCGGAAGCCTGCAAAGTTAAATAAACATATCCTTCTGAGTACGTCTTACCACCTATACCGTTTATAACTATAGGGTCTCTATGTACAGGTATCCGTTCCGATAAGAAATTACTGCGAATTGCTGATATTGAGGCCTGTGTCTAGTAACCATGAACATTTTTGATTACCTAACTGCAAGAATATGTATTTTACATTATTGTCACAATTAAAAATATAATGTTTAGGTCCGAAAAAACTGATTCGATTCAGTAGCTTCTTGTTCTTGTGGGTTTTCGACTTGTGCTGAACAAACTGGTCGATTATTACTCCTACTACTGGAACCTCGACTACAATTCGAATTTACAAAATTACCACGATACTGCCGTGCTGGTCGGGAATTATTATATCTCCAGTTATGATTATTTAAGAGGTAAGTACTACCTCTCTGGTTATAGTTGTAATTATTTTGTCCTCGATTCGAATTGTAATGTCCTCTGTTCATTCGACCTACAGGCGGGCGACTTATCCGTGAAGACCTATAGTAATTAAATTGGTTACCTCGCCTTTGCGTTGCATTAAAAATGTTGTTGGAGGACGAAGGCTGTCCCAGCTCTTCATCCTCGGCCGCACGCACCGCGTCCTTCAGCTGCGAGTAGTCCCTGGCTGATATGATCGTGCTTAGCCGCCTGTTACGCAAGCCATCTGCAAACCTTTTAATTGCAAGTTTTTCATTTATAGGTCTCAAAATCTCACTTGCTTTGGGGTTTTCGTCGCTTCGTGCGATAGTGAGACCTACAAATAAATCTGTCAATTTATCACCAAACTCACTTATTGACATATTGTTTTGAGATAAATTATTTAATTGGTTAAGTATCGAATTTGCCGATTTTTTAGTTAGTAAGAAGTTCTTAATGTCTTGTATTAAATTAGTTACATTGTCATATTCACTTTTTAATTTTAACTTAGCAGATTTTGATAACCTGGTTTTCAATACAAATGTTATTAGTAACTTTTTCTGTGTAGTATCTACTAAATATTCATTATACATCTCAATTCCATCTATAATTTTTTCAATAGTTTGTTCTGAATTATCCATTACTGGTATTAAAGAAGTAGCGGTTTTTATATCGAATTTCTCCATGTTTGTTACAGTTGTATTTTCCTCGCAATTACTAGTTTTATAAGTCAAAATCCGTTTATATGTTAACTCTATACGTTCTTTTAATATATCATGCACATATTCTGCAAGTTCTACTGAAGTTTCTTTAGTTTTAAAACTACTAATGATATCTTTATATGTTAGAAATAACTTTTCAGCTTGTAAAAATTTTTCATTTACATTACCTGCATATTGTACTCGTCTAGTAGGGCCCAATTTTCTTAAATTAATTTGAATATCATTCAACTTACTTAAAATAATTTCTAAGTTTTGTTCCATATAACTATTTCACTTAAAAATATAGTTCATTTTTCCATTGATTGAAAACCGTATTTCCATTGATTCACGCATATTTCTCATAGACGCAGAGAGCACCGTAGCACCGAGCACCCCTTCAAACTGGTTCAGCTTCTTCATCCGGTCTGCCAAATCTTCCCGAGAGTCTCTGTCGCATACGCCTTATAAATTCAAAGTGCATCTTTCTTTCCATCCATTTGCGTTCATTTTTCTTCCATTTCTGACATCCGAAGTATATAACAGCCATAATACCAATAGTCAAGGCCGCTGCTAAGAGTAAGTTGGTCGTCATCATGTGGTTCTGGACCTCGATGTCCTCGTAAATCGTTGCTTTATACGGTCCTGCTGCATTTTGGTTCAGAGTGAGTTCTTTGTCTTCGGTTTTAGAGTATGATTTTCCCATTTTACGGAGTATAAGTACAAAAGGAATTTGAGTACGGTAAGTTCAAGTTTTGATGTCACTGAGTCTGATCACACACAATCTTGATGCAGCAAAATTTTTGGAAGTGGAAAGTTAGCATTAAGTAGAAATAAAATCACTTTGCACACTATTGTTCTTGGCGAAAATCACTTTGCACACTTGTACTTGTTCTTGGCGAAGCGTTATTCAATTGTTCAAAATCGGTGCACCGAGGCACACAAGAATCCGCGGCGTCAGCGTTCGCCGGCCACCCGACACTCGCCCACGCCATGGCAAGGCAGGGTCGCCATGAGGTGTGGGGAGCTAGTGTAAAATAAAACAATACGTCTGTCTCGTTTCACGGTGCTCTTTAATCTGGCCCACTAACTACTAACTACAATAAGGTATACCCCACTTCAATCCGTATTTTTGTAATTACTTAAATGAACGAGGGATTCTGTCAAATCTTCCGTACAATTGCATTCTTTCAGAGCCTGGGTAGTATTGGCAAAGAAAATTATGCGATATGCAGATATAAATTGTCTGCTAGTTGGTTCTAGAGCATTCCATTTTTTCGATCTAATTTTACCAAAAAAATTCTCAATCACATCCTGATTAAGACGTCTTGTCAGAATGTATTGATATCCTTCTTGCTTAAGATCTTCTTAAAGATGTAAAATTGACTTGATTGTGATCTGAAACCCTTGAATAAATTTAACGTTATGAGTAGCGTCGTTACCTGTTCGGGGATCTCGTAATTTTAATGTTTGGAAAAAAGTCAACATTTTATTTTAAAAAATCAATCTGTTCTTTACGCCCATAAAACGCTCTGTACTTATAGCTGTCACGAAGACTCGATGAATTCAATGCGTCAAATAGATCGAACATCAACATTATTAATTCGACTGTGTGCCTTGCTGATTCATCTATCACATTAAAATCTATGTACGTTGACAAACCCGCTGCTACAGATCTGCTTAAAAGTTGCGTCGCGTAACGAACTTTCATTTTTTTAAAGTTCGTAGGGTACATATGGCTGTTAGTTCATTTATGAGAAGAAAAGCTTTAGATAACTAAAGCTTTAGATAACTAAAGCTTTTCTTCTTATCATGCTCATAGAATTTTTTTATGTGACCAAATGTTGCTACAGCGCCAATTTGAAAATGAAAATCCTACGCCATCAAGTTCGTACGAACCAACTATTTTAAATGTGGTGCGTCAAATATATAAAAAATTTTATGAACATTAACAGTAAAGTAAGTTTTGTTTACGCTAATCCCTCTTTCTTTAGCAACTTTTATCGAACCTGGTCCCATATCTGAAACGCACTCTGATTTTTAATCCTATCTCAAAGAGTTTAATTAAAAGTTTATCAATCCATATAGATATATTAGCATCGCTTGAACATTCCAATAATAACGCGTAGTCAATTAGGTGGCTCCATTTCACAAAAATACATCTCATTATTAGTACTAAGGCATATTTTGGTAGTATTGGCGATTGAACGCCATCTACTCCGTGAAAGCCTATTATTTTATCATTTTTATATCGTAAAAGACGTTCGTTTTTAAACTCATAGCGTCCGTCTACACCAGGGTAGAAGTCTTTAAAAATAATAAAATGTGAAATGAAATTATAATAGGATGAAACCCATTAAAAAGGAGGGAAATATGATAAAAATGAAAGGAAAAATAATTTACAGGCGATCTGAGGTCGGGAAGGGGATGGGGGTGAGTTTTTAAGGGTAATAACGGTTTGTTCCCATCAAGTGCCTTTTATGTTTGTTTTCATTCCTTTGCATTTCCTTAGTTAATTCCTCAAAACCTTTCTGACACAGCTCAGGATCATTCCATGTGTTTGACTGAGAAGTTGAGGCCACAGCATTCCAGTCTTTCCCGTTGTTTTCTATGGATTTTATAAGGACATTTCCTTGGACAGAATCTAAACAATAAATACACATGGTGTCTAGGATGACTTTTAATCGGTAAATTAAATTCTGGTCAATCCCAGTTATTTCTGTAGCTTTCTAGTATTCATCGAAAAATCGCCTGCTGGTATTCCCATCATTCGTGTTTCCAAAGTTAGCCTATTGCTATTTATATAAAGACTAGTTGTTCACGAAACTTGGTATGAATTTCTTTTTTTCGTGTATCCACTAGTTTCTTTTCTTTTGCAGTCAGGCAAGCCCACCACTTCATGACTGGTAATTTATAAGCTACATGCAGTATGTTCTCGAAAAATCTTATTCGAGCGTGCAGCAAAGATAGACCAAATCACAAGATTTCCGTATTTCAGGGCCTTCTTTTGTAAAGTCGTTAAAATTGGAGTATGTGGCGACACATATGTAACATGTCATGGTTGACTTAGTATTGGTTGCTGCGTTACATACCTTGCCATCCACCATGGTCAAAACTGTTTTATGTTTGACAGATATGTCGTCGATCTTGGTCTTGCTCAAATATTATATTTGATTTTCTACGCACTCGATTTCCTCATTAGTCACGTCAGTATATTCTTTCACAAATCGTATCCGTATTAGTCTGCAATATCGTGGTGATGACGGTGTTGATTTTTGCCATATAATTTTTCTTTTCGTTCCATAGATTACTTGGAGCGAAACGACCGAATTTTGAAAAATGATGTTGTCGGGATCAGTCACATTTGCAAAGGTGAATGACCAAATTAGTATGGGCACTGGACCAAAAAAAAAATTGCTGCCCCCAGGGTTGACTCTTTGTTGGTGGGTTAATACTGTTGGACTAACTATGTGTGCAAATGCGAATCAAATTCCAACCCACAGTTACAAAGTAATTCGACGTTATATAATACTGCAACAATACACTTTCGCTTGCACCAATTTTTTTTTGTATATTATTTCTGCTTGTTAAAAATGTTGTTAGAAGGATTCACTAAATAAATAGATGAATAATTAATTAAAAAAACGACATAGTTATTTTAATAATTATTTATTTTCGAACAATTTATTTTAAATGTTATTCATGACTCACTATTCTGCACAGATGGTAATATAGAATGCGTATCATAAATCATTTTCATCTATTACAATACTGTCTAAAAACTGTGCTGGATGGTCAATATTTTCGTACCGCGCATATGCCAAAAACCATACTATAGACATTACATGAGCACATGTGCCCAAAGTACGTCTGCCACTCTTACACGAACAATAATAAAGATTTAAAGCCTCCAACCCAAGGTGGTCTGAGTTTACAAGTATATATGTATGATAAATTCGGCTTCGGGTATGCCTAGATTGGACTTTACCTCTTAATAGCCAGAAGTTATTACCAGTTATATTATAATTATTTAAAAGATTATTCAAATCATCATTTTCTCTGTACACTTCTATTGTATATACGCCATTACGAGCGTGTTCACTATAATAACTCCTGGCTAGTTTTATTTGGTACGTTCCTAACGCAAACATAACAAGTTCTTCCTCAGACAACCTTGGAAATCCTCTTACATCAGGTAACTCAGCAGACATACTTTGAAACGGAATTCGCCGGCTATTAAGATTATAGTCAATGACATACTGTGCGAGACAGTTTTCCATATTGACCCTATTATTAATTCTCTCCATAAAATCAGAAGCATTAACATTATCAGTGATTGGGTCGTGGAAAGCATTTGTGATGGCCGCGGCATTTCTAAAATCGTCCTGCATGTGAGGGCAGAGCGCTGTTAAAAAAATCTTGCCTGAAAATCTTAAAATCTCTCTTGAAGCGGCCATTTACTACTTCCACGACCCATCGACAAATCGTCACTAATCGAGACTTATTGGCGTCAGCCGTTGTTAATTGAGTTTCGCCCCTTGAAACAGATTTAGGCATATGGGCATCATAGCCACAAGACTCTACGTTTGGTACGGCATCTCGGAAACCTCTATCCAAAATGAGAACATCTCCTTCTTGGAAAAACCAATTAAAAACACTGTCCGCACCATCAATTAATTTATTTAAAATGCTTGCATCGGATGTAGTCGCTGAATAGGGACCTGCTACTTCAATTATATAGCCATCACAACAGACTATTGAATGGTTTTAGTAGATTTAAGAACTTGTGATGGCTATACGTCAATCTTTGGAAGAGGAAGTTGCTACTTTTTTGTATGTATACATAGGTACCATCAAGTATAATTAGAGGTATACACTTGTTTTGTTCTTGGTTTCCGAACAGAGTTTGAGGTATAAAAAGGTTTCGCCTAAGCACTTGCTCCCAACCCAAATGTAGAGGTGTAAATTCTTCTTTTATACAGTCTCTTGCGGTTTTCATTTCTCTTTCTAAGGTTGTTCGGCTTATGTGAAACATATCTGCCAGTCTTGTATTGGGTTCACCAGTTCTTAACTTAATCAAATATGCTGCTAAAGCGGTTTTGGGTCTTTTGCTCCTTCTAGACAAAAGATGGCGTTTCTACAAACATTCTGTTGAACTGTTTGAAACTTCGACCAGTCAGAAAGTAAACTTCATTTGGATCCATGGTTTCTATATTTTCAAAATCCACCCTTCCCTCTTGCGGCATAGTTTTCAAAATCTGCATCATGTCCATGATGTGAGCTTCGTTAAAGTCATGACTTACATTTCTGGCTGACAATAAAATCTCAAAATCATTTAAAAGCAAATGTTCTTCACAAACGCGTGCAAAAGGTGGGGCGTAGTAGTTAAAATCTTTCAACAAACGGATTTTCATGTGCTTTGGTATTCGATGCCTTGTCTCGCCTGTACATCCGAATATAATGCAAGAGTTTGAAGTGTTCGGTGCCCGACTAATATGTGGTAAATGTATAATAGAATGTTGAATGTCTTGTTCGTCAACTACTGCTCCACGTTGATCACCAGCATGTGGTACCACAGCTAGATCTGGTTGTACCTCGGCTTGATCTGGTTCTATCACAGGTTGATCTGCTGGCTGCTCAGAAGCGCGTACTGGTGGTTCTTGTTCTCGTTCACTGGACGTACGACGTCTTGGTGGGTACGCCTCGCGTCGCCAGCAACGCTGACAGACAAACTCGGCGTTGTTAAATTGTATCTGAAACACATAGTTTCAGTTACAATTACACATCACAAATACACATCTTTTTAACAAATGTTATTCAGTACATGAATATACAAATGAATGAATAGCGCCGCTACTGAAGTCCCTTTGAAGCGGCGCTAGTGTCTATGTCATTACATTACATTGCATAAAAAAATGTAGTTCCACAATTTCCGCGGGCTTTCATTCGTGATATGCACTCTATGCATTGTTACATGGTTAAATAAGTCATTATTGCAATCATTTATGTAAGTACTCACATGATAAGGAAGAACTCGTTCAGTTATATTATTTGCAGTGATTGGATATTCTTCAAAAAGCTGCGTAGTTAGTGTTCTTCTTCTGATCGACCGCACTGATCTACCACACACTAGACACACTTGTCCAGCAGATGCACGAAACATCTTTAAAACTGTATCCAAATTACATGGCTTTAAATCAGGTCCAGGTAACGTAATGCAAGGGTCAAACACGTAATCACAGGATATCCACATAAAATATTCGCACAGTACACAACTATAAGCGAAGAGAGTTACAGAAGGACTGCACAGTTGCAATGCAAAGCGCATACATGTGTGAGCGAGAACGTAGCTCTATCGCCTTCTCGCTCACACAACTATTGAACAATGTTCAAAGAAAGCAAACTCGCGTGTAAGCTCATTATCTGCGATAAGAAAAGGTCACCTACCTGTGTAAAGAAGTAAAATATGCAACTTTTTCATAAAATCACATTTTAGGTTATATTTAGGTATGTTTCTGTGGGACAGATTTTTTCGGTTCCATAGAATAAAATGTTGCATTTGAACTCTTCTTTCAAATAAGCTATGTGGCAAATCTGGGGGCAGACTTTGACTTTTTTAACCAATTTTTGGTCCAATTTGGTCATTCTTAGAGATGGGCAGAGGGTATAAATATCACTAATAGTGGTACAATCAACAGTAGGTACATGAAGTTTCACAACTTACTCTTCGAACATGAGATTTTAACAGTTATATTATAATTTATGCAAGTATTTCACCACAGCTTAATAGCATGACCTTGCAGATTTCAAATAGGTAATAGCCACAGTATTTACTTTTAAATAAAACAAATGGGTAAGTGATTGTATTTTTTATAAAATTAAACAAATAACACAATCAATATTTACAATCATTTAGAGTCAGTGTCATACCCAGAATTATCATTATCAGGTGATCAATTTACAATCATTCAGAGTCAATGTCAGTCCCAGAATTATCACTATCAGATTGTCCACAATCAACGAATACCAACTCATTTGATGTCGTTGCTTCCGATTGAGATGGGGCGAATACTTCGTCCTCAATAGCATTTGTATCGGTTTGCGGTGAACTTTCATGTGGTGTTGGAGTTTCTTCACTAATCTGATCATCATTTAAACTTTCATTTACCGTCTTTCTGTGTAAAATGTTCCAGTTGTATGATACAAAAGTTATTTTGGCGGCTCTTTCCGCAGTAAGACGATTCCGTTTTATGCTGTGGACGTTTGCTTGAGCGCTAAATGTGCGTTCCGTTGCTGCAGACGTACATGGTGCCGTAAGAATCCTCAAAGCCACTTTGCTCAGCTGTGTCGAGCTACATATACCTTTCCACCACACAACTGGTTCAATATCTCCCAGAGATCGCCAAACAAATTGTTTGCCCCAGAAACATTCTTTTGCTTTATAATTAGCGAGATCGGGTGTTACATCTAAATTCAGCCTTTGCCCTTCATTGTATATGAACTCCATGGCTAGAAGTTCTTGCTCTTGGTTGAGCTCTAAACCTTGCTCTCTAGGGTCAAGCATGTATGCTGCCATGTGTATAGGTTTTACACACATACTTGCCCTTAAATCCACTGATACTAAAATTTCAAACTTCTCCTCCTCACTCAACATTGTTATAGATGGAAGCACAAATTCTAATTTCGATTTAATATTTTTAAATATTATAAATACTTTGCTTATGCAGTGATCATTTGCCTCTAATTCAAATATACATTCTGTTATAGGTTCTATAACTTTGATAGATTCTTCCGTTTTGTTCCAAAACTCTTCCTCCAGCAGCATTCTTTTTAAATCTCGGGGGATATTCACGGTTTCATCTACTGCCAAGGTTTGCAGAGCAGCTTTATTCTTTTTCAAACTTTTTAAAGCTGTCACTGTACTTCCCCAGCGGGTTTTAACGGGTAGTTTCAATTTTTCTCCACAACCCTTGATTTTTATAATTTTTGAAAGTTGAGCGCTTAGAATTTGGCTTTTTTTAATTATTTTTATCACATTCACAGCCTCATCTATAAAGTTTTTCATGGTTTCTGATTTTGAACAGTCTTGACTTAATAAATTTAGTACATGAGCACAACAACCGAGTGGAGTAATATGTGGATATTTATTTTTAACTATTTCGAATGCTTTTTGCATATTTTTAGCATTATCCCCTATGAGGACTACAAACTTATTTACACCATACGTTTTCATCACATTTTCTATTTCACTTGCAATATATTGGCTGGTGTGGCGATTAGTTTCTGTATTCAAACTTTTTATGAATACTGGTTGAGGCTTTGATATGACAAAATTTATTATACCTTCAACACGTAAATTACTCCAACCGTCACATTGGAGGTGAAGATAACTTGCAGATTGTAACTCTTCGCTCAACTCTGTTCGCATCTCATTATAAATTTGATCCAAATATTTAGTAGCGAGTGCTTTTCGTGATGGCATCTTAAATTGCAGTTTCTTAAAAAAGTTAATCCAAAGAGGATGCTCTACCATAGATAAAGGAGTGGCTGTTACAAAAATTGCCTTAGAAAACTCTACAGCAAGGTCACTCTCTGTAATGCGTGTGCTGTGTCTTTCGTCTTCCTGTAAAATACTCGTACTTGTACTTGCTGTAGGTGTTGGCAAATCGGTAGTATTACTCGTACTACTACCTTCTTGTACTTCCTGAAAGTTATGCGACGTACCAGTCCTGTCTTTCTTTTCCAAATCCAAACCCCGTGGGAGGGTTTTTATTGGGTTTAAACCCAGTAAACGGGTTAAAACCCGGTTGATTGCCCATCTCTAGTCATTCTCCTTTCATTTTATATTGAATCTGCTGAGATTCGTCAAAGCCCCATTTGCTAAAGAGAAGGACTGCGTTTCAGATATACTTGTACAGATTGGGCGCTCGGCGTTGCGTTGAGCGCAAGTTTATAGCGTTTATACACCGCGATTAGGACCGCATTTAACGAGCGTTACCAAGGTGTCCATCCACACTCAGCTTAGTCCGGAAATGGACGTCGTTGTGATTGGCTGTGGGTTGGCTTCTATACCGTCGCGAAATTTTAGAATGTTCATGCAATCATTTGATGACTTAATCCATATCATTAAAGTGGATATTAGGGGAGACTGGGGCAAGATGAGATAGCTAAGACAGAACTCGTTATAAAAAGAATATTTAACTCTTTATATATATATATATAGTTCTGTTTTGCTGACATTGCGTTGGCCGAGTGGTCGCAAGTGCGACTGCCGGGCAAGGGGTCTCGGGTTCGATTCCCGGGTCGGGCAAAGTATTAATGGGTTTTTAAAAAATCTCAGTAGTAGCACGAAGGCTGCAATTGTGCCCGGTATATGGAAATAGCCTCACCCCCTATTACGTGGGACTCAACATAAATAACGGAAAGTGGGTGTTACTTCTGTGTGCACCTCTGCCTACCCCTTCGGGGATAATAGGTGTGATGTTATGTTATATTTTAAACTCTTTAATAACATTATTTAACAAAAGAAGTATCAATTATACAATTCTGTCTTATAATTAAACGTTGTAGCATGCAAAAGCACAGTAGTTCTTATGGCAAATAATAAAAAAATTAACTCTGCAAAGGAGATTGACCAAAAGCAGTCTAGCAAAGTTTCAAGTTGAAAAATCAAAATAATATAGAAATAATTTTCTTATTTTTTACAACCTTTTCACTTCAGGAATTGTATTTTCGTATCCGAAATTATGATGATAAGATTAATAGTAACATAAAAATTGCTATGGAATTTCCGTTTCAAGGACATTGACGTTCCGTGCTAACTTACGAATAAAACTTCGTGTTTACGAATCACATAAGTAGAACCTTTCGGCAAAATCATTACAAGAAATATGTCAACTTCAATAAATAGCTAAATAATTTGTAATATCAATACATTTTACAAAGTATTTATTTAGTATTTTGTAGTATTGTTACAATTACAATTATAACAAAAATATTGTATTCCGTCTCACGCAGAAGCAACTGTCATGCATGACATGTGACAGACAGAGCGGCGGCATTTGGATGCGACGGCTAGGGATGTCGTATCCATGTTTTAAAAATATACCAATAACGATATTTAAAAAAAAACATCGGTATGATTTCAAAGAAAATATTAGCTCTCTAAGGGTTAAAACTGAAACGTAGGTATCCAAGCTAAACTGGCCCGCGTGGGCAGTTTTATAGCACTTTCATATAGAGGTACATATATGAATATGTTCCCGCTTATCGCGTTGCTAGTAGTAGGTACAATTGTACTGTTTGTTTGAATTGTTTGTCGTCCTGGAAAAATTATTTGGCGGTTATAACAAATGAATTATAGTTAAATACAAATCATGTCATGTCAAGCCTGTATTGTTTCAATGTAATAAAAGACCTGTGCGGTTAAGATATATAAACTTAACCCGAATTTGGTGATGTGAATTAAAATGCGATACGACATACGATGAAAAGTACGATACGTACCTACCTATCGGTGTAGGTATATCGTATGGTGGTGTACCAAAACAAAATAATGGTTTATCACATAGCGTTGTATCGATACGCGTCGCGTGCGATACATATCGCCCATCTCTAGGCTAGCGGCAGACATCAGTCACTCACTGTTTGTGTTTTTTGAGATTGATAACAGTCACTGCGCTAGTATAGACACAATTAAAGAACAATAGGTTACGGTCACCGGTGACCGCACGGTGTTTGACAGTTTAAACATAATTTTAGGTTATTTTCGTTTTTGTCTAATTACTTAAAAACCCGGATATTTATGGGAAAATTAACGCTTTTATTCGATAATGTAATAAGCATGGTCTATAATAAATAAAGATTTATTGTGCAACAACGTAAGACGAAATTCCATAGTTACGTGAACATTCTCCTTTCCTGTTTTGCCCCATAACTTTGGTTAGATGGGAAACGCTGTGGGGCAAAATTAGTACGCTTTTTAATCGGGTAGACAGCGTTCATAAATGTGTGCCTCTTCGTCTTCCTCATCTACTCCGGCACACGTATATTCGAAATGTTACAAAACAATTTTCTCTGTGCATTTTGATCGAGTTTAAAACAACATTTTTTGGTACAAAGGTTTTTAAACATATTACCACGTGTTGGTTAATATGTTTAAAAACCATTTTAGATACCTCGAGATGACGTATATTCTTCACCCAAATTTCTTTTTAACTTTTGCACATTTTTTTACATAATTTTCATTCTTCACCTTCTTTATTCTCTTTTTTTTGGGGGTTTCATGTTCACTCTGGCCAACATCTGATCTAAAGTCACTTGAATCACTCGTTTCAGTCATTTTTTGCATTAAAAAGTTTTTTAATCTGCAGACAGGTTGTTACGCACTTTTGTCATCTTTACAACAAGGGCGCAGCGCCACCTTCGATATTAATAATTTTAACGCCATCAAGAAGCGGTTGATCGAAACGAGTTTTTGGGATACGAAACTAGATGGCTCTATGCATGTTTTGAAGTAATAACATGAAAACGGGCTTTGGGTATCGAACGCCCTTGTTGCTCCCAATGCTTCAATTCACGATAGTTGATCCAGCCACGGATATTTCTCTGACAACTTGTTAACGAATTTATGCAATCATGACAATTTAATTTAAATTTATCGAAAATTTTACGATCTACCCATTCAGTACTGTAGGCTCGCGAGTGGACATTAGATCGTTCTCGTCGAACCTGCTCCACAATCACTTCGATATATTAACCACTATTTGGATGACGCTGGTCGACATTCTCACTTACATCATGTTGAAATAGGGACTGTAAATTTATAGTTTGGCCCGAAGAGTCATCCTCTCAATTATAATTTTGGTTGTGGAATTTTATAATTCTAGTTATCAATAATGATTAAAGGTGCAACTTAAGCTGTGGTAGCTCAAGTCATTGTTTCTATAATTATATGCCGTTACTTGACAAAAACGTTATCATGGGATCTGAATTAAAATATCTACGCTTCACTATTTTTTAACTTCTTTTTTTTTTGAAGTTCTGCCACTGCCTCAAGTAACTTCTTATAGTCACTATAAAATTTACTAAAGAGGACACAGATTTTTCGTTTCCTTTCGAATCAATAAATCGAATTCTCTCTAATTTCTTTATGGCTTCTTGTCAAAACTGGTGGTGGTTTTTCTACCACTGCGGTTCTCAAGATTTTTTCTTTGTTCCTTTTTGAGAACATTGTCCCCATTGACATTATCAAATAGCTAGTCAAAGAATAAAACTGTCTGCTATGTTCAGCACGGTACTACAGGCAGGTCTTCCATCTGCATTATGAGCCTGAAAAAGATTTTTAATGTTTAGTTTTACAAAATATTTTAACTCATTTCAGTGGACAAGCTATTGTAAGCAGTTTGGCCAGCACTAAAAGTGCTTAAAAGTTATTCTATGTACATTTTACAGTAAAGTACAAAATTCATGCAGTGTATGACAAAGCTGCAGATACAGTTTTGCTGAAGACCTTTACACAATTTTTTTACCTTAAAAATAATAAATACATACATATTAAAATCAGTGGTAATAATAACAAAATCTAATGGTCCCTGTAGCGTAAGCGGTAATAAATACAAGTACCCAAATAGGATAAGGTACCTTCACTTTTTTAGTTTTTTCTGAAACAACGTGCTTTTTTGAGGGGGGAAATCATTTAATGACTTCTCCTGCCTCGGGATAGGCGAGAGGGAGTGTCAGACTCTTGACTTGACTTACTAAAAACCACCCCATTCCAACTCGTGCTCTTCGAGCCGGAGCCCCGGTAACCCGTTAGGCCTTTCACGGCTCCGCATCGGGCATCAGCCCTACTAGGCCCCATCTGTGGTAGTCTGATGGCTCTTTGAGGCTCGCGCAGAAAACGACGAGCCGGATGCACGGGTCTGGTTCTGGTCGGACGGCAAACTACCCTAGCTCACCGTCCGCAGACCCTCACTTATGCCCGGGATACACGAGGCTAGTTTTTCAAGCTAGGGTAGCAAGCTAGTTCTTTTTTAAAACTGTGTCGGCTAGCTGACCTGGCTTGGAATATGCTAGTTCTGTTTACATGAGGCTATATTATTTTAAGCTAGTATTATTGCTGTGACCAAGGTGACCACACGTGTCCAAAATGAACTGCACGCGAAAAAAAAACACTATTCGACTGAAACAGTTACTTCGAAAACTGTGCCAATTCGCACTAGACGAACTAGAAGATGAATTACAAAAACGGGTGTGGACAAGAACGTGGATTTTAAGGAGAGAAGAACGTGGATCATCTGCTTTACTATTGGAAGAATTTCGCAACGAAGATTTAGGCGAATATAAGAGTATTTTGCGAATGACGCCTTATTTGTTTGATATTCTGTTGAGTCTTGTGACGCCAAAAATACAACGAATGGATACAATTATGAGAGAGTCTCTACCAGCAAAAGTAAAACTGGAGATCACACTAGATTTTCTATCGTCCGGCATTAGTTACAGGAGTCACTTTTATCGAGTGGCAAGATGTTCCATATCAAAATTTATACCAGAAATCTGTGTTGAAATCTACAAGGCATTAAAAAAATACATTGAGGTTTGTATTACGTTTATTATACCTAATATCAAGCATCATCATTAGACAAGTAACACGTAAGCAAAATGAAAATTCTTATTCAATGAGGCCAATCGGCATAATTAAGCATTTTTGAATGCTGTGGTAATCATATCAAAGTCATCCGCAGAAGCTTCTTGTACGTCATATTCGGTTGTTATAAAATTCGTGTTATTTTGAACTGTTTGTATACTACTACCAATTGTCGTGTTTGAAGAGTCTTCGTGACTAGGTGTCTGGTAAGAAAATGTTGTATTACTCAAATTTAAATCAGCCATTCGACAACGAGATAATACACTATTGATTCCGTCCCGAGCAATAATAGCCTGTAGAGGTGATAATATTTTAAGTTGGCTAGCTACAAATGCTCCAAAAATATCATTCTCATTTTGTTGTGACACTGAACCCCATGTGGGTGCACTATTTAAATCATTCGTGATCGACCGAATTTCGTTGACCAATGTTGCTACTTGGGTAATTTTTTTCTTTTTTGGAGCTGGTGCACTAGATATTTCGGTAGACAGTTTTGCCGATGGTGCTGTAGTTTTTGCGGATATTGCCTCAGACTCGTTGCGTTGCATCATATCATTTGATGTTGTCGTAGATGGTTGTGTTGATAAATCAGAATTTTCAACATTATCATCATTGTTAACGTTATCAATATTCTCTTTATTGTTGTCAATAATATCACCAGTATTTTCAGTATTGGTTTGTTCTTCTGATTCTTGACTGTCCTAAAAGAAAATAACAATCATTTGACTTATTATATAAACAACATCGACGCTTCCAAACAATAACCCAGTAATCGATAAATCAAAATTTTACAGGAGAAAAGATTTACTGATTTTATCAAATACCTTTTTAACGAGTGGGACTATTGAAGTCATTGATGTGTTAAATGAAAGCTATTCCTGTGCCATTAAAATGACATTCCTTTTATTAAATACCTAGTAATTTAGGAAAATAAATAATACCTAAAATTTTATACATAAAATATTATGGTAATAGTACTTACGGGATTATTGCAGTAAATTTATCTAATGAAATATTTCATAACATTATATTATGGACTTCTACGGGGTTTTTTTTATCGTGGGGCTGATACATAACGTGTTTTTACGGAGTTATTGTGGTAATTTCAAATAATTTTAAAAACGGTATTGATTCATGACTTTATTATTACGAGGAAATTTAGATTAACAGTGTTATTGTTACCACTCGATACCGAATTTTTAAAAAATATTTTAACTGAATATTAGTAGGTAAATAATACAAAAAAATACAAATATTTCGATTATTTAAGTAATATTTATTAAACCACAGAATAAAATTGGATACTTTAATTAACCAAGGACATTTATTAATAAAAATAATCCAATAAATCAAATTAAAAAATCTAAAAAATCAACTTTGAGCTTAAACTCTTCAATTTAGTTCTGTTCTTCTTCAGAAATATTTTCGTTCACAGCTTCAGAACACGACAAAGATTGATAAAAAGAATGGTAGCTCTGAGGAATAGCTCCACTTTTACATAAACTCAAACCCTCTTATTAATAAACATAGAATAGAGTGAGAATAACTTTACTCCATGGTATAAACTCAGAATAGTCAAATTCGGTATTAATAAACAAGGAGTAACGTCGGAGTAAGCTATTCTAACGTTAGTCTGGGAGTAAAAGTTAGTCCATGGTGCCACATGGTTTAGCGACGGTGTAAGCTTGGATTAGTGTCAGTTTGACATTTTGTTGATAGATATTTTTTTTTTCTTTATTGACAACCGAGTTTCCATCGAGTTTCCAATATGGTTTTGATGACCAGTATCGAGTAGTGTACGGCATTATCAGATAAAACCTATTTTATTATAACCTATTTCCTTGCGTTGCGGCATTATTAAGTATATAGGTATGAGACTAGCTAGACCCCACGACTTCGTCCGCGTATTATAATGCCTTCTGGCAGAATGTGGATTTTTGAATAAATCTTTTTCGAGGTTAATTCTAATGCTTTTTAACAATTCTTATCAAAATCGATTCGGTACTTGTTATATTTATTGTAAAGCGAATTCATTTTTTCAAAAAATAAGCATTCGCACATGGCTTTTATCCGTCATTCCAGTGAGTTATCAGTGATAAAAATTATTTAATGTCCTTTACCGGGTTGCAAACCACTGTTGTACCGTATTTCAATAAAATAGGTTCAATGCTTTAAACGATAGAGTTCCGGAATATTAAAGCATAGGTCCTTTCCCGTGGAATTTCCGGGACAGAACTATTATCTTTCTTATTTATAATTTTAGTGTAGATTATGAGCTATTGTCCACTGTTTCGCTCGTGCTCATTTATGGAGTTAGGGGAATATTTGTATAAATATGAAGCCACTAAGTTTTTTGTTAGTTACAAATAGTCAAAATACCAATTTTAATCTTTCTAACTTGAAAATTGTTAAACGCTTTGTATAAACCCACCATTTTAGGGAAGTGTGGGGCTAGAAAGAGATAGAAAGTAGCCCATCTCACTTCCTATCCCTTCAAGTACCTATCTCAACTTAAAAAACACGTCAATTCGCTTTGTTTTGTCACGAAAGACGGACAAATAAACAGACACACACTTTCTCAGTAGTATGGATTCGATTGTTATGTAAAAACGCAACAACTTTTTTTACACAAAAAGTTATACTATCATTATAAAACGTGGTAAAATGTATAGATATTATTTTTATTCAATATCTGAGTTATTGAGAGAATTAGAGTTGATGAGATTAGAGACGATTACAGAAGTGTGTATGACTAGCTTTTCTGCCAGCGGCTTCGCCTGCGTTCCCGTGGAATAAAAAGCCTTCGTATTATTTTAGAGTTCCAGACCATAATAGACCCCTGTATCAATTTTCATCTCGATCCCTTCAACCGTTTTGATGTGAAGAAGTCACAAACATACAAACTTTCGTATTTATATAATATTAGTAAGTTAGAGGAACGTGAAGAAGAAGAGAACTCAAAATACCGATTTACTGCAGTTTTTATTATTGACATGGTAAAAAATAATCTAGCTGGTGACGCCAGAGGTGGCTTTATACCACCCTATTTGAAAGTTTTGAGTGCAATCGGAACATAGGCCTATGGCGAGGTAAATATCAATCCAAGTGGCCTGTTGCCTTAGCTTCTTGTTTTTTAGCATTGATCTTCATGGCTTTCTACTGAATTTTCAGCTGATTTAACTCACGTCTGCTATTCAACTCGTTAGACCTAAAAAATACATAAAATGAATGTAAATATGATACATCAACTGTACAGCATTATGTGATTCAGATACTATAGGTTAACATAATATACACTGCCCACATATTCGGCTGCATCTGCATGCTTATTAGCTCTGAACAAAGATCTGAACAAATGGAATAAAATAAAAATGCTGAAAAAATCTTACCTTGTATAGGGTATATTTATAATATTTCCTCCCACTCATCTTGATTGTGTTGGTGTTTGTGCTTAACGATTTATTTTCAATGATTTGAAAATATTATTGTGGAACCGAGGCGTTATAATTTTATGGCTGAAATCTAAAAATATATAAACAATATGAAGACATTTTTTCTTTGTTAAGATACGCCATAATTAACAGGCATCGGGAGTATTTACATTTGGTTCTTTGCGCTAGTTAATAGCGCAGTTGTGATTTTCGCTCGTTTTTCGTTATTTATAAATTGAATTGTATATTAATTATGTATATAAACAAATTAATATTATTTCGACAAAACTGACAGCGACAGCTACTGTCAAGCTAACATACATCTGTCAATAAAGCAGTGATTTCACAGGTTTCATAGGATTTCATACCTCCTTCTCAGTCTTTTTACTTTTAAAATTTCTGGGTTACCATAATAAAAGGATTAAACCTAGTATAAGGATAGTATTGTTATTCCGAGGTTATTCCATGTTTATTAATAGGAATTCAATTCTGAAGTTATAATACTTTGTTAGTCCGGGATTAGCTAGTCCAAGACTAACCTGTGAATGAGTTTGGAATGGGAGATTTTTATTAATAAGACCTAAAAGGTCTGTATGCAAAGCTTTGCTTATTGGTATATTTTGGTGGTAAGCGCGTTGCAACTGAACATTATCCATATATACAGCTGCATCTTGAGTACTCGTACGCTTTCGTCCTCGTCGTCTAGCTGAGGTAGAGGGAGTGTTGTTTATATCAAGCTCTGAATAAGAGTCTTCAAAATTGTATTTGAAAAACAACTTATTTGCTTGTGTATCGACTACGCTTACCTCCATGACGTCAGCCCAGCGGATCACATTTCCATCTTTATCGCACCGCCAATACTTGTCTTCTACGAGTGGTTTTAAATCGTAAACTTCGGACTGCTCTAATTCTTTGATACGATATTTTTCGCCAGTAATCTTTGAATTTAAAATAATACTA
Source organism: Spodoptera picta (assembly GCA_038387885.1). Classification (NCBI taxonomy): domain Eukaryota; kingdom Metazoa; phylum Arthropoda; class Insecta; order Lepidoptera; family Noctuidae; genus Spodoptera; species Spodoptera picta. Next base: position 494,465 of record JAZHFQ010000116.1, read on the forward strand.
TAAATTTGGTCAGGCGTATATAAAACTTTATTTTTTAAGTTTTTTTCTATGCATGCATGCATGGAATCTCCCTCGTTTTGACTATGTCCAGTTTCAAAAAAACGATGAGTTATGGTTATATCAAAAAGTTTGGCAGCATATACATAAAGGGCGAAAATGTAACGATTTTTGTTCTGCCCATAACATCCATCCGAATATAATGAAAACTTGGTTATACCTTTCTCACGCTCAGTTTTAAAAAAAGATAACAAAGCACTTCCTATTTCTGAACTGCCTCTTTTAGCAATTTGGTAGTGCCACACATAACAATATCCTATTTTTCGTACTGCATCAAAAACGGTAAAATTGTAGCATGGATATTTTCTTTTGTAATGAAATACGCCTACTTCAGATTGAGGCACACTCAACACTTTTTGCAAGTCAAATATTGCTACTGTCACATTAGATTTGTCAGCTGTCTCTATTTCTCCTTTTTTTAATGATCTTACTTTTTCTTTTCTCTGTAAATGAAGTCTTTGTTTTTCCTCAAGGGTGGCTTTCATAGTGTCGTCTGATTTTTCATAAATGGAGCATGAAAGGCACTGGTCTTTTTTGGGTTTGAAAAATGAGTAGTTATATTGGGAGTTAAAAACTGTTTCGTATTGTCGTTTTGTTGCCATTACAACATCAGTGTGATTTTGTTCTGTAAACCACTCAGTATAAAAGCGAAACATTTTTGAAATATTTAAGTTTTCTGAAAGATATTCTCGGTTTGAAGTCGCTCTTGTATAGTGCGACTGTACTTTAGGAAATAATTCAATGTGAGTTTTAATAGTGGCTTCTGTCATAGTATTCATTTTGTTAGGCCTATTATCATGTCATCCCCGTTTATCCTTAAGTCCTTCATCTGCTTTCATAACTTTTTCCATTGCTGTATACACCACATATTCTCCGATTTGTAAAGTATTCAAAAAATATTTTTTACATACAGGAATTTTTTCATTATTTGAATTAGGGAAAAAATAATTCAAAGTTTGTGTGCGGTTGTTTTTACGGTCTAACGTCATTCGTTTAATAGTTTGTGCTTGGACATATCTACTGATATACAACCATTGATGTTCGCGATCAGCCAGACTATAAAATTTGTCAAATATAGCTTGTCTTTCTGACGGACTGAATTTTTGGCCACAACCCTTTTTACACGCACATGGGGAGCCTATAGTTTTGTCAGGATATTTTTTTTTTAGTATTGCACCCTTCGTAGGCTTTCCTGGAATTTTTGAGGATTGCTTGCGTTTCCTAGTTAGTGTTTTTTCGTTTTCTACTGCCTCCATGTGCTCGCAATCGCTTGAAGTTCTACCGGTCAATGTTGTGTCATTGTTACTTTCTGACTGCTCTTCTGGTCTCAAAGTTTCATTGTTTTCTTCTTCGCTACAAATTACAACTTCAACAATCATTGTCGGTTACAACTTCCCTAGCATGTGAACAATCATTTGAGGTTCTACCTGTCAATGTTTCATTGTGATTAATTTCTAAAGTTTCATCTGGTTTGAACGTGTCATCTATATATTCTTGGCTACTTATTGTTCTTCTTATGTTTGGTCTTGATTGATTTTCCTTTTCAATAATCGGGTGAGATAAATCTAATGTTGCTTTATTATTATATATTTCTGATGAAGAAGCCACAAAATCAGCATTGGTTAAATATAATGATAGATTAGAAATTGTTGATGGAGTGCTAATAATTTCTGGGAATGCTATAATTTTATTTATACATGCAGAGTCTCCGCTAAGACTTGAAACGCTACTTAATGGACTCTTGAATATGTTTGAGCTTGGACTCGGAGCATATTCCGAGACGTCTGGCGAAAAATCTTCATCGGATTCCTGATCAGTATCAAAGTATTTTTTATTCGTTTTGTCTGTAATCAATAACATAGGGAATATGCATATTTTTTGTTATTTTGCTACCGAATGTAAAAATACTACTTACTTATAAAAATTTGAAAGACACAGAAAAAATGTGATGATTAAAATTATCTACGGTTAGGATTTAATACGTACCTCGTAACTCATATTTTGACAGAACTTGATTGGAAAAGGTTTCTTTTACACTAGATTCGGGATCAACTGCAATAATATCGCAATCTGTATCTGAAATGATAAAGATTAAAGTTTTCAATAAACTAAAACCGTCTCCAAAAATTATCAGCTTGCACAAAGGTACTTACATAACCCTGCATTTTATGTATCTATTTGTTAGATTTAGCTGACACCGAATTGAAATATATTCTTGATCATTTAAGATGAATGAAAGGTATTGATGTATCGTGTAAAACTACATTTTAATAATTGAAAACCCCTCCTTTTTGAAAAAAAAACTTACAAATATCATATATCGTATCGTACACTTGACTTAGCTAGCACGACCCGACATAACGACGAATTCACGAATTATTAAAGTTACAACCATGTAAGGCCGAGGCCGCACTACGGTTAAACCGCGGCGGTTTTTAACTGCGTGATTTTGTGAGTCAGGAAAACTAATACAACCGGCCGCACTTGCGGTTTTTTCCCGCGATTGATTTTGTATTCGTTTTCCTGATTCACGAACTCACGCGGTTAAAAACCGCCGCAGTTTAACCGTAGTGCGGCCTCGGCCTAACTGTTACAATACCTACAACGGCTACAACATATTATTCTTTAGTAGGTAGATAGCCAACTAGTGAGCTATTAGGTGTAATAAAAATCTATAAACCTTTTGATAACGTTTGGCCGTCAACATTGCACTAGTAGATGCCTTCGGAGTTATTTCTGGACATTCTGCCTCTTGATCAGCGCCTATCATTTATAGTAAACAAAAACGTTACAAAATACACAATCATAAATAACATCAATAAGTGATGGTACTATGATAAAGTAGGTACTTACTTGTAATAACTGTGTCCTCAACCATTTGAAGCATTCGTTGCACACGTTCATTTATTAATGGTCTATTTCTTCTAAAACTCATTATCACTGTGCACTCAATAACTTTACTAATAAACTACCTATCCGTTTATCGCTTAAAAACTTAAATAATATCGAGCGTGGCGCAAATATTTGCGTGCAAGTCCAGAGATCTGAATGCAACTGTTTACGTAAACAAACTTTACGCACCGAGCCGATGGCCAATAACACTTGTTGGGGGCGTGGCATATATCTATTACTGTCTATCAACTACCAAAAAAAGAGACAACTGCGCTTTGCAAACTATTGCGCGGCTGGACAAAAACAGTAATATCCAGAACAAACCTAGGTGTATTGAAATTTGGAATAAATTAACCGTATTGAAATATTACGTACATTAATGAGCCAATACCAATCTTCAATAACATTGTTAGTGTGTATTACGGAATACGTATTTTACAATGAATTCAACAAAAACCCCGTACACACGTTTACCTAAATCTTCATGAAAATTATTTACGGCAATAACCCGGTAATCGCAACTTACCAAAATAAAATATAAATTGTTTTTTCGTACAGATGTATAACATGTTTTTTGCCGAGATATTATTGTGTATTAATTCCCAACAATAAACATGTGCGTCATGATATCTTTGTAACTATTATTAGGAAAAATCTGAGAAAAATTGTCAAGGTGTATTCAAGTCCATACGCGCCGAAATTGACATAACAGCATAAACCCGATAATAGCACATTACCGAGTTCTTGGTTGGGAGCGTCGACATATTTTTATTTTTTAATTATTTATATATTATTACAGGTCCCGACTAATGATGAAAATAGAAAATGGATTTAAACACAGATGGAACTTTCCATTTTGCTACGGTGCCATTGATGGCAAGCATATTCAAGTTGTAGCACCTGGTAACAGTGGAACTATGTATTTCAATTATAAAAAAGTATTCAGTATTGTGCTTATGGCAATAGTGGATCACGACTATTGCTTTCGATACATAGATGTCGGAGCTTGTGGAATGTCATCAGATGGAAGTGTATTTAGAAATTGCTCCATGTACAATAAACTGGAAAATAACCTTTTACCACATGGTGGAGTCATTGTTGCTGATGCCGCATTTCCTTTAAAACCGTACCTTTTAAAACCTTATCCAGGTGACAATTTAGAATGGTCCCAGAAAGTTTTCAATTACCGACTATCTAGAGCCAGACGTGTAGTGGAGAATGCCTTTGGGATATTGGCTAGCCGATTTTGCGTATTTCAAAAACCGTAAATACATTGGATAAAGTTGTATTAGCAACATGTGCTTTGCATAATTTGTTGAGAAGTGAAAATCGAAAAACTTATATAACCAGCTCTGATATAGACCGTGAAGATATCGATACAGGAAATGTCTATTCTGGTTCCTGTAGAACAGAAACTAGAGGTTTACAAAGTTTATGTCACCAAGGAAGTAACCATTCTTCGGTTTCAGCAATCCAGAAACGAGAAACCCTTAAGAACTACTTTAACAATGAAGGTGCTGTGCCTTGGCAATCGAGAATGATTTCATAATTACTTCAAGTCTTCTGAATGTTGCGATCTTAATACAAATGTAGTAAAAACCAATTTTATACTTTAAAAAAACGGACAGACAGATTGACGCGGACGGATCATAGACACGCACACACACACGCGGTACTTTTTTTAATTAGGTACCTACCTACTTAAATATAAAAGAAAAATGTAGGTACCTACTTCTAAAAGTAATTGTATGTACTTACATTTTTATTTTATATTCATATGTAAATATTTTTTACAGCGGTGACACCATTGCATTGTTTACATTAATATTTTCTTATTCGAAACTTAAAACTATAGAGGTATAATAAACGATTGCAAATATCTTACCGTTGTTTTTCTCTTCATGGGTACATTTTTAATAAAACTGTGCATTTCCTGGAACCAATGCAGCTTCGACTTATATTCTTCTTGAGAACCTGCTCCAGACCGGGTTGATTTATCAATTTTTGTCAGTTCTTGAGAATACGTTGCTCTTAAATTTTTAATTTTACTTTTGACCTCTTTGGTAGTCATAACAATACCAATTGTCTTTAATTCGACACACATTTTTTGTAGCGCTGAATCACGTTTACACTTGTCTTTATAACTTGGAAGGGTGGAGTTCCACAGACATTCATGGTCACGGTACAGTTGTACGAACTTTAAATGAATCTCCGTACTTAGTTTGGGCATCTTAAATCTCAAAAACACGTCGCGGAGAAAAACAAACGCGTGGTTACTGCTTACGAGTCAACTGAAAACTAGCTTCGCCGGCCACATGAAGCTAGTACACAAGCCAGGATAGTAAAATCAGTGGTGGGGGGCGCTACTTACCTAAAAATAGAACTCCATCTTATTAAAAACTGTCCTGGCTTGTCAACTAGCTTACTAGTTTACTAGCTTAGAAATGAAGCTAGTTTTGTCTACACGAAGCCAGAAGTACTAGCTTGCTAGCTTACTGACACTAGCTTGCTATCCTAGCTTGAAAAACTAGCCTCGTGTATCCCGGGCATTACGGTGGCCGGAGATCGCCTCGCGATTTCCGACGCCCGGAATGTCTCCCAAGACGGCTAGGGCGTGAAGAAATTCGTTCTCTCAAGCGCCCCGCTGGAATAACATGTTTGTTGGTCATTCAATTTGTGAAGAAGTCTGACTTTTGTATGATAGCAATCTGTTTTGTGAACATTAACAATGTTTTGCCATTTTGATATTTTCCCATTTAATTTAATATTTTTGTCAAAAGGTTATTTCTCATCCCCTTTATAAGGTGTGACGGGTCATATACAATGATCAGGTTGACCCCACTTATTATAACTGTGACATCTAAAATTAGTATACATTTTGTAATAACCATGTAAATCTAGTTAAAAAAATTGGTTTGTAGTACATCTTGGCAATATGAGTTCCTTGACTTGAGTTCCTTACAATGGTGGGTACCATTGTGGCCCATTCAATTCATTCCCTAAAAATACTCTCAGTAATAGAAAGTATAATAGCCTCAGTAAACTCATGTGGATTTGTTTAGGATGACAGTAAATTCATGTGAGTTATTTTCAACTATTTTTAATTCATTTAGTACCTCACAGTAGGTACTATAAAAATATCATTCCCAACATTTGAAGATTTTAACCCATAATGACAAACATTTACAAATGTTTTTCTGATACATACATGAAATGACATGAATAGCTAAGAGTCTGAAAGTTAACTACAAACCTGGTTCTTGATTTGCCAACAATTGATCACGTGATGTGTCTACTTTCAGGCTTCTTAGAGCTGATTGAAAGCTGCTCCTTGGTCACAAATTAAAGCGACTGGCTTCAGCTCACATGTCACTATAGCAGAAACTGTGTCTTTCAAAATTAGTTTTAATTCTAGCCTTGCTAAGCTTTGCCAAGCTAGTTGCTTGGCAAAACTGAAAGGCCTTTGGTTGCTGCCATTTATTAACTACTCCTCTCAGCATAAACACTAACGCTTGATTAGCAAAGTGCTTTTTTTTTAATCCAAAAATCCATTTGTGTCCTTATTTTTATTATAATTTAATGCAGTTTCCAGTGACATTTCATCAAATACCACTGAACACATTTTCTTATTATCTCCCCATGATGCAACCTGGAAACCAATAAATAAATTAAAGGCAACAGCCAACCGGGTGGAAGGAGTTTAACCCGGGTTTAATATTTATATTTCATAGTAAATGCACATACTTCTTTTTTCATTAATTCCTTCTAACCAAACCTGTCCGAGTCGGAGTGCCCCCAAGGCTTGAGCTCGCTTCGCTCGCTCTTGCATCTTAACTTATCCTAGTAACAGTTATAATTGTCTTTTGTACTTGTTTATAATCAATAGGATTATACTGTCTTTTTTCTAAACTGGATATCTAGGATATTATAAAATAAAAAAACAATGCATTATTTCTTAAATCTATTTATTAAAATTAAATTTTATCACATTGATTAATTCCTCGAAGGGATTCTTTTTATTTCTTTGAACATCTCTTCTCCACAAATATTCATACATAACATCACTAATGTTCATACGATTGTTATAATTTTCTTCATAAAAAAAACGTTTCACTAATCACCACTGTGATTCAGTCCTTTGTGTATGTGTACCATCCTCAGCTATAAATGGATTATTTAAATCAATATGGTTTACTTTTTTGTGCACATATCCATAGTCCCCCAGACAATCATACGCGCGACAAAAATCTGTGTGTATGGTGGTGCCCTCCGCCACATGTTTTTTAATTAAGGGCACCAAAACCTCTGCCGTCCGGACATTTTCTGGGCAGATTTCGAGTCGAAGATCTTCACTCCCATCTTCTATCATGCCAAGGACCCAGTGTCCCTCTATGCAACGTCCTTTATTATATTTACGCTTACCGAACTTGCTTTCGTCTATTTGTACCACTTTGCCAGGGCCTCCTATCTTTCCTAATCTTTCTTGTTTGTTTTGTTGAAATTTGACAACTCTCTACAATAATTAAACCAGTCGCTTATTGTATGCTGTAGAGAGACAGTGTTCTGTTTCGGAGAAATCTTCAATCAGTCCTTTCATAGGAATACTTTTGAGCAAAAGCATACATTAAATAAAATACTTGCTGCATATTTATTTTAACGTTTTCAAATCATGTGCCTTTGCTCCGGCTGACGCGTGATTTGTTTTTGCATGCCCCTCTGTGGCATATGAACGAGCTCACCAGTCCACGTTTTATTAGAAGTAAAGTCTACTGACATTGGTTTTTTATGATAATTGCACATTTTTGTACGGCTTATCATGCCCCTTTCTTTAGCAAACGAAACAGCTTGTTCGCGCGTGCCTAATTGGCGATAAACTTTAAGTAAATTCCACATTCTGCGGACTTCCTCTGCCGAAAGATGCCGTTTCGCAGGTGGTTCGGCCTCCTCCGAAGAACTGCTTGGCAACTGCCCGGCCCAAACAACGACCTTCGGACTTTTTTTTTTTTTATAAACGTTGCCTCACACTAGGATTTTCTCCTGTGTCGTGGGTGCGTTTACAAACATACAAGTTCACATACACAATATGACAACCAGACCAGAAACAACAATTTGTGGATCACACAAAGTGTTGTTCCGTGCGGGAATCGAACCCGCGACACGTTGCACGGCAGCCGGTTGCCCAGCCACCGCACCAACCGTGCAGTCACTCTCTCACTATGCAGCGGTCGTTCATGTTTTCGTCTAGGATTCTCCACTGCCCAGTACCGATAATTCTGCTTATTAACATGACCGTTCAGGTGAAAATTTGTTTCGTCACTGAACAGTATTTTGTTAAAGTTGTTAAATCGCTGCAGCATTTCGTTCGCAAAATCAGTCGATTAGCATAGTCCGTATCGTTGAATTCTTTAACCAATTGAATTTTATAGGCTTTTAAATGTAAGTCTTTCTTTAAAATCGAAAAGTAAAGATGATTTTTTTTATGTTCAACACTTTGCTTCGCTTTCGGATGGATAAAGACAGATTTTGATGAACCGACGCCTCAAATTCTTCAATTGTTTCTTCATCGCGAACTGAACGAGGACGACCACAGTTTTGAATTTTAACTGTCGCCCTGTATTCTCGAACATCCTGATCCATTTTCTAATGCTATCGTCATTTGGCGCGTGGCGTATACGATATTCCGCACGATAGAGACGTTAAGCAGTCACTATTAAATCACCATTACGATAATACGCTCGTACGCAAAATGCGCGATATGTCTCCGAGTACTGTTCCATCGTGACTAAGGCTGCCTGTCCACCGGAGCGGAGCGAGGTAGCGGAGCGGAGAAACGGAGTAATGCGGAGCGGAGTTGCGTACTGTGTCTGTCCACCAGAGAGGAGCGAGGCTGCGGAGCAGAGCGAGAAAGTAATGCGGAGCGGAGTTGCCACTGTGTTTTTCAATATGCGGAGCTAGGCCGCGAGTACGCGACGAGTCATTTCGAGCTCCCGGCGGCGGGCGATTGGTTTAGTTCTACGCGAAATGTCAGTGACAGCAGACATGTTATCGAAAAAGTTAATACGTTATTACCTTACATTGCTTGAGGAAGAAGAGTTGGAGTCAGAAGAAACCGAATTACTAACCGTATACTATTTGAACAATTCTATAAGGAAACATAGATTTTGGTTAAGAAATCATATCAAACATCGTTCAGAACAAAGTGAATATTTTACTTTTTTCCAAACTGCTGATGAAGAAACTTTCGAAAAATCTTATAGAGTTTCAAGATGTACTTTTCATGAACTTCACTCCCTGATTGAACCATATATTCGGAAACAAAACACATATTACAGAAATTCAATCAGTAGCTGTGAAAGATTAGCAGTGTGTTTAAAGTAAGTACACATTTTGAAATCAAAGTAACTTTTATTTTTGCATACAGTCGATGCCATGTTGTATTAATTTAAAAATCATAATCTGTCTCAAAGTTGTCCGCATTTTCATTGGGTCCTGTTTGCTCTGCTGCAGATGTTTCAATATCCTGGGTTGTTTGAATTTGTGAAGCGCTAGGAGTATTAATACTAGTGTTAATATCATTTGGAGCACTAGGAGTATCGATATCGATACTAGTATTGATATTATCTGTTGTAGGTGTTGATGAGGCTGTAGAATAACCATAATTATTCGGAGAATACCAACTATGTTGAAGATTACTTTCTTCAGCTGATATTACCGCATTAAAGCAGGTTTTTTTAATTTGTAGTTGTAAATAATACGGCAGCTTTTTCGCCGATGCAGCCAAATTTAAAAAAAATAAGTCTATTTCATCGTACTTATCACTAGCTGACATCATGTTTTTAACTTCTATCCGTTCTAGTTCCAACAGTTCGCGGCATTTTTGATTTTTTTTCAAAAGATCTAGAATTTCATCGTTCTTTCTTTTTTTGGATGTGGATGGGAGAGGCCCAGAAGCTGTTGAATCATTAGGAACATCGACAGAAGGAAGATTATTTGAATTTGATGGCAACAAATTGCATGATTCCCGTGAACTCTCATCAATGGTATTTGGCGGATTTGAAGTTTCGCTTACTGAGTCATCCAAGGGCGCAAAATTTGATGACCGGTCTCTGTTACACATGTAAGGCAATAAGAATGACATGGCTTTCTGATATTTCCATTCTTTCAGTTGTTTCCATCGCGACTTGGCAGTTTTAACTGAAACAATCAACAAACACAAAAAATTATTCCATGGTCTATTTATAAAAAAATATTACTTTTATTTTTCAGGTATTTAGCAACCGGCCACTCATTTACAACGATGGGAGAAAATTTTAGAATTGGATTAAAAAGTGTATCAAGAATTATTGATGAGGTTTGTGATGCTTTATGGAATGTATTGCAACCTCTTGTCATGCCGCAACCAACAGAAAACGACTGGAAAGAAATAGCAAAAGATTTTGATGAACTATGGCAATTTAAAAATTGTACAGGTGCTCTTGATGGCAAGCACGTATATATCAAGGCTCCCTCGAAAACTGGGTCCTCGTTTTTCAACTACAAAAAGAGATTTTCTGTAGTATTGATGTGTTTAGCTGATGCCAGAAGGAAAATCAGAATGGTTAATGTGGGATCTATGGGAAGATTTTCTGATGCAGGAATTTTTGATAACAGCATTTTCGGAAAGAGTCTAAAAGAGAAGAGATTGAATTTACCTGAGCCGGTACCATTGTATCAAGGTGGTGCAAAAATGCCGTTCGTATTTATAGGAGACGAAGCTTTTCCATTAATGGAAAATTTTATGAGGCCATACCCACGTGATGGACTAAACGCAGAAAGAAAAATATTTAATTACCGATTATCAAGAGCACGTCGCATTGTTGAGGCAACTTTCGGTGTATTGACGAGAAAGTGGTACGTGTATCATAAAGATTTCGAATGCAAAATAGAAACAGTTGACAAGGTAATAAAAGCAACATGTGTTTTGCACAATTATTTAATGCAAAGACAACCTGATTATATAAACATTATTGAAAATAACATGGAGCAAACATTATTATCAGTTGGTGATATTACATAAACACAACATTCTATTAATGATGGTTTTCAAGTTCGCGAAATGTATTGTTCATACTTCAATAATCAGGGGAAGGTTCCATGGCAAGATACTCGAATTTTGAAAAGAATCTATAGTCAGTGATGTGTGACAGATTTGGATAGTTTGGCCAGCCGCGGACATTATTTAGGTATTATTTTGTTAAATAAAAAAAAGATATCAATATGTACCTACTAGAGGGTATTATAGAATAAAGATACATAATATTATTTACCATCCGATATTTTTGTTTCAATGATTATTTGGTCCCAAGCAGCATCTTTTGTTTCGTTGCATTTGTAAAATTCTGAAGATGTGTTCCAAATGCACGGAAACTTTTTCACACTTTCAATAAGTTTTTCATCCATTGTGTTCACTGCGTCGGTCACATACGCACTGGTCGGACTACGGCGGCACACTGCGGGCGCAACTGGCGCCCGCGCCTGCACTCGCTTCCCCGCTCCGCTTCCCCGCTCCGTTTCTCCGCTCCGCTGCCTTGCATCCCCGCTCCGCTTACCGGTTTTGTATGAATTTTTAAACTAGTTCGCAACTCCCTGTCCACTAAAGAGGAGCGGAGATTTTGTGCAGTCCTATTGGTTAATATTTCTCCGTTTCTCCGCTCCGCTGCCTCGCTCCGCTCCGGTGGACAGGCAGCCTTAAACTCGTAAATTAACTCGTCGAGTACCGTCATTATAGACACAATTTGCGTTGCGGTCACCGGTGACCGCTTGGTGTTTGACAGTTACAAGCAAACGTAATATTTCACGCACGTGGGTCGTCAAGACGTTCACTTAAAACTAAAACAAAACAAACACTGACACGCCGGACGGCGCGGCGCGGGCGGCGGGGCGGCCGGCAGTGCTATCACCCCCGTCCGCTCCGCGCGCTCCGACCGCGCGACGCTCGGAACAATAACTAAAGCATGGAAGCCAGGCTAAAATAACAACTAGACTCCATATCTTCATCTTTTTTTTACTTATGGTATTGATAGTGCATAAGAAAGAGACATATATATTGTTTAATTTCGTTATCATGCAGGTCGTCACTACTTGTGAATATGTTAGTGATGGGAATAAATTAATATATTTTATCGATAAATTATAGTACCTGAAAGTACTGCTGCTGTGGTCTGGCGTACATTAGGTTCTCAATCTGAAGGTCGTAGATTCAGAAATAAAACAAACAAAGCATATATTACAAACCGTGACAGTGATGTCAAAGTCAAAGCATTTATTTCAATTAAAAAATAATTTGGTACTTTTGTAACGTCAACAAATACAAAAAAAAACAGTCTGTCAGTCAGTCCGTCAGTGAAGTTAGATGAAGCTAGGTGCTCATTCCAAAATGTAATCTTATAGTCTAACATAGTGCTCACATATGACATATGCATACTGACAATCCATAAAAATAGTGCTTTTATACAAGAAAAAGGAAACTCTTTGTTTCATTAAAGAAAGAAATGCTCGATTCCATAAGGAAACTAGATTGTCTACATTAGAATGAAAGTATTAAATTACCTACTATTGGAATCTGACTACTGAGTACATTTCAGTATTGTCCAGTAGAGCCGAACCAATATGCTGCCAAGCATTCTTATCTTCAAGATAATCTGTCAGTTTGTAGTAAGCTTGATTAAGTATATAATTCGTGCTAATATATGTTTTAAATTGACTTTCATTAAAATCTAGTATGCTATTTGGTATTTTATTATAGCATTTAATACATAACCCCATAAAGGATTTCTGAGTCTTGGATAGTGAATTGCGGTATTGTGGTATGATGTGCGATACACTATTGTGTGTTTATCATTGACCATTAAATATAATTGTTTTTGTTAAATGTGAGCGAATTTTTTCGGTAGGTACAGTCAAATTTTTAGTTATATAATGTATCCTAAGTTTAAAATATTTTTGTGATATGGACTTTATTAGAAAATTTCTGTGATCATCATAAAAAGATTGTTCTAATGAATGATCTTTTAATTCACAAAAAATTTCTGACGGCAATACATTTGCTGAAACTTTATTAATCATGTCTAATATTTTTTTTGGTTGACCGAGATATTTCGAACCAATATGCACTTGATATTCTCTTATAATTTTTTCGGAAAGTTGACAGATCTTAATTAAGCCGAATGTTGGTTTAAATAGGCCTCCTCTATTTTTTATAGATATCAAAGATCTTTCAGGAATACTCTCCGTGTTCTCAAGACTTTCAATGCATTTTTCGCATTGTAAAGATTTTTTTAATTTCCTTCCGATAAACCGGCGATGTATTCTACGACATTTTTAGAATATTCGGTAAGAGATGATGGGTACAAAATGTAGTCGTGTTCTGTCAAATCATCAAAAGTATTATGTGATTCGGGTTCTAAACGACACGTCGACAATTGGTGCTGTCATTAATAGCTTTTTTGTAGTCCGAACTACAGTTTAAAACTGTAATTTTATCCAGAGGGATGCAATTTCCGGAAGTACTGTCTTAAAACTGAGCATGGACAAGGAGTTTCTTGTACGCAGCGCAGAACATACGTGCAGAGGGATTATTGTTAAATCCACATTTGGATCTAATGGCACCAAAGAAAAGCTCGAGGTGGTCTTGGCTCATTTTATAGTATATACTTCATTGTATTATTATGTGGTACAACGACGGTGTTGTATAATTTGATGAGAGATGACATACATGTCAGAAAGCCGCAGAATCCGGTGGACCTGTTCGAGTGTATTAAAGCTTCACCATTTACAAGCTTTAAGCCTTTTATATACATTTCTGCTACTGCAAAACATTCGATGGTTTCTTCTACATTAAAAGATGTTAATGCTCTTTTCCAGCCTTTGGCTCTCATGTTGTGACTGTTCATGATATCGAACAGGTTATTAAATAACCTAATGAACGTAATAGTGGGACCGCAGTTTGCAAATTCTGGAATGCCTAATTGCTTGCAAAATTCCATTGCATCAGCAACAGACTCGCTTAGCAACTGAGTGGCTAGTCGCACTTTCATCTTTTGTTTCACATAATTTACATGATCATTTTTCAGCTTTGTACCTAAATGAAGACCTTCATCATTTTGTATTTTGTCGAGTAGTTCTACGTAGAGCCATGAAATTGTGTGTCCCTGGCAATCTATAAGATTCTTTTTATCGCCGAAAGTGTTCCGCACTAATTTGATATTGTGACACGGGTCTGGCCACAGGCATATTTCCTGTCCATCGTGCAGAAAAGACGTTTCCGATTCTCCAGCTAAATGATTGCTCATCGCTCTATTCGTGGCAACACCGTCATATGTGAGACTTACGACTTTAACGCCACAATTTTATAAGTGTAAGGCATTGTTGAACTAATGCAGCTTTTTGCAAAGCGGTGATAGAGTGAATTAAAAAATATCCAACAGGAACCTTAAATGTGTCGTTTAATGATGTTACCATAAATGTCAGGGCTTCCTTTGCTAGTGTCACATCATCGGAATCGAGGGAACAACCAATGTTACTATAGCCAAAATACTCTTTACCATCCCACTCTACCTGCTTTCTTATAGCCATTTCATCCATAGCTAGGGCACAAAATATAGTTTTATTTGGGTTTTCTTGTGCTCTCAATTGTAATGAATCCAAAGCTTCTGTTGTGAATCCAGGTCTACAATCTAAAGATTTATACCATGCTGAAATGGTTTTCGGGTGTGGCAATACATTTTCAAAGTGTTCTCGGACAAACGAATATGCCTTTGGGGATAAATAATGTAATGTGACTGCGAATTTTTTAATTTCATGACTATACTGTCTGGTAAGAACTTCGTCGCATTGTTTCTGAAGAAATCTTTTGATTATATCATTCTTATTTAAGCTATCTAACATATTTATATTCTCGGTTTCGATATTTTCTTGTCTCAATTTTTCTATCACGATTGTGTAAAGGTCTTCATTTTTTTTTGAAAGTCGACTAAGTCGTTTTGTTAATGTGTTTATTTGGGTTTTTCACCAACTCGACACGAGGAACTGATCACACGTGTGTCCAGTTGGTGAAACTTTAAATTAGCACTAATTATTCTTTCGTCATTTGGACACGCCAAGGTTTTTATGTATGTCCACATAGTGAAAATCAAATTAAGTTACTTTTCAACTAGACACACGTTCACATTTTACCCGAATGTATAACAAAGTACAGTCACGCAGATAATATTTTTGAATCACAATCATCGTTGTCCTCTAAACGTCCCACCTAGTAATTTCACCGGGTAATTTTGTAATTATTCACCATTTGTGAATTTGTAAAAAATATATTTTTGACACCGAAAGTGTTTGAAAGTCGCTATTACCATGTTACGAGTACTATGCTTGTCAAATCTTCAACATGGAACCTGTTTTATTACAGTCTTTTGTATTCCTGGCGGCCGGTGACTTAAAATGACGTAGTCTGCTCTAATTGGTTGAAGCAGGTAATAAATCCCAACCCGGTAACCCTTTGGTCATAATTCGTTATCAGTTTACTTCGTTTGGTGTGTGCATTAAGTGCAGTGTTTGTGCCATTTTAAAGTGACGTGGATTTTAATACATAGGTAAGTATTCAATTAGTTTTAGATTTTACAACGTATTTTTTTAACTATATCAATTTAGTAATGCCGCAATATTTAATTTGTTATAAAAAAAACTCTTGTTTATTGTTTCATGTAAAGACAAATATGTCTATAGAAGAAGTCGCGGGTCCATCATTGACTAACAGAAATACATTTTCATTCATCACTTCTCAAAGAAATCGTCCAATTCTATTAAAAGATGGATACAAATATCTACACCTAAGGACAAATAAAGATAAATCTTCAATGTGGCGTTGTTCGATAAAGTCAACTTGTCAAGCTATGATCAAATTAAATTTTAACAACACCACTATATTAAAAGCAACTGATCATAATCATGAGGGTGATTTGACGAATAACGAGATTCTAATGAATTTAAATGATTGCGAGGATCAAGTAAAGCATAATCTAGCTGCTTCTGTCCCAAGTCTATACTTTGACACGATTGAGCGAATGGAAGAGAGAGGACTCCATTTAGTTGCAAATATCCCACGTTTTCAAAGTGTGAAAAATAAACTATATAGAAAAAGGAACAAATCATTGGGCGTTCAACGTATGTCATTCAATAATATAGCCGAAATAGTTGTACCTGAGCAGTTTCAAGACATCTTGCTAGCGGATCGCATCGGAGATCAACGTATTCTCGTTTTTGCGCACCATAACATGAGAGAGATTGTTGCAAATTCAAATAAATTCTTCTGTGATGGAACGTTTAAAACATGCGTTAAAAAGTTCTATCAGCTATTCACGATTCATGTCGATATTGGAAGTACGGAATATCATACGAACATTATTCCCACTATCTATGCTTTGCTGCCCGACAGAACAGTTGATACTTACAAAACATTATTTTGTTTAATTAAAAGCCAAATACCGGAGTGGAACCCAGAAACCATCACATGTGATTTTGAAAAGCCTCTTATTCAAGCTTTGCATCATGAATTTCCGAATATAAAAATTGTGGGATGCTATACTCATTTCAAGAGATGTTTGTGGCGAAAAGCAAAAATGTTGCGTTTAACAAAGTCTAAATTGGGAAAAGATCATGTGAAGAGGTGTTGTTCATTGCCACTTCTACCGATTGACGCACAACCAGATGCCTGGTTATATATCATGGCGGAATGCTTGAACACTGAAGATGCAACAACATTTAACGACTATTTTATCAAAACTTGGCTGGATGATAATTCTGATTATGCAAACACATACAATTGTTATAAAGAACATCATCGCACTAATAATTCTGTAGAAGCATGGAATGCCAGAATAGCCAAAAAATTAAAAAAGAAACCAAATATATTACAGTTCCTGGTCGCGATCAAAAGAGACGTGAATGAGTTTTGGCGCCGGGTAGTGATGGATGGACCTATATCAAGAAAAAAAATTGAAACTATCAGAATGAACACAATGATTGCAGACACTGTAAGAGAGTTTGAATCAAGAGAAATTAGTATCGGTCACTGTATCGAAAAATTGAAGTAAATTGAAATATCTTTATATATTTTTGTAATAGTAATATTCTATGTTTTATTGTTGATTGTATTGATCTCTATATTATTTTAGTCTAGTCTTAGTAAAATGATTGTGATACTATTAGTCTAATTATTATTATTACCGCAGTACTCTATTTTCTAAATGCCAATTATTATTGTTACAGAGTTATGTGGAATGATATTGTTTGTAAAATTATCCATTTTAGTATTATTATCTCATTAGACTATGTTCCATTGATGATTTGAATCAAGAAAAATTAGCATTGGTATCGAAGAATTTAACCAAATAAAAATATCTTTATAATTTTTTGAAATAGTAATATTCTATATTTTATTGTTGATTATATTGATCTCTATATTATTTTAGTCTAGTCTTAGTAAAATGATTGTGATACTATTTGTTTAATTATTATTATTACAGTAAGACTCTAATTTCTAAATGCCATATTATTGTTGCAGACTTGTGGGGAATGATTATTGTATATAAAATTATTCATTTTGGTATTGTTATCTCATGCTCTATTGATGACTATTTTGATATTTTATTTTATACCACATATACCTATACCTAGTATACCTACTTAAGGTTAAATGTTTCAATTCCGCTCTCATAAATATAAACTTGACAGCAACTTCGTATAGGAGTGGAGTGTATCGTTCAATATTAAAAAAATCATTGAGTTTACCCGTGAGCAATAGGAAAAATATTTTTTCACTTAAATTATGTATGTGCTTATTATTTGATATTTCTGTGACATTTGATGTGATGATTTTAAATTATTAGGTATATTTAGAATGAGTAGATATAGGTAAGTTTGTTTTTTATTAGTAAATCCTCTCCTTTATATCAATAAATCCTCTAATATAAATATTTGATTGTTACTCATTTGTTTTATTTCAAAATTTGTCTTAAAAACGAAACAATTTTTAACTTAATTGTACCTTTTTTAGAAAAAAAAAAAATAGGTGTGTCCAGTTGACGATAACATAAAAGTAATTAATTTTAATTTTCACTATGTGGACATACATAAAAACCTTGGCGTGTCCAAATGACGAAAGAATAATTAGTGCTAATTTAAAGTTTCACCAACTGGACACACGTGTGATCAGTTCCTCGTGTCGAGTTGGTGAAAAACCCCAAAAATCGACAGACAGCCGGTTCGTCCTGAGCGCGCTCTAATTTAGCGTAGCGCCTGAGCGTACTCAATCGTCTCCACTTGAGCGGCTCGGCCGAATGGCCGAATGTCGATGAATTTTACCGATATTCTGCAAAGTCGCTATTCTACTCAAAATCTCGTCTTCAGTAAACGGAAGGATAGGCTCTGCCAATAAAACATGACTTAAATGTAATGCACGTCTTTTCAGTGTTTTTCACAATCAAAAAGCTTCGAAAGTTGTTTAGGTGTTAACAATCCGAGTACATTACGGTTTAGACACTTTAACCACACAGCAAGTCTTTTCGCATTACACGGGAAATGATGCAAAATAGCGTCCTTTTGCGAAGATTTACAAAGACAACACTCGTAATACATTTTGCAAGTAGCAAAAGTAATCGAAGAGACAGACACTGGGATATATTACAAATAAAGCGGAGAGGATAAGTAAAAACTACTTCACTCGATCAACATAGTATCCGTAATGATTAGTAATGTCAAAATTTATATGAGACAAGCCACCAGCGCCTGCGACGGCCAATCACAGCCAAGCATAAATGTATACAACATTAAAAAATAGCACTACGTGGAGCGTTTCGATGTACGAAGATTATCAGCCGTGCAAGAATGTTCGATGACGTCATCTCCTCTCTACAGCAAGCCTCAACTGACGTTTGCCAAAAGTTATGTGTCAATCGGTAATTATACAGCCAGTGTTGTTACGTGAATCGAACTACTCAAGTGTAGTACTTGAAGTGTCCGTTATAAATTATTTGAAGAATCATAATCAAATGAATTGGTAACACTAAATTTGATTATGTGGCATCGGCCACAAATGCCAACTGGCATGATGCTACGTTTCAACATGCTGAACTTTCTTCTAGATTATGTAAATTTTGATCCGGTAGTTTCAGTTGCAGTTACGTTTTTGAACGAAAAATCTCTTTGTCTATCAATACCTCTTTAACTCTAAAAGGAATTAAAAAGCTTTTGTCTTGTTACACCGTCTTATAAGTGACATTGTTTTTGACATCTGCATGGATAATTGCTGCTTTTTTTGCACGTCGAGCTAAAATAAATGCAGCGCCACTGCTTCATTTAAATTTTCTTTGGTATTTTTTCGGCCTCTTCGTGTGAACTTCGACTAATGTGATTCACTGATACTGGCTCTTCTATTTCAAATGATTGATGTTGGTTTTTTGTTTCTTTTACAGCAAAAGGTTGATTGGTAGGAGTTGGTGCCATTGAGGATGGCAAGGATGTTGAAAAAAAGGCGGACATAATGACACTTAAATTTGTTGCATGGACTGACAGTTGCAAAAGTAGTGATAAAATTTGCCTTATTAATAAAATTAAATAATGGAAATGTCCATGTTAATGTTGTGTATTTCTGCTTATTTTTAAAATAATTTGAATAAGATATCTATTGACTTTATATTGATGCGTTCTGCTGTTTCCATGATATTACAAAAGAGCATTTATAGAAAAAAAAGGTTGTGGATGCAAAACTATCTGTTGAATAGATGTTATGTATTTGATGACCTCCGCGGATTTGATGGGTTATTTCAGAATTTTATTAGAAGGTCACCATCTGATTTTGAAATACTATTAAGAATGATTGGACTATCCATCGAGATATAAGTACTAATGTACTAGTAATACCTCAGTGGGACTATCAATAAAAAAAACTAAATTTTGAGCTCAAGAAGAACACTATTGAGCCTCAGAGTAGACTACTTATTATTTTAAGGTTTTTTGCTACAAGTGACTCACATGACTTACATGGCTCACTGTTAACCTTTAAGTACCGACATGCCATCTTAGTTACATAAGTACCGACGTGAGGTCTGCTAGACCACTATAGCTTTAGTAAGGAAAACTTTCATATTACAAAATATTATTATTTTTTAAATGTGTCTATGTTAGGGTGGTCCACCTACATATAGCGACAAATTTTTTTTCAGTTACATGTCTCGCCACCCCTTTATTTTGTTACACATATCTGTACTATTATCTATTTTAAATTTCAGACTCCTATCTAAAGTTAAAGTGGGTGCTCATTGACTTTGAAGTTTACCAATTTTATGAAAAAAGCATTGACATGGGAAAGCCAGTTTGTTAAATGAAAAATTTTAATGTGCTCCTTATTAACTGGTTTTTCTAAAAAAATAATGTTTGTATATTGAAAATCTTAAGAAACAAATCAGGTAATAAAGCAATTACGTGCAGTAAAAAACTTTTTTCTTAACCTAAAACTATGTTAGTTAAGTCTTTTTTGGATGTCTCGGTAGAAATGATTTTTCTGTTTTGTTCTTTTTGCTTTTCTTCCTCATTTTTACTAAGTATGTTGTTGTAATCTTCAAATAATTTCACACCTCTTTCCGCAGTATCGTTAACGACACGTAAGTTTTTAATGCAAGTTTTACCTTGAATGTAATCGTCATTCTCGCCCCAAATCTCGGGAGGCAACTGCAGGAATGAATCTTTAATGTCAAGAATTTTGAGCGTCCGTAATGTTCTTTCAGATGCAAAGTCTCCTACGGTAGCCGTGACTGATAGTTTAGTAGAGTCACCTCGTACTTTACGACGTCCCCCTGCTGCATTCATTTTTTGAACAATACCCACTTTCTCATCACAAGACACCTTGTCGGAAAATAAGGCAAAGGCTACTATTTCATCTGATAAATACCACAAATGGCGCTCTAAGACTTCTCTTGCTGCTGCACTTATTTCAGCATCTATTACTTCATACGATTTCAATCTTTTCCAAAGTTGTAAATCATTCATCGGTGCATCTGCTGTCAAAGGCGCTTCTATCCAAATTTTGGTGTAGACAAGTGCACCAAACGTAACGAATCTGGTAATTTGTTTTTCTTCCCTCTTAGTCAGCTTAAATATATTTGAATTACACCGAAAGAGAAAAATCTTAATGGCATATAGTAGTTTAGCCATCCAACGAGCACGATGTATTGGCCCTGGAAAACGCCAGTGAATCCTCCCCGGTGGCTTGTTCAGAACAATCAAGGTAAGCTCTATAAGCTCGTTATAATCATCTCGGACTTGTTTTTCTCCCGATAAAGCAGCTGTCAGAATCTCAAGCGTAAGTTCAACGAACTGATCAGTGCTAGAACTAAAGTCAAGGCAATCATAGTGATCTCGTGAAAATGTATCCCAAGCGTCTCTAAATCTCTTGAATAATGGTATTTCTGGAGAACTGGATGGGCCGAAACAAATTGTAAATATCTTTGAAAGCATAATTTCAAACAAATGATGACGACATGCAAGCCATAAAACTTCACGCCCTATCTTTGCCTCTAGAAGAGCACATGCACCATTTTTGGCCCCGGTGTTAGAAGCTGTAGTATCAAAACTCATAGCTTGTACTTGATTCGTGATATTCCATTGTTCCATTGCATCATAAACAGTAGCAGACATACTTTCTCCCGTTCCAGCAATAAGTTTAGGTACACATAACAATTTTTCAGTATCATTTCCAGAAATAAGAATCGGTAGGCGATCTACTTTCTTATTGCCCGTTATATCAGGCAGTATCTTACCATCCCAATGTATTACTAATGGATAAGACGGCTTGAACGTTTCATTCAAGTTTTCATTGAATTCTTGCCTAGCTTTTTTCCTGGCTCGTCGAATCGTGCTTCGTGAAATTGAGAGTGAAGCAGGATTGCAGCCAAGTGCGGCAGACAACGGAATAATAAGTCGCATTGCCTCTCGATCGGTTATCTTGTTGCGGTCAAGAGCGCCCGTCACATGTTTTGTAAAAATACTACTAGTTGATGTTGATGGCTGGCTACTGTCACTAGCACTCGTGACACTGTGTGCCTTTTTTTGTAAAACCGCAACAAACTCCTCATCTTTCTGTTTGTTAGCAAGGCTTGCGGCACTAGAAGTACTACTAAAGCTGGAATCCAGTGATATTTCTTGACTCGATACCACCAAAGATGCACTATTATTTTCTGCCTTTTTCTTTAATTCTTCAAAGACAAAGACAAAGACAAAGATTATTTATTTGCAAAAACACGTGTTAAATAATAATACATCATAAATGCACATTATAAGTTGTACAGATGAGCAGTGAGCATAGTATCAACATGTTTGACCATTTCTGGTGTACAAATGTGGAATATAATATTAAATCCAATTATAACAGTTATTAAACTTTTAAATTGTAACATTCCTATAAGAGACTCAAACCTCCTGACCAGGGACAACAAAGAAAAATTACAAACATTTGTCATTTACAAAGTCATGAACACTATAATAGCATTTATTAACTAGTAGTTTTTTCAACTGTTGCTTGAATAAGTTTAAATTTAATTTAATAATTTCTTTAGGAATTTTGTTATAAATTATGGGAGCTATACATATCACGCTTTTATGCATTAGTGCTGTTTTAGATAGGTGAATACATAGTCGATTGTTGTCACGTCGATTTCGTTTTACTTTATCAGCCAGAGTGGGAAATAAGTGAGAGTTGCTTCTAACAAACAGTGCTACTTCTAAGATATAGAGTGATGGTACTGTCAGCATTTTATGCGTTATAAATAATGGCCTACAACTCTCCGAACTCTGTTTACGGAACATGGCTCTTACGCACCGCTTTTGCAATTTAAATATGATGCCCTTGTTTGTCGAGTTACCCCAAAAAATTATACCATATCTCAGAGCAGACTCTATATTTTCGTTTTAAAGAACGTTCTTTGCGTTTTGCCATCTTCTTGTCAAGTGAAGTCATGATCATTTTGCGCTCACCTCTTTGATCTATAAGAAAATCTCTGTCTTCCGCAATTTTTATTGAATTTAAAGCGCTTGAATGGGCAATATCAAATAATTTATCTAGATCTGCTATGAACGTATTCTCCCTCTTTTTCTGAGCTTCTGAAACTCTTGTTCATAAAAACTGGCTGCTTTTAAAGAAAAACAAATTTCTTTAAAAGCAGCCAGTTTTTATGAATTTTGATAAGTTTTTCATTGCAGTGATTTTGTTGTTTTGTAGGAATACCAGATTTGTTCCATACCTCTATTACTTCTTGAATGACTACTTGTGCAGAATCTTTTACATTTTTTGATATATTTAATATCTGATGATAACGTAATAGAACTTAGCGAAGAGTTGGTAGTTGGTTTAGCCTTAGTAATGGCTCAAGGTCCCGGCATCCAAGAAGAAAAATGTCATCTTTTTTACGTGTTGAAGAACTCATTTTATTACACTATTTCACAGTCACACAATAGTTATTATACACACACACTAATCGTTTTTTCTGAATTTTAATCCTTAAAATACTATATTCCCTGTATATTTAAGTAGTTATCATATATTATTTACTTGTAATTAACCTAAAACAGAAAAAAAAGCAAAATGAAGTATTTATCACTATAAATTAAAAATAACACCTGATTGAGCACCCCCTTCCACTAAACATAGATTGCTGTAATTTTACTAGGTTAATGCAATAGGTATATGTAACAAATTTACGGGGTGGCCGTATCGAAAATACAAAAATGAAAATTTTGGACCACCCTAGTCTATGTATTAATAATATATTTAGTTATTGTATAAATAAAACAAGATAAAGAAATTTTTATATTTATTATTATTATTAACACGAACTTTGAAGTCTTAATTTCTTTGGGAGAAAAAATTAACTTTTTACTTTTTTAATAACATTTACCAACTAAGTATTTTTTTTTCATGATATATGTTTTTTCTTAAAGATTAATAACTAAGAAAACAACTAAAATTAACACGTTAAACGCCATGGCAGTCACCGGTGACCGACATTAGCGGAGGATTTGCCTTCAACAGTTTTTTATTGGCAGCCAATGCCTTAAAATTTAACAAAGAATTAACAAATTTCTTCAAAATTGCACGGCATCATTATAGGAATTATCACAATTTACAAACACTCTTTGCATACAGGCTTACTGCATTGCAGGCACACATGTTTCATGCAAGTATCGCATTTGTAAGCAGTCTTACGCTTTAGTTTTGAAGGGCAAATGTGACAGAGTTTTCTTGTCTGACTACCCTCGGGTACTTGATTTTCTTCCCTCACATCTTCTGGAGCACCTGCCCCTAGAACTCTACTTATCGACGCATGTAATTCTCTCGGTAGATGTTTATTTAGAAAGCGGCGCTGCATTTGTGGAACCACCAGAGATCTTGCCAGAAGCTTCAAGAAGACAGATCTGTCTGCTATTTTTTCATGTGAGTGATAATTGTACAGAATACATGCATTTATGGCGCTTAGGTCTAGTATCCGAAAAAATATTGCCATCGACCAACGCCGAGTTCTACGACTACTGCTATAATTCGAACACTTTTTATCAACTTCGTCAACTCCCCCTTTTGTCGAATTATAGTATGATATAATTTCAGGTTTATTGACTTCTTCATTAATTTCTTCATTATGATGCATCGATGACAGCAGAAGAACGGCTTTATTCTTTTTTGGCACATGGGAGATCTTTGGTAAATCCATAAAGCGTAGAACCAACAGTCCTAGTTTTTTTTGGTAAAAACTCAGGGGGTAATTCTTTTTTGTTCTTTTTTAGAGTACCCA
>JAZHFQ010000117.1:0-14423 GCA_038387885.1 Spodoptera picta
TCTCAGTTTAAGATTTATAAAACTGCCCTATTATGAGTACCTACTAAATGCGTACATATTTAATTTTCTACTTTTTAATTGCGGAAGGGTATGTAAAGGTACAAATATATTTATATTATATATCATCATCAACATCCTATAAGTGCCCATTACTGAGCAAAGGCCTCGTCTCACACGAGGAAGGTTTGAGCAAAAATAGGTACAGTGTATCTGAACAGAACCATAGATAAAATAAAAGAATACACCATTACACAAGAATTTTAACACCCATATACTAAAGTACCAAAACAGTAAAGTAAATAAAACTAATTAACTACTTTGGAAATACAACGATCGAAACAAACACTCCTACCGATCATTTTCGAGATTACAATCGGGACGTTTTAACTAAAGTGTGAAATCTTAAAATCCCGATATCGTGCCAGTAATGGCGGCCGCGGGATTTGTTGGAAACGTGAGAAATTGATGTAGATCGGCCTTACTGTGTTTGTGCGAACGAATGCCATGAAAAACTGGTTAAGTGGTGAAGATTTTGCGGTTTTTTCCGTTCGTGATTAAATATAGAAAGGAAATAAATAATTCGATTTGTATGCTTGTACTGCATATTTGTGCTTTACTTATATTCCAAGTTATTAACTGTAACCTCCACTCAAGTATTTTTATATAGTCTACTAACGACCCGCCCCGGCTTCGCCCAGGTGCAATATGCATGTATTATACATACATATAAACCTTCTTTAAGAATCACTCTATTTGTTAAAAAAAACGCATCAACATCCGTTGCGTAGTTTTAAAGATCTAAGCATACATAGGGACAGACAGACGGCGGAGAGCGACTTTGTTGTATACTATGTAGTGATGATTAAGGGTCCCGGTGTGATCTGAAATTAGTCGACCTTTTGTTCAACAGTTTCCATAAGGCTACAAAGACAGTTTGAATAAGATTTCTTCTAAATGCTTGCAGCTGTTTCAGGATACGTGAAATATATTTTACCTTTACCACAGACACGGCTCGCTTTTTAATTTCTTAAGGTGCAAAGATGTTCATATCATAGTCATGCTCAACTCACTTTTCACTATAGTTTAATTATTCATGGGATGGGGTGGCGCATCAAAAACTATTATACTCCCTCTAGAACGTGCTCAGAGAGCCATCCTTTTTTTTTTTTTTTTTTTTTTTTTTAAGGGGGGAAAATCATCGAATGACTTCTCCCGCCTGGGTGAGGCGGGAGGGAGTGTCAGACTCTTACTGACTAAAAACCACCCCGTTCCTTCTCCTGCACGTCGAGCCGGAGCCCCGGTTACCCGTTAGGTTCTCCGCGACTCCGAATCGGCATCGGCCGTATTGGGCCCCATCTGTGGTGGTCTGATGGCTCTTTGAGGCGCGCGCGGAACGCGACGCGCCGTACGCTCGGGTCTGTTTCTGGTCGGACGGGGAGCCACCCATGCTCGCCGTCCGCAGGCCCGCGCTTACGGTGGCCGGAGATCGTCTCGCGATCCCCGACGCCCGGTGTGTCCTTCGCGATGGCTGGGTTGCGAGGAGGCAGCGCTTCGCTGCCTCACGCGTCCCGCCTCCTCCTTAGCTAGCATCACTGCTTCGCAAAAGGAGGAGACGGCATCCCAGTCCCCCTCGCTCCGCATCATGGCCTGCACTAGGCCCGGACGCGAGAGGTCGCCATCGCCGATCACTTCCCTGAGGACACGGCGGTGCCCAGCCCACGAAGGGCATTCTCCCACCGTGTGTTCCACCGTGTCCTCAGGGCGGTCCTCGCAGTGATGACACCCGGGCGTTTCCTCCCGCCCCATCAGACACAGGTACCTCCCGAAACTTCCATGTCCGGTGAGGACCTGCGTCAGGCGGTAGGTGAGGACGCCGTAGCGTCTCTCAAGCCACTCCTCAAAGAGGGGACTTACCGCTGCGATGGCAGCGAGCCCAGCCCTCGGTTGCGACAGTCGTTGCTGCCATTCCGCCATGAGATCGCGCCGGAGCTCATCCCGCCACGCACCTATTTGGCGCGGCAGCGGGGTTTCGCCCCGGCGACGTGCCTCCGCGCGCATGCCGTACACGCGCGCGAGCACCTTCGCCTCCAGATCCCACGGCGGTAATCCGGCAAGGAGGTTCGCCGACTCCCCAGAGATCGTGCGGTATCCGCGGATCATTCGGATCGCCATGACCCTCTGTGCCATGAGCAGCGTCCGAGCGGGACGCCGCAACAGGTTTGGCGCCCAAACAGGGGCGCCGTAGAGGGCCATGGACCGCACGATCCCGGCGTATAACCTCCGGCAGGAGGCGTTTGGCCCCCGAGGTTGGGGAGGATGCGTTTAAACGCAGCCCCCGTCCTCTCCAACTTTGGAGCCAAACGTCGGAAGTGTTCTATGAAGTTCCACCGACTGTCGAGGACGAGTCCTAGGTACTTCATCGTCGTCTCGACGCCGATGGTAACTCCTCCCGCCGTTATTTGGGACCCACCCGGAGGTGGCGCGTTCCCGCGGCCATGAAAACACATGGCCTCGGACTTGTGGAGCGCCACCTCGAGTCCCAACTGCCGGATTCTCTCAACGACTGTCGCAACCGCTGTCGCCATTAAGTCGGCCGCCGCCTGGTGTGACCTCCCGTGCGCTAGCACCAGCGTATCGTCGGCGTAGCATATTGTGCTAACGCCGTTCGGGAGGTCGGTGCGCAGCACCCAGTCATAGCCGATGTTCCACAGGAGCGGCCCCAGAACCGAACCCTGTGGAACACCGCGTGACATCTCTCGCCGGTTCCACTCGCCCCGGTGACCGGGGTAGCTGACGGACCTGTCCGTCAGGTAAGCCTCGATTACACGACGGAGGTAGGTAGGCACCCGATGATATCGGAGTGCCTCCAAGATGCAGCTCCAGGGCAGGGAGTTGAAGGCGTTGGCGATGTCCAGAGACACCGCCACTACGACCTTACTCCTGGACACTGCAGTCCCCGTCGTGAGGTCTCTAACGCGCATGATGGCGTCCACCGTGGAGCGCCCTCTGCGGAAGCCGAACTGGCCGTCCGACAAGTCCGGCCCAATGTCCGTCAGGTGCGCGACGAGGCGGTTCGAAATGATTCTTTCGAAGACTTTCCCCACCTCGTCGAGCAACACTATGGGCCGGTACGCGGACGGAGAGTCCGCAGGGCGCCCCGTCTTCCGCACGAGGACCAGTTTTCCCGCTTTCCAGAGAAGCGGGAACTGGCCTCTCTCCAGACATGCGCTGTAGAGACCAATCAATCGAGGCCCGAGAGCCTCTGAGGCCAGGACCCATGCCTTGCCATGCAGGCCGTCGGGTCCTGGGGCGGTGTTCTTGGCGCCCATCCGGCGCACCGCCGCTCTCAATTCTGCCTCGGTCACCTCTGGGACGATGTCGTCGTCGTCGTCGCTGTAGCCCGCGTCGGGCACCGCAGGGGGCGGAGTCATATACGGAGGGGTGAACCCCCTCCACAGTCGAGGGAACAGGGTGCCAATCACCTCCTCCAAGACTTCTTGCCGGAGACTCTGGGTGAGCGGGGGAGCCCAAGCGCGGAGCTTGTCTCGTACCATCCGGTACGGGCGTCCCCACGGATCTCTGTCCAGAGTCCCCAGCATCTCTCGGCGGGCCTCCTCCTTGGCCCGCAATATCTCCGCCTTGAGGAGGGCCTTCGCCGCCCTGTATCCCTCGTATAACTCCGCCTCTCTCGCCTCCGCATTAGGAGGACGGATACGGCGCCTGCGGTGCCTAGTGTACTGGCGTCGCGCAGTAGTGCACGCCTTACGCAGAGCCGCCAGCTCTTGCGACCACCAGTACACCTGGCGCTTCTGTTGCCTCGATCGGATCCGGGGCATCGCCACGTCACAAATCCTGGACATGGCGTCCTGGAGCCACTTAGCCTCATCGTCGATGTCGGCAGGCCTGACCGGTGGTATCACCCAGGCCTGCACGATGGCGGCTTCCAGGAGCAGCTCCCGGTCCAGCTGTTTCAGCGCCCAACGCGGACCACATGGGGCCTGTCTGACCGGCGGGTCTGCGGACTCGGCGGAGACGTTGAACCGGATATACCGGTGGTCGGAGTACGTCTCCACCTCCTCCATGACACGCCAGTCAACGATACGCGGTGACAGAGCAGGGCTGGCGAACGAAATGTCCACCACCGACTCGCCCTGCATCCGCACGCACGTGGGGACAGAACCCCGGTTCAGGACGACTAGGCCTGTCTCAAGGGCCCAGTCTTCCACCATCCTACCCCGGACGTCGGTGAACCGGGAACCCCAAGCCAAGTTCTTGGCATTGAAGTCCCCGAGGACGAGCACGGGGAGGGAACGGAACCCGACGACGACGGTGACCAACTCCATCAAGGAGTTGTGGAACTCGGCGAGAGTTCGGTTCGGAGAGAAGTACACGCCCACCACAGCGAGCTCTCCGAACCGTGCTGCGACACAACCCCGACCTCTTTGAGCAGCCTCAAGAGTCGGGGTACCGGCGGCGGCCGACGATATGATGGTCACCGAGCCGTCCAGGTCCGTCACCCAGTGATCCCTGGGCGGGACGAAGTACGGCTCGGAGACCACGGCGACATTGATCAACCACTGCGCCATGCTCTGGAGCAGGAGATCCTGAGCAGCGGCGCAGTGGTTGATGTTCGGCTGGAGGAGGCGGAATGGGGCCATTATTGGCAGTCCATCCCGACCTCCTCAGTGGCGGCAGCGGCGACTGCGGCGGCAGTGGCGGCGGCGGCGGAAACGACGGGGGCGGCGGAGGGCCTACTTTTGACCTTGGCTTTGGCAGGAGGGGAGCAGCCCTTACTCCCGACCCGGTGATTGGCCGGCTTGCCAGCCGCCGCACATGCATTGCAGTGCAGCGGGGCGGTACATGAGCCAGCTTTGTGACCGGGCCGACCGCAGCGGAAGCAACAGTCGCTGCGGTCCACCTCCGAGGTGCATTTAACGCTCACGTGTTCGCCCACGTGGTAGCGATAGCACCTCAAAGGCCGGGTCTCGAGCAGCTTGACCTGCGCCGAGACCCATCCCACCAAGAGCCTTTTGCCCTCCTTCAGCTTCTTGGCCGCTGTGACGGGGCAGCTCACCACTACCGTGCGCAGCCCCGAGTTGTCCGGACGGATGGTGCCCGCCTTGACCTGGTCAGCAGGGCACCCTCCCGTCCTGGCCACAGCGGCCAACACTTCACTCTCCGTGACGGAGTCGTCCAGGCCCAGAATCCTGACATCCAGGCATTTGGTGGGCCTGGACACGCGGGCCTCGTCCACACCGAGGCACGCCCTAAGCCTTTCAGCCAGGGCGTCAGCCGATGGGCCGCTGGTCGCGCCGGGGACCTCGAGAAGACGGGCACCGGTAGCGGTCACCTTGACCGCGAACCCGTCCGGGGCCCCGAACTCCGCAGGAGTCACCGCCCCCTTTAATTTGGCGAGGACGTCGCCATATGTAACGCCCCTGTTGACCGCCTCGGGCTGCAGTGTAATTACTACAGCCGCGGTCTTAGGGGCGAGGAGCAAGGCAGCAGCGCGTTTCTCCCTGCGCTGCTGCTGCCGTCGTTGCCGCTGCGCCTTTTTTCGGCGCTTCCGGCCCTCCTTGGCGACTCTCCTCGCCTCGCCGGCGATTTGCCACCCGCCGCCGTCCTCTGCTTGCGGGGCGGGTTCCGCCGCCGCCGCCGCAACCCCAGCCTGCCGGGCCGGAGTGCCCCTCCTCTTTTGCGCCCAGCGGGCGCAGGCGCAGGCGCCGGCGGCGCAGCCGGCGTCCGCGCCGGCGGGGGCGCCAACGTCCTCGCCGGGGCAGCTGTTCGCACCTTTGCCGGCGGTTGGGAGCTGCGGCTAGCCTGACCCGAGGTCGAAGGCTTGGCCGCAGCGGCCGCATACGACCGCGGAACCGCGGGGGCGACCTGGCTCGCTGCGAGCGGGGGACGCAAGAGCCTGCCCTCCAGCACGTCAAAACGACGCTGGAAAGCGGCCATCTCCGCTCGCAGTAGTCCGACTACGTCGGCATCCGCTGAGGGCTGGGGGCGATTCTCACGAGCGGCGGCGAGCTCAGCCCTGGCCGTCCGCAGCTCGGCCTCCAGAGCCGCATTGGAGGCCGCCAAGCGCGCCATCTCCCGCCGCATCTCCACCAGCTCCTGGTGCACTCCCTCAGCGGTGGGCACACCATACCGTTGCAAGGCCACCTTCATAATGGTGGCCTCTGCTGTTTTGAGGAGGGCGGTCCTGGCAGGCTGGTTTTTGGTCACAGCCAGCCTGCGGAGCTCCTCCATGACAACTTGGAGGAAGCCCCCGGGATCGCCCTCGGTCCCGGAACAGCGTTCGCCCTCCGACATGTCGACGCCGGACATTTCCGCCGCGGAGGACTCTGAGCGGGCAGCGCTCGAAAGAGCCCTGCCCTCCGCAGCCAGCTGCTCGGCTGACTCCGCGCAGGCAGCTGGTGCCGGTTTCCGGCGACCGCTGCCCTTGCCACCTCTACCCCGCGCCGCCGTGGGGATCTTAGGGGAGGCGCCTCCTGCGCGCCAGTGGACGGGGACGGAACGTCCTCCTCCAGTCTGGGACGCTTACACGTCCCCGTCACGCGACGGCGTGAGCTCTTCGAGCTCACGCTCAATCGCTCCGCCAGCGATGTGTCGGACTCAGAGTCCGACCCCCTCCGACTAGACTCCCGTGTGTGGGGCCTGCTAGACGAGTCCAGCGCCTCACCACGAGTCCCGGAGCCACTAGGGCTCCCTTCACCCGCTACTGCAGGCGAGCCGAGCTCACCCGCAATCTCCTTCTTCAATGTGGTTTGTTTTGGTTTTGTTTTAATATTCTCCATTTGAATCCCACGAGTATGGGGGAAATATTCGGTCCACCCAGGCAGTGCCCCCTGTACCTGGGTAAGTGTTCATTTGTTTCCCAACTAGAGGTTCCACTGGTCCCCTAGCTGGGGGTGCGCTCGCGACTGACACTACTCCTCAGCCATGCATACTCTCGCCGCGCACCAGAACTTAGTATTGGAGGAATTTTTTATAGAGGTTATCTTCCTCGCGGTCCGGGCGACCAAGCCAAGACCCTCGTCCCGTTCAGAGTCACAAAACATGACCGTGACCTCCTTACGGATTACGATATCGACGGCTGCAATCGGGGACAGCTTGTGTTCCGATGCTGCTCGCTGGCAGGGTGAGTGCACAGCGAGCACCGCCCTTGCCTCTCCGCCACGCTCTCTGCTATGTTCAGAGAGACAGGCGGAGAAACGCCCCACGGAAGCACGGGCCATGAGCACACAGCCCGCCGCCTCCAGAACCCTGTCGGGTTCGCCCGCCCAGTCCAGAAGTCTGCTGCGGGCGACAGTCACTCCAACCCTATCACCCCCGCTAGGGAGACTGTCGCCCGCACCCAGGGTGCACCACGGGGAGGTCTTCTGGCACCGCACCCCAGAGAGCCATCCTTAAAGTTGCATTTTCCCGTCCCTTTCTCTTTCCTACATCGATGCTATATACATAGATCCTGCAAAGTTTTAACTGTTCGCCAAATCTATGTAGTACAGCTAATACTCAAACAACATTCACTACTCAGCTTCAATGTTAATAATCTTACTAACAAAAGGCGGAATGATATAGTTTGCACTTCAACCTCAGTGTCAAAACACGCTTTTATAAAAAGATTCTTTATCTTTCTTGGCCCATTTTTATACAATAGAATAAATAGAGAATTAAGTATTTATAGCCTCAATCACTTTCACTGTAAAAAAAACTATTACATAATTATGTACACACCTTAACATACGATCAAACCGAGGAATTACTCGAAGTAAGCAAATAATTTTATTATAGTTGACTTAGTTATTTTTGCTTACGTTTGTTTATGAAACTGTACACGCGCACCTGTTATACTTAGAGACTAGCTTAATTTAATTTAGACATAACATTTTTAGTTTTATAAGCAATATTATTGTATTTTAAATATTTCAGTACATTTTTAACCTGAAACACAGGCTTGGACCGAGTTCAGGTTTCACATATTTTTAGACTTTGTTTAGATATTAAGATTTATTTTGTAATCTGGCTTTTTACACCAAATAAACATTTTATTATTATTTTTATTATTATTCATAGAAAAAAATATGTAACACTTAAAAACAGTACATAACGATTCAATCTAAAGTCAAAGTCAAAGTCAAAGCATTTATTTCAATTAAACCATAGTTTGGTACTTTTGAAACGTCAACAAATACAAAATAAATAATAGTCTGTCAGTCAGTCCATCAGTGAAGCTAGGTGAAGCTAGGTGTTCATTCCAAAATGTAGATTCGAATGAAGAAGAACGAGCAAGAAACTCCATTCGTTACTCTTTTTAAAAATCTAAATTACAATATCACACACCCAATCCCACACTTCAACACTAACATAGAGGTACATAAATTCGCAATAACTGCACTCACATTCACAATCCGCCGTTTACCGGTTCGATCTGCTTTGATCCGGTAACAGTCGGATTCGAAGTATGTCAAGGTCTTACAGGCGATCTACCCTCCGTTTCTAAGATGGGGGAGACTAAAAAGGGGTAGCCTTAAAAGAGACGAATTTGTATGGTGATATGTGTGTGTAATAATGTGTTTGTGTGTGGGTAATTTGGCAAAGGATCGTGTTTTGGTGAGAATTGATGGTTTTATGTTGACTAGCTTCTGTCAGTGGTTTCGCTCGCTTTACTGGTATAAATAGGGGCCTATGTAATGCCGACAGTTCGATTTAAGAGTGGTTTTTACAAATCTTTTCAGTAATAGCACGGAGATATTCACATCACACATCCTATAAATGCCCACTGCTGAGCAAAGCCTCTTCTCACACGGAGAATGTTTGAGCATTCATCATCACGCTCTTGCTCAATGCGGGTTGGCGATTTCAAACGTATAATTAGAAATTATTAGCACAGGTTTCTTCACGATGTTTTCCTTCATCGTTTGTCAGTGGTGTCTAGATAATCTTAGAAAGTACATATAACTCAAAAAAGTCATATTGGTACTTGCCGTTGGTAGGTTTCGAACCGCACCCTCATGCATGAGAAGTCTTAAACCTCCGGGCCACCACGGAGATATTCGTAACATAAGAATTCGTCATAACTCCTTTGCTCCTTCGAGCAACAAAAGCCTATGTTACCCTAATATAATTATAACATCGCTATTCTCCACGCAACAAAAAAAAAATGATGAAAAACCAGAACAGACTGCACGGTTGGTGCGGTGGCTGGGCAACTGGCTGCCGTGCATCGTGCCACGGGTTCAGTTCCCACACGGAAGAACACTTTGTGTAAATCATTAATTGTGGTTTCGGGTCTGGGTGTCATGTGCATGTTAACTTGTATGTTTGTAAACGCACCCACGATACAGGAGAAAATCCTAGTGTAGGGCAAGGGGCAACGGTTTATACATAACAAAAAAGAATAGAAAAGGATAGCATAATATAACATCATGCCTTTAATCCCCGAAGAGGTAGGCAGAGGTGCTACTTTGCCCGACCCGAGAATCGAACCCGAGACCCTTTGCCCGACAGTCGTACTTGCGATCACTCGGCCAATGAGGCAGTAAAAAAGTATAGGTAGGTTATTATTCTGTTTTAGGATTAAAGCCGTATCGCAATACTATTGTCGGAATACTGAAACGCTACTCAATTTTAAGTCGTGCTTAAGTATAGTAATCTATCTCTACGAATTCTTTTTAAAATGACAGAGATGCCACGATATTTGAGCACGACTTAAAATTAAGTAACGTTTCAGTATTCCGGCATATACATATCTGTTTGTCGCGGTGAACCTAACGGGTTACCGCCTACCGGGGCTCCGGCTCGACGTGCAGAAGAAGGAACGGGGTGGTTTTTAGCCAGTAAGAGTCTGACACTCCCTCCCGCCTCACCCAGGCGGGTGCATCAATCGATGATTTTCCCCCCTTAAAAAATACTATATCTGTAACACCAGTAACACACGCCTACTGATTGATAACACAACTTTTATGAAAGCTTGGAGTTGCAAAGCTCCTATATACAGGTATCTATTGTAATCTTAATAATAAATAAATAAATAAATAATCTTTATTGTACACCAATTTGAGACAGTATATCCAGGAACAAATAAAGAAAATAGGGTACAAAGGCGGCCTTATCGCTAAAAGCGATATCTACCAGGCAACCTTTGGGTGGATAGAATACTATAGTAGGATATTAAATGAGGTAGTTATAGCTTGGCGTACTGAGGTGCTTATTTATATAATGTAAAAGTGCAAACATTAAAAAAACAAATTTATTTACTTCTAATATAGAATTATATACATACACACACACATACATACATACATACTTAATCCATGTACTGACAGCTAATGTAATTGAATTATTAAGCTTATTGCATATATTGAAGCGTGAAGTGATATATTGCAATGTATTAGGAAGCTATTTTGGTAGCAACGGGGATATTTTGGGAGATACCGGTTGGTGCGGTGGCTGGGCAACCGGCTGCCGTGCAACGTGTCGCGGGTTCGATTCCCGCACGGAACAACACTTTGTGGGATCCACAAATTGTTGTTTCGGGTCTGGGTGTCATGTGTATGTGAACTTGTATGTTTGTAAAAGCACCCACGACACAGGAGATAATCCTAATGTGG
This sequence comes from Spodoptera picta, assembly GCA_038387885.1. Taxonomy (NCBI): domain Eukaryota; kingdom Metazoa; phylum Arthropoda; class Insecta; order Lepidoptera; family Noctuidae; genus Spodoptera; species Spodoptera picta. The sequence continues at coordinate 10,614 of JAZHFQ010000117.1, forward strand.
GGCAACGTTTTATATTACTAATAAATACTAATAATAATAATAGAATAGGCTCAAAGATTTAACTTTTGGGGTAAATAGCGTTTGGATTTTTTGATGTTGATAAATCGCGAAAGGCTTTTGAATTAGTCTTTATCAAGAGATATTCTACGGTAACGAATGTCGTCAGAATTGATTCAGTACCTAGTATAGGGCTCCTCCCCTGTAGATGGTAGCATGATAATATGTAGCCTATATGTTGACCCGACAGTAGTGATGATTCACCGGTTCTGGCTCACGCACCAAAAATAAAAAGGAAGAAGCTGCTATCGTCGACTGTGGCACGAGCTGCTAGAGATGGCGTATCATACATCTCTACAAATTCTGACGACGGAGACCAAGCGACGCATCTCATAAAAATTGAAATGTATGATATGAAGAAACTATCCAAGATTCCAATTAGTGATCACTGGAAGCACGCTACCACGAGGATTAAATATTACGTAAAGAATAATAAGGATAGCATCTACGACAACACAAACGGTCTCGTATACAATATTACAAAGACAATAGCAGAAAGTGAAAAAGTTAAAAAATACTTTTTTAACAATGACACTCATTAGTGGATTAGTGAATGTGATTCTGTTTACTTAAAGTACTTCTGTGTACTCATTAGATTTTTAGATGACTTTCCTAGCAAAACACTTAACTGTTACTTACTGTGCTACATACTTTTTTCTTTATTATAAAAATGGAAAACTTGTGATGCTGAGAGAAAAACAATAGCAGAAGGAAGAGATGAGTGCGGTATACGTGTACAGAACACTTCATGGAAAAACAAAACTACAAAATTGATTGGAGAAGAAAAAGTGAAGAATATGCAGTACCTAAGAGCTGAATATCCATTTTTCAGTTCAAAATCTAGACGATTGATGAGTTTCGAAAACTGGCCTCTCGTTATGCAGCAGAAGCCTGAAGATCTTGCAGAAGCCGGTTTCTTTTATACTGGCTATGGAGACAGGACCAAGTGTTTCCATTGTGGTGGTGGTTTAAAAGATTGGGAAGATGACGATGATCCTTGGCAGCAGCATGTTCAGTGGTTTAGTCAATGTGCTTATGTAAAGTTTAAACTCGAACAGTGTTTTGTTTAAGATTAAATAGGGGAGGTATATAAAGAAATAAAAAATAATATATTGCATATAATTTGTTTTATTAATTTTATAATGTTACATTTAGTTACACACACACAAAAATGCATTAAGCATTACACATATATCTAAAACACAACACACATTATAATCCTAACTACTATAGTCTACAGTAACATTTCGATTTTTATCTATTTCAATAATATTGTCAAACTCAGCATAAACAATACAGTTAATTGTTTGTATTAGTGAGGATTCAAATCGTACTTCTAATCTTACACTACCATGCTTTATGAGATTCCAATGGGCTGATGAGTTAGCTGATAAATCAGGAGTTAAATCAAATGCTAAAAGACAGTAACCTTTGGCATACTGTTCACGAGAGATTGCATTTCCTTCATTAAGAAAGTGAATACCAGTCCCCGAGAATAGAGTATGATATGCTGATGTAAACATATTATTATTAAAAGATGGTTGCAAAGCTTTGGAAGGTATTTGTTGACCATCAATATATAAGCTGAAAGAGTTAATACCATAGTTTTCAAAGTTAAATGGATTTTTAGTAAGTGAACCATTAAATGCGGAATTATTCACAAAACCAATAATACATCTTTTGGGTACCTGTCCTAAGAATATATTATCAAGAGTTTTCCCTTGAACACCCGATGGAATAGTTAAAACTTTAACTTCAGCACGAGTTATAGGATATTTAGCAGTGGTAGAAGCTAAAACTTTCTGATGTGCGAGTAATACACTTGGATTAATTCGTGCTCTTCGAACAATAAGAGTTGCATCCGTAATGCAAACTTTAAACTTTACATCATTTGATCCAGCAATTAAATTAAAACTCTCTCTTGACCGAACTAATTTTACACTCATTTCAACGCCATTAATTAAAAATTTATCTTGATTGAAAATATCACCATGAAGATGACCAATCATTTCTACTTCCCTGCTTTCATTAACTAATTCCTGTCTTTTAACAAATCCAATGTTTTTACCATCTGTGGAATCCATTTTTCCTGCTGTATCATCATACCAAAGACTACAAGTAAGATGAGATTGTTTAGCAGCAGGTGCATAGTTTAAAAGGGTTTCCATGTATGCTCGATAAGCATAGGTATTATTAGGTGGTGACACAAGTTTTTGGTTTAAATAGATATCGAGTTGACTAAAAAGTGAATGCAACCAATTATTTACAGGTGCTACTGCTGTAGCTGATATCAAGTTTGTTGAATCTTGATTTAATACTTTTGCCTTTATGTGGAGTAATGTATGAGACAAATCTATGTAGTCATCGCCTGTTCCAGGAACTTGAAACTCGATAGGTCCATCATCAGCAAGAGATGAAATTGGTTTATAATGAATCCACAATCCATTTTCAATGCTTGTTTGTGTAGACGGTAATGCAAACAAATCTAATTCTGACTTAACGCACTCACAAGAATGATTATGAAGGAAAGACATACTTAATTTGAAAATATATCTTTGATGTTTTTTGGTTTTCGACCAAGTTTTTTCGTAGCTTTCACTTTCGCTGTTAGTGGTGGAATGAACGAGGCCAATCGTTTTCTTTTAGTTATATACCCAGATCCTGTCATGTTAAATCGATCAATTTTGTCATCAGCCTTTCGTTTTAAGTTCGTACTAACTTGCTTTAGACGATTTTTTATTGAGGCTTCCATAGGACGGGCTTGAACCATATCTGATAAAAGTCCTACTCCAGCATTTAATGCCTCCTTACCAACCACTCGAACACCACTTGAAAGTAAAGGTAAAACTGATCTAAATAACCCTCCTAAGAAGCTCCCAATACCATGACCACGTTGGTATGGTGAACCCTTATAAATTACTCCAACTCCTGATCCAGCTTGATGAGAATAATAATTTTCGTATGGACATTTATGATGATCCTGATGAGAATACATTATTATAATTTGTGGAAATGTAGTTTAATACACACGGTTCCAAACTGGAATGGGATTTTTTGTCCTGTGCTCGATCTTATATCTATTTCTAACGTATCGAACTCTCTTCGCATAACAGGTAAGTAGTGAGGTGGAGAGAAAATGTGCATTTTATTCGCACCATAAATGTATTTTGAAGGATCTAATGAAATGACTCTTAATAGCGGAGTCATAACATCACCCACAATCTGAGGATCGATAATATCGCAATATAGAAATAGTTGTGATGGTAACCCTAAGTGTAAATTAGCAGGACACTTCCCAAAATTTCTGTCTAGGAGATTTGTATTTGGTTCATAACCTAGTTGTAAACTTAATTTGGGTGATAATGTTATGGAAGTTATATTTTTATCCAAAACAGAAACAGACACAAATTTTGTTATTTCATCATAACGAAATTTCAAGTTCTCTCTGATACTATTTAACGTTTTTAAAATATGTTCAACGTTATCGTAGTTGGTAGCGGGAATATGTTTTTTGTAGTACACTGTTGATGGTTTATCTTCATTAGGCATTATCATGGTTTTTGTGATGTATACAACATTTTCATGATCTTGAACAGTAAACATGGTGCATGGATATTGAAACTCGACAACTCCAACCGACCATTCACCTTCTAATTTCATAGCTTTTGGTAATTTTGTTGAAAAATTTGTGGTCTTGTTATCAGGAAAGTATTCCATTGAACTATTGCTGAGCAAAGTTAAATAAAAACTTTC
>JAZHFQ010000118.1:0-14739 GCA_038387885.1 Spodoptera picta
GTTAAACGAGGGACATATTCAAACCCATAATAGTGTATACTCACATGAACCTAACAAACATATAAACGAAACGAAAACACTAATAAATAACAGACAGAACTGTTCGGAAACGTCTCGGACATCTTGATGACGTCGATGGAGGCGGCACTGGCGGTGGCATCAGAGGGGGGACAGCGCTGCGCGGGGATCAACATATACGAGGACGAGGATCGCGGCCCGTTCTTTTCCACTCGATTAGCTGTGAGCACTGTACGCGTTGCGCGCCGTATATTTGTAAAGGCACACCTACCTTCCGTCGAATAAACCAGTACCTTTAATCAGCATCATCATTTATACAGTCCAAAAACTCTCCCCAACATATTGGTCCTTCGCAAGAAAGAAGCAAACAACGGAGGCAGACGTGCAATACCACGGGCGTGGGCGTTTTGCAGTGCATGAAAAGGCCAACGTGGCGCACACATCTCCGAGAAAGAAAAAATCGGCGAGAACGAACGGCTAACGGTGGCTACTGATCGGTAAATAGTGTGTCGTTCCAATTAAACATTTCTGTCCCTTTTTTATAGTTTCGTTAATTCTCCCTGCTTTGTTGGCCATTTAAATCTGTTCCATTTTTTCCCATATTTATTAGTCATAGCATTCATCTCGATTCATATTTTTCTGGCGTGCTTATCGCTCAATTAATTGTAGATGCATCGCTGCATAAATATTTAGTAGCAAGCAAAAAAAAACAAGAAACCCGTTTTGCACGGACACGTGGTAGCTTGACCGCTCATTTACTTAAAGTGGACACCTGTCGATTTGCAATTTATTTACTTTCATAATGGAGACTAAACTTAAAGAATTAGTTAAGAAACGTGCCAGCTGTAAAGCTAAGCTTACGCTTTTCAGTAACTATTTAAATGTAGTCCTTTCTTGTTCACGATTAAGTGATTTACAAGTAACAGAGCTAGAAACCCGAATTGATAAAATGGATTTATTATACAATGACTATGATAAAATACAGGGGGATATCGAGCTTCTGATGGAGGACTCCACCGAGGCATTGAGTGATCGTGAAGCTTTTCAAAACCAATACTTCTCCTTGGTGTCATCGGCCCGCGAGGTGCGACGTCAGCATGGCGAGCGAAGAGCCAGCGTGTTGGTGAGTTCTGTACAAGCTTCAGATATTAATGACGTCACACAGTCTAAACACAGTGTTGTGAAATTACCTCAGATTAGTTTGCCACATTTTGATGGAAACTATCAGCATTGGCTCGAGTTTAGAGACACATTTGATTCTCTAATACACAAGAACACGTTGTTGGACGATATAAGTAAATTCCACTATCTTAGGTCCTCGTTAAAGGGTGCTGCTGCCTTAATTATTAGAAGTTTGGATTTTAATTCTGGTAACTATAGCATCGCCTGGGATCTATTGACGAAGCGGTATAACAATAATCGTCTTTTGGTAAATAATCATGTTCAATCGTTATATAATGTCGACCAAATAGAAAAGGAGTCTAGCAAAGCGGTACGTCATTTAGTCGATAGTACCACGAAGAATCTGAGGGCTTTAACAATTTTAGGACAACCCACGCAACACTGGGACACCTTAATTATTCATATAATGGCTAACAAATTAGATACTAAAACTTACATTCATTGGGAAGAATTTAGAAATACACTATCCGAGGCACCTACGTTGTCTCAATTTTTAACATTTTTAAATAACAGGGCAGACCTGTTGGAATCAGTTGAGGACTCTGAAGCTAATAAAAACAAAATTTCAACCAATAAATTAAATAAACAAAAAAGCTTTGCCGTAACATCAACTGATTGCAATAATGGTTCAAATAAAGGTTCGAGCTCAAATTGTCCTATGTGCAAACAAAGTCATGTTTTATTTAAGTGTGATATTTTTCGAAAACTGACTTCAGACGTTCGTAATCAGAAGGCTAAAGAATATAAAGTTTGTCTTAACTGTTTAAACCCGGGCCATTCCGAAAATAAATGTAAATTGTGGGCTCGGTGCAAGTATTGTAAGGCAAAACATAACACACTGTTACACTCGGACAAAGACAGTGAGCCGCCTATCAGTAATCAAATAACAGATAATGTTACTTTAACTGCCAAAGCCATACAGAATACTACTTCGTCCACCGTATTGCTTTCCACAGCGAGGGTGAAGGTACAGCGGCCGCAGCCACGCAGCGAGGGTGCTGCTGGACAACGGCAGTACTGCAAACTTTATAACTGAGGAGTTGTGTGGTAAGCTGGGTTCACTTAAACGTAACGTAAACTCCAGAATAACGGGTATTAACCAGCAAACTTGTAAAATCACACAGTCTTGTTCCTTAACCGTTGAATCTTACTCGGGTATTTTTAAAACAACTATTGATTGTTTAGTATTACCAGAGATAACTAAATCATTACCGTCTACATTAATTGACATTAGTACTATTCCACTGCCATCAGGCATCTGTCTAGCTGACCCTCACTATTATAAACCGTCAAGCGTAGACATATTACTAGGTGCTGAACAGTTCTGGAATATTTTAGGTACTAAAACAATACATTTAGGAAAGTATCAACCTAGATTATACGAATCTAAATTAGGATGGCTTATTTCTGGGTATATTGTGCAACCTAGTCCATTCCGTGACCAACCAGTGTGTAATTTCATGCAGGAAATAAAACCTGAACTCACTCGGTTCTGGGAACTAGATTCAATATTAGAAAAACATTCATTGTCTGCCGAAGAACGTGCATGTGAGGCACATTTTTTGCGCACTACTACTCGTGGCGAAGACGGGCGTTTTATTGTAACAATGCCATTTAAACAGTCACCTGAAGTCTTAGGTGACTCATTCCAAATGGCGAAAGCTCGATTTCTTTCGCTCGAACGTAGATTTGAACGTGATCCCTTATTTAAATGTAGGTACATCGATTTTATGCGCGAATACCTGCAACTAGGGCATATGTCTGTAGTTAATAATTCAAATGATAACATAAGTTATTATTTACCACATCACGGTGTTATGCGCGAGCAAAGTACTACAACTAAATTAAGAGTTGTCTTTGACGCGTCAGCTGTGACATCTTCAGGCATCTCTTTAAATCACCTACAAATGATCGGTCCGACCGTACAGGATGATCTTTATTCCATTTTGCTACGTTTTCGACAACATAGATACATAGTATCAGCGGATGTTGAGAAAATGTACAGAGCTATAGAATTGAATAAATCTCAACGCTCTTTACAAAAAATCTTATTTAGATTTAACCAACATGAACCGCTTAAAACCTATGTTCTTAATACAGTTACTTATGGTACAGCTTCGGCACCATATTTAGCGACTAAAGCACTCGTAAGTCTCGCTTCACAAGCGTCAAATGATGACGTAAAACAAGCTATACAACGAGACATGTACGTTGATGATTATCTTGGGGGCAGTGACACTGAGTCCGCCACCATACAGTTATGCAAGGAGGTGAGTTCGATTCTAGCATCAGCTCAATTCAAATTAAGGAAATGGCAATCTAACAGCCCACAAGTGATAAAAGCTATAATATCATCCCTTGATCAGTATGATAATAACATTCTCGATTTAAATCGTAATCAATTTCATAACACTTCTAAAGTATTGGGCTTAAACTGGGTTTGCGATGTAGATCAGTTAACTTTTTCTATAAATCTACCTCCAACCAATGAAATAACTAAACGTTACATTTTATCTTGCATTAGTCAAATCTTTGACCCATTAGGTCTAGTAGGACCATGTGTGGTATTGGCAAAAATGACAATGCAAAAATTATGGTTAGAAAAATGTTCGTGGGACGAACCGGTTTCTCGTGAGACTCAAGAATGTTGGTCGTCATTCGTCACTACGTTATCGTATTTGAATAATTTAAATATACAACGGCATGCATTTCATTTTAATTATAAATCAATTGAGTTGCATACTTTCACAGATGCATCCGAGCGCGCCTATGGGGCATGTGTGTATGTTCGTTGCCTAAATAATGATGGGACAACGACAGTTCACCTTTTAACTTCCAAAAATAAGATCGCTCCCATTAAACATATAACCATACCTCGTCTTGAACTGTGCGGGGCCTTGTTGGGAGCAAGACTGTGTGCAAAGGTAGTAGCCTCATTAACTATTAAAATAAATAAGTTTTATTATTGGTGTGATTCAACGATAGTTCTCTGTTGGTTATCTACATCACCGAATAAATTAAAGCCTTTTGTCCGTAACCGTGTCAGTGCGATACAAGAAAGTACCGGGGAAAATTCTTGGAGATACGTGTCGTCTAAAGAGAACCCGGCGGACTTAGTATCTCGCGGGCTGAGGGCCGATCAAATCGGCACCTGTAAATTGTGGTGGTCGGGCCCAGACTTTTTAAAATTAGGTGAAGTACATTGGCCTAAAATACCAAATACAGGTTCTAATCCCGACATATCTGAAATTAAAGTTCACCTAGTGGACAGTTGTCAATTAACTCAATCAGCTATTAGTAGTTTGATTAGTAATAAATCTAACTTAAACATATTAACACGTATAATCGCTTATATACTTAGGTTCGTTTTTAATTTAAAAAATTCTAAAGTCAAGCGGTGTGGTCATTTATCTTGTGATGAATTAAATGAGGCATTTACTGTCATGTTACGTATCAGTCAAATGGAAATGTTTCCTGACGAATACAAAACACTTAGTTTAAAACGGCCATTATCTAGAAAAAATAGGCTTGTTTCTTTGTCTCCGTTTTTGGATGATCGAGGTGTAATTCGCGTGGGTGGCAGGTTAGATAACGCTAATTATAGTTACGACACAAAACATCCAATATTGCTAGATAGTAAACATCATATCACAAAAATATTATTTCATCGTGAACATATTAAGCTTATGCACGCAGGGCCACAACTTCTTTTATCGCACATTCGTCAAACTTACTGGCCTTTAGGAGGTAGAAATCTATCTAAAGGTACATTCAGAGAATGTGTCAAATGTTTCCGATTTAGATCTCAGGCGGTGCAACCAATCATGGGTCAACTACCACCCACGAGGACACAGCTTGAATTTCCGTTTTATAATTGTAGTGTAGACTACGCCGGACCAATGCTGATAGCTGACCGTAAAGGCAGAGGTACCAGACTCATTAAGTCTTATATCTGTGTATTTGTCTGTTTGGCAGTAAAGGCCGTCCATCTGGAGCTTGTGACGGATCTCACCAAAGACGCTTATCTTGCTGCGTTAAAGAGATTCGTTGCTCGTCGGGGTAAACCACACAGCATCCTCTCTGATAACGGCACAGCGTTTGTGGGCGTATTTAATGAGCTTGCACAATTCTTAACTAATTCAAATTTAGGAACCGATCTTGCACAAGAAGGAATAAAGTTTAGTTTTACTCCTCCTTATAGTCCGCACTTCAATGGTATAACAGAGGCCGCCGTTAAGTCTACTAAAAGGCATTTAAAAACTATTGTTCATTCTTCTCATTTAACATATGAAGAGATGAACACATACTTAGTCCAAATTGAGGCTATATTGAATTCCCGCCCCCTTGTTGCTCTTTCTTCGTCTCCTGACGACCTTACCGCTCTAACTCCTTCGCATTTCTTAATTGGACGACCGCTAATATCCGTTTCTCAGCCGCAGGTACATTCTGTGAACATCACTCGATTGGACCGCTACAAAAGAATTGAACATTTACGGCAACACTTTTGGAACCGATTCAGTCATGAATATGTTGTCATGTTGCAGCAGAGAACTAGATGGCATGCGTCCACAGGCGAACTTAAAGTGAATCAGTTGGTTCTGATTAAAGAGAAAACGCAACAACCACTGCATTGGCTATTAGGTCGTATCGTCAAGGTGTTTCCTGGTGCTGATGGCGTCACGAGAGTAGCGGAAATTAAAACCAAGAAGGGCGACATCACCAGGGCTTTCAACAACATATGTCCTTTACCTATTGAAGACGATGTTTCAACCCGGGCAGGATGTTCGGAAACGTCTCGGACATCTTGATGACGTCGATGGAGGCGGCACTGGCGGTGGCATCAGAGGGGGGACAGCGCTGCGCGGGGATCAACATATACGAGGACGAGGATCGCGGCCCGTTCTTTTCCACTCGATTAGCTGTGAGCACTGTACGCGTTGCGCGCCGTATATTTGTAAAGGCACACCTACCTTCCGTCGAATAAACCAGTACCTTTAATCAGCATCATCATTTATACAGTCCAAAAACTCTCCCCAACAAGAACCATAAAAACGCTTCCGCTTACGCTTACGGGTTACGGCTTAGCGGGCTTAAGCGCACTCTATCCTTTTCGGCAAGATCGGCGCATGTTTTGCAACGCGACTTACTTTATGTAAGTACTGTTTCTGTTTACAAGTACACTTGTTGCGCGCTCAGTGTTCATGATGATTTATTTTATTGGACAATTACTTCAAAAATTTTGGTTATAGGTTTTTTACATATTCGGGACGAGAATCAAATACTGAATACCCTCCCTCAATAAGTCCCTCGTTTAACCTAACACACTGTATATGGTTTATGACCGAATATGAGCTCAAGTGGGGCGAAACCCGTAGTGGAATGTATGTTTGAGTTATATGCTAACATTGCAGTATTGATATACAAATCCCATGTGTGTGAGTTTTCTTCTATATAGGACCGTAAATATGCTTTCAAAGTCGAGTGGCTCCTTTCTAACGCACCACAAGTTTGTGGGTGATACGGAGATGCGAAAATATGTTTGATTCCGAACAGTCGCTCCAGCTGTTTGAACACTTCGGAACAGAAGTTAGTGCCTTGGTCAGTTACGATGTTTCGCGGTATTCCTAGGTGAGAGATAAAATGAACCAAGCGTTGTGCAGTTTCTTCTGCGGAACATGTTTGCATTGGATAAGCCTGGGAATATTTGGTGAGATCATCTCGGAGTGTCAGAATAAATTTATATTGGTTGATTCTAGTTTCGGGAAGAGGACCCACTATATCAAGGTATAATTTTTCATTTGGTCTAGTAGCTGTGGAAGTTATGATCATGGGAGCTTGATTAGAATGTCGTAATGTTTTATTAATTTGGCACGATTTGCAATTTTTAACATAGTTTTCTATATCTTGGCGCATATTTTTCCACCAATAAAGAGATTTTAATCTTTCGTACATGCGGGTTATACCCGGGTGGCCTGCAGTAGGAGAATCGTGATTATCTTTCAATATGCGAGGAATCTCAATAGGAGTTGGAAAGATAATATTATTATGATATATATGGACCTTGATACCTGTATTGTGGAAGATAAATCCTATCATATTGTATATCTTCATGAATGAAATTTTAGTAAGCGGGTCTTGAAAGTCAGAGATAGCGAATTCTTTTTCTTGTGAATGATGTGTGGTTTTTTTTTTGTTTTTTTTTTTTTTAAGGGGGGAAAATCATCGAATGACTGCTCCCGCCTGGGTGAGGCGGGAGGGAGTGTCAGACTCTTACTGACTAAAAACCACCCCGTTCCTTCTCTTGCACGTCGAGCCGGAGCCCCGGTTACCCGTTAGGTTCTCCGCGACTCCGAATCGGCATCGACCCTATTGGGCCCCATCTGTGGTGGTCTGATGGCTCTTTGAGGCGCGCGCGGAACGCGACGCGCCGTACGCTCGGGTCTGTTTCTGGTCGGACGGGGAGCCACCCATGCTCGCCGTCCGCAGGCCCATGATGTGTGGTTAACATGTTTCGATAGTCTCGTAACATATTGAAAATATTTTTGTATTTCATTTCGTCATAATGATGCACGCGTAAAAATAAATGTGTAAGGGTGTGTTTTTCACTAGATGTACTTTGAAAGGTATACAATTCCCGTTCTATATCTCTTATGTTAGGCGAGTCTTCGTCAAATTTGGACATTTGTATAATTTCAGAGCAATATGGGATCGATTCATCTAAGTCGATTGCCGAGGGATAGGTAATCATCCTACACTTCGTTTTAAGTAGTGACTCATTATGTTCTTGTATTATAGTATCGTAAGTTAGGTTTTGGTTTTGAGTAATTTCTAAGTATTTTTCGTATGTTTCAGAGGTAGAAGGAGCATCGGGGTCAACAGCAAGAACTGGGTTGCGAGATAGGGAATCGGCGTTACAGTTTATTTTACCCTTTTTATACACAATTTCGTAATCGAACTGCTCGAGTTTCAGACGCCAACGGACTAATTTGGAACTTGGGTCTTTACAATTAAATAACCACTGCAGAGGTTTGTGGTCCGTGACAATTTGGAATTTATGACCATACAAATATGGTCGAAAAACTTTTGTACCGAATATTATAGCAAGGCATTCCTTTTCTGTTGTGGAATAGTTACCTTCAGATTTGTTAAGGGTGCGAGAAGCATAGGCTATTGGGAGATCTTTGTTAATTTCACCCTGAGAAAGAATTGCAGAGACTGCATAATTTGACGCGTCTGTTGTAAGTATATAAGGTTTTGTAAAATCAGGATATTGTAGGATTGGGGCCGTAGTAATTTTATTTTTTAAAGTTTCGAATGCATTTTGTTGATCGACGTACCATAAGAATTTCGAATCCTTTTTCAAAAGACTAGTAAGTGGTTTAGTTATATGAGAGAAGTTGTCTATGAAGCGCCTGTAATAGCCAACAAGTCCTAGAAAAGATTCAATATCTCGAGGATTTTTGGGAACTGGAAACTTTTGTACACACTACTTTTTTAGGATCAGGTTTCACTCCATGTTGAGATATTATGTGGCCTAGATATTGTACTTCTTTACGGAGAAACTCACTTTTATCGGGCTGCAGTTTAAGATTATGTTTACGTAAGTTATCGAAGACTAATTTAAGCTTTGAAATGTGAGACCGTAAGTCATGGCCGAAGACGATGATGTCATCTAAATAAGTAAAACAGTGAATACCTTGTAATCCGGAAAGTACTATATTCATCAACCTCTGGAAAGTTGATGGTGCGTTTTTAAGACCAAAGGGCATTCTATTAAACTGATAATGGCCTGGCTGACCTGACACACCCGGAACACTAAAAGCTTTTTTCTCAGCATCCGAATCTTTGGTACATATTTGATGAAACGAAGACGCTAAATCGAGTGTAGTAAAATATTTACTATGTCCCAGCTGATCTAGTATGTCGGTAATGTTAGGAATGGGATAAGCATCACCAACAGTTATCTCGTTAAGTTTTCGGTAGTCTATAACAATTCGCCACTTTGGTTTTGCAGACGCATCCTGTTTTTTTGGTACCACCCAAATAGGAGCAGACCAGGGTGAGGCTGATGGGCTAATAATACCTTGGTCCAGCATGCTTTTTATTTGTTTACTAACTTCCTCTTTGTGACACTCGGGAAAACGGTAACTTTTAGCGTGAATTGGAGTTTCGGACGTAGTACGAATTTCGTGTTGAATTGTTTTTGTAGCAGTCAAGACATCTCCTTCAAGATAGAAAATATCATGGAACTCGGAGCATAATTCGCGTAACTGAGATTCCTCCTCTTTATTTAAACGATGACATCTCAATGCTCCCTGTACTCTCTTGATGTGATCTACACCGAGTAAGGTTGTTGTTAGGCAAGGGAGGACGTCTTTAGATAACTCCGAGGACTCGGAAGGAATATCTTCTAAAATGTATGAAACTGGTTCTAACGTTAGTTTTATTGGATGTAGAGTAATTTCGTTTTCTGAAGTATTTAGTACGGATATATTAACTTTATTATTAGGTTTTACGCGAGTGAGGCATTTGGAAAACAGAAGTTTTGGATAATTTGTTAACTTTGTTGTCAAACACAAACCTTCCTTTATTTCTGGGTTTGTAACTGCACACTCAATCATCATTTCAGTGCGGCTTGGGATTATATAAATTAACTCGCGGTTCAATTCGACATAAACAGGTGGGTCACTTGGTATTTGTAATTGCGACGTCTTATAGCAAATAGAGCCACAATAGTCTGTCAGAAAGTTTGAGCCTAAAATTCCGTCGTAATCAAGGTTGACTTTATCAACAACATGAAAATAAAAAGGGAATTCGTAATCGTTATTGTACTTAATCGATAACATAAACCTACCTTTTGTTTCAGCGAATGAACTAATGTCGTTTATACCTTTAAATTTGACTTTATCTGAATCGAGATTTGGAGTTTCCGATAAACTTGTTTCTTTTATAAGACATATAGAGCTACCCGTATCGACAAGAAGTTTTAGTAAATTTTTGGAATGAGACGTCTTGACTTGGATATATGGTAACGAAGATTTTTTATTTTGAGATATATCATATATTGTAGGACATTCTTCAGGGTCTTCAAAAATATTAACAATTAGGTCTCTGCTAGAGTTAGTACTAATGGAATCAGTGGAAACAGTGGATTGGACACGTACACGCTTGTTTAAGGTTAAATTATGTTTATTGCCAGTGGGACGCTTGTCCGAAATAGAAGACAGTGTTGAATTTTGACTGTTATCGGTGGGCTTTAACGCCGAAATAGAAGATAACAGTTTACGCTTTGTGTTAGTTATTGATTTGGAAACAAACATAGAATTATTATTAGAATTAGTAGTATTAGAAATAGAACTTGATTTATAGGAATTAGAAATATGGTTCGTATTAGCCTTTCATTTGAAATTCACGTCGGCACTTGCACGCGAATCCCGCTTTTAGTTTAAATTGTCATTATTTTGCAAGTTTTTAATTTGTGGTGGTAATAACACTTCGGAAGCTTCTATACAGTGCTGTTGTTGGTAAGGCGACCTCGATTGCGGTTTTAATGAATTATTATACTGACGTTTTCGACATTCCGAAATATCATGTCCCACGTGCTTGCAGTATCTACAAACAACGGGAGTCAGTCTATCTGGATATTTGAAACTAGATGTTGATGGGTTAGGCTGTGTTAGTAACTGTGCTAGGTATCGATTGTTGTCGCGTCGTTTATTAAGGTAACATTCCGACTCTAAGTGCCCCTTCTTATTATATTTCTTACAAAACTTTGAATTAGTTTGGAAAATTGTACTTTTTTGAGTATTTAAAATCTTTTCCTCTTCTAAAGCAATATTAATGGCAGCATTAAAAGATTTTGGAGCTCGACATCTAACTATGTTACTAACATTACTATGCAAACCAATAATGAATGTAAAAAGCGCAAGATCTTCGGTCATAGCAATACGACCCGCTAACTCCTTTTTTAAGGTGTCAGAGTTGTGTATCTCAGCTTGAAGATTTGTGAGACAAGTTTCTAACCTTAGGACATATTGTGCTACGGTTTCATTTGTTTCTTGCTTGCATGATTACAAATCTAATAATAAATTATTATAATGTTTACGCTCTCCGAAATTTTGTTTAAGAAAATCTTTAAGACTGTCAAAATCTTCAAATACTAGAGTATTTGAAGATTTTAGAAGAGGTAAAGCTCAAATCGCGTGCTCTAATAGATTAGAGCACGCGATTTGAGCTTTACCTCTTAATTTAGAAATTATAAATTTCAATTATAAATCTTTTTGTGTTTCTGAAGCCAAATCGAGCGCATTCTTGCAGTTCGTTAAGAATGCTGGTAGGACATCGCGTTCTAAACTATATGTATCTATGAAATCACAGAGAACTTTCATGGGATATTGCTCAGACTTGTTTTCAGCTTTAAGAGACATTTCTAAAGGTATTTTATACACGGAAAACGTACAAATTTATATAATAGTTTTGAAAATTCTGTAAACGGATATATGGCAACAACAGAAAAATATTAGAATATTTTACTCACAATAGGGTAACGGGGACGAGCAGCATCTCGGTCGAATGTATAGAACCTGGGTGCTGACCTTTCTTAGGCCAACCACAGCGCCGTCTCAGTCAAAGCGAAACGCTGCGGTAGTCAGAAACAGCTTACAGCGTAGCGTCGATGGAGCAGGGCACTGTGTTGATGGAGTAGGGCACAGCGCAGCGCCGTCGGAACAGGGCACTGTGTTGATGGAGTAGGGCACAGCGCAGCGCCGTCGGAACAGGGCACCGTGTTGATGGAGTAGGGCACAGCGCAGCGCCGTCGGAACAGGGCACTGTGTTGATGGAGTAGGGCACAGCGTAGCGCCGTCGGAACAGGGCACTGTGTTGATGGAGTAGGGCACAGCGCAGCGCCGTCGGAACAGGGCACTGTGTTGATGGAGTAGGGCACAGCGCAGCGCCGTCGGAACAGGGCACTGTGTTGATGGAGCAGGGCACAGCGCAGCGCCGTCGGAACAGGGCACTGTGTTGATGGAGTAGGGCACAGCGTAGCGCCGTCGGAACAGGGCACAGTGTTGGAATTAATACGAAGGAGGAACTTGTAGCAGTTTGAACAGCGTGACAGGAATAGCAAAGTTCGCGATTGTACTGATGAACACAGTCAATGTTTATTTTCACTCAGAGTTTTTGATCAGTAAGATGCAGGATTTTTATTGATACAGTGGATTTGAATTATCAGTCTTTTATAATTTTTTTAGTAATAGCACGAGCGTAATGCTTTTATTGAGATTCGGTGGTGTGGACACGTATTTTACTCATTAAAATTTCCTGAAAGTCTATCAAAGAATCCCACTTTTGACACCACTGTTATGTGGGATCTTGAAGACAAAAACTATTATTTCGATTACTGGAAATTTTAATAAAAAAAATTATAAAATACAGAGTTAGAAATAGAAAGTGTCCACATCAAAAACACTTAAACCGAACTAACTCATACATCGCCGGAAATGCTTACGAGGATTTTCAATTGACGTCAATGCATTAAGTAAAACGAAGTAAACAACTGAAGCTGGCTCAGCGGTTTACTTAGCCTTGGTATAGCAACGTGATGCTGATATAACAGGACCAGTGGACCCTCTAGTTGGGAAACAAATTTTCACTTACCCAGGTACAGGGGGCACTGCCTGGGTGGACCGTTATTTCCCCCATACTCGTGGGATTTGTATGGAGAAACTTAAAAACAAAAACAAACCACAATCGACGGAGGAGGAGAGTGCGGGTGAGCTCGGCTCACCTGCAGAGGCGGTAGAGGGGAGCCCAAGTGGCTCCGGGACCCGTGGTGAGGAGCTGGAGTTGTCCAGCGAGTCACACACACGGGATCCAATTCGGATGAGGTCGGACTCTGAGTCCGACACATCTCTGGCGGAACGGCTGAGCGTGAGCTCGAAGGGCTCACGCTGTCGCGCGACGGGGTCGTTTAAACGCCCCAGGTTGGAGGAGGAGAATTTGTCCCCGTCCTCCGGCGTGCAGGAGGCGCCTCCCTCAAAGGTCCCCACGGCAGCGCGGGGTAGGGGCGGCAAGGGCAGCGGTCGCCGGAAACCGGCACCAGCTGCCTGCGGGGAGTCAGCCGAGCAGCTGGCTGCGGAGGGCAGGGCTCTTTCGAGCGCTGCCCGTTCAGAGTCCTCCGCGGCCGAGATGTCCGGCGTGGAGGTGTCAGAGGGCGAGAGCGAGAGCGGCTCCGGGGGCCTCCGTCAGGCCATCACGGAGGAGCTCCAAAAACTGGCGATGGGGAAATCCCAGCCGGTTAGGCTCTCCCTCCTCAGGGCGGCGGTGGCCACCATAACGGAGGCGACCTTGGAGCAGTGTGCGGTGCCCACTGCAGAAGAGGTGCGTTCCGAGCTGGCCGAGATGCGGCGGGAGCTGGTGCGCTTGGCGGCCTCTAATGCGGCTCTGGAGGCCGAGCTGCGGACGGCCAGGGCCGAGCTCGCCGCTGTTCGCGGCAATCGCCCCCAGCCCCCGGCGGAGTCCGATGTAGTCGGACTGCTGCGAGCGGAGATGGCTGCCTTCCAGCGACGTTTCGACGTGCTGGAGGGCAGGCTCTTGCGACCTCCGCTCGAGTCAGGTCGCTCCCGCGGTCCTGCGGTCGTACGCAGCCGCTGCGGCCGCTGCGGCCAAGCCTTCAACCTCGGGTCAGGCTAGCCGCAGCTCTCAACCGCCGGCAAAGGCGCGACCGGCTGCCCCAGCGAGGGCCACGGCGCCCCCGCCGACGCAGACCCCAGCTGCGCTGACGGCGCCTGCGCCCGCAGGGCGCAAAAAGAGGAGAGACACTCCAGCCCGGCAGGCTGGAGTTGCGACAGCGGTGTTGGAACCCGCCCCGCGAGCGGAGGACGGCGGCGGGTGGCAGATCGCCGGCGAGGCGAGGAGAGTCGCCAGGGAGGGCCGGAAGCGCCGCAAGAAGGCGCAGCGGCAGCGACGGCAGCAGCAGCGCAGGGAGAAACGCGCTGCTGCCTTGCTCCTCGCCCCTAAGACCGCGGCTGTAGTGATTACGCTGCAGCCCGAGGCGGTCAATAAGGGCGTCACCTACGGCGACGTCCTCGCCAAACTGAAGGGGGCGGTAACTCCTGCGGAGTTCGGGGCGCCAGACGGGTTCGCGGTCAAGGTGACCGCTACCGGAGCCCGTCTTTTGGAAGTCCCCGGCGCGACCAGCGGCCCATCGGCCGACGCCCTGGCCGAGAGGCTTAGGGCGTGCCTCGGTGCGGACGAGGCCCGCGTGTCCAGGCCCACCAAATGCCTGGATGTCAGGATTCTGGGCCTGGACGACTCCGTCACGGAGAAGGAGGTGGTGGCCGCTGTAGCCAGGACGGGAGAGTACCCTGCTGACCAAGTCAGGGCGGGCGCCATCCGTCCGGACAACTCGGGGCTACGCACGGTGGTCGTGAGCTGCCCCGTCACAGCGGCCAAAAAGCTGAAGGAGAGCAAAAGGCTCTTGGTGGGATGGGTCTCGGCGCAGGTCAAGCTGCTCGAGACCCGAGGTGACCGAGGCTG
>JAZHFQ010000119.1:0-11139 GCA_038387885.1 Spodoptera picta
TCAAATCAAATCAAATCATTTATTTGCTAATATGGGTAAATTAAGTTGTTAGCAGATAAGTAGATACAGTTCCAACCATACTACGCCTTGAGGCATGCAAATTACAAAATTTACAAAAATTACAGTTTTACAATGTTATTTGGAAAAAAATCAAGTACCTTCAAAATTCAAACTTTCATCATTATTATTGAAATATACGATAATTCAAAATATAATGTCACCAATTTAATTAAAATTTAATTTCAATAAAACGTATTTGTCAAATAAAATGTCATGAATTAGATTAAATAAAATGTCATACAAAGGACAATGTCCAAAAATGTATCGGATTCCACACCGATTGGTTTACATATCCTATCAAATGCATGCAAAACTTACAAGATATAGAAATTTACTTAATAAAAAAATAGTGATATTTTACATTAACTTGTCCTGCAAATACTCGTTGACAGTGTAATATGCTTTTGGCACTAATAGGGCTTTGATTTTTTTTTTAAATATATTTATATCTGAAATCTCCAGTACAGACTTGGGTAGGTGATTATAGACACGTGGCGCCATGCGAAAAATACTTTTATTAAGTAATGCTGTTTTAGTGCTTGGAAAATATATATTAGATTGATATCTATTACTATTAACTTCTCAATCACCAAGCGGTCACCGGTGACCGCTTTCCACTAATATTACATTACATTATAGACCTTTTTTCTAATGTTTAGAGATTACTTTTGTATGACCAAATTTAGGTGGTGGATTTCAACGGGTTAAATTTGTTAAAGCATTGCAGATTTTTTTTGACAAATAGTGCAACTTCTAATATATAAATGCACGGTACGGTCAGTATATTTAGTTTTATAAAATAGGGTTTGCAACTATCTGTTTGCTTTATATTAGCTATAGCTCGGACACATTTTTTTTGCGCTCTAAATACAGCGTCTTTGTTAGTGGAGTTACCCCAAAAAATAACACAATATCTTAAGACAGGTGCAACATAGCCATAATAAGCCGTAAGAAGAGTTGAACTACTAACCGTCTTTCTGAGCATATAGAGTGCATATGAGTATGTATTTACTCTTGTGCAAAGTGAGTCAATGTGCTGTTTAAAGTTTAGAGTGTTGTCAATATTCAGTCCTAAAAATCGCGTAGCATCCACTTCTTGAACCGAATCACTTTGGTAATTAATATTCATATTGGCTATTTTATTCGATCGATTTCTAAATGTCATTAAATTAGTTTTGCTGAGATTAATACATAAATTATTTGATGTCAACCAGTTTATATTTCTGAGAGTCATGTTTATCTCTGTCTCCATATCAATTTTATCATTTCCGGTAAAAAGTATTGTGCTATCATCTGCAAATAGGACAGTTTTGTATTTTGAATATTTTGGAAGGTCGTTTATGTATACGATAAATAGAAGTGGGCCCACCACTGTTCCTTGTGGAATGCCCGACCTGACTGTTCTGCATGAGGATGAGTGGTTGACTACCTTTTTAGTTATAGGGCATATCTTAGTTATTCGGGTTATTTGAGTTCTATTGCTTAAATAAGATCTAATCAAGTCATGTATATTTCCCCTCACTCCATAGGCGTATAACTTGTCCAACAATATACTATGATCTACATAATCAAAAGCTTTTGTGAGATCCATAAATAACGCACACGCCTGTTTACCTTTATCCATGTCAGTTAATATAGTATAAAGAAAATTGAATACCGCCATGTCAATCGTTTTGTTTTTTCGGAACCCCACTTGTTCATCACAAAACAATTTTTTAGACTCAAAGTAATTATACATAGATACTGTCGTGGATTACCTTCTCAAAGATTACCTATAAGTGGCCTATGCTGACCGAAGGTCTCTTCTCACTGGATTAGGTTTAAGCATTAATCACTACGCTAGCTTAATGTGGGTTGGTGATTTCAAACTTATAATTAGAAAAAATCACATTGGTACTTTGCCGTTGCAACTCGCACTCTCATGCATGAGAAACATGCTTCTTCAACCTCCTGGCCACCACAACACAACTAAAGAAATGTAAAATGAAAATGAACATTTTTGCTATAAAACTAAAGCAATCTAAAATAAAGATGGCATTTATTTTATAGATAGTTTATATATAGTTACTAGGTACCTGTTTAAAATAAAACAAATGTATTATTTTGAAATACTTTTATTTCATTATATTTAGGTTGTTTCTAGGAATACTTCTTCTAAAAAGAGAGCAGGCGATGTCATACAGCACACACTTCATTAATTGCTGACATCTGTAAACAAGTAAGATAACTGTAAATAAAGTAAACAAAACTACATTTTTTCCATTAGTTTCACATTATTTGATTTTACAATGTTAAAATGCCATTAATAGGGTATTCCTATAACACAGATCATAGAAGCTCAAACAGCATGCTAATTAATCAATTATTATAATTATAACATGTGTATGGTTTATACACCGGTGAAAAACTTATATTATAAACCGGTTATACACTTCACATACCTATTGAAGCTCTGACAGCCAATCAACATCTTCTGGCCTCATCTGTTCTACAAACGGCAATGTTAAAGTGAGGCTTAGTCCATGTTTACATAACACATTACATCCTGATAGTGAACACTATGAGGTGGTATGTCAGGTTGCGGTCTTATAGTTCCGACTCTTGTTAAGGCTCTCAGCCAGTATGGAACACGATCTTCATCATTGGAAGTAAGCTAAAAAAAGTAATATTATTAGAATGTCATATTGACTTTAAATTATACATAACATAACATCACGCCTTTTTATCCCCGAAGGGGTAGGCAGAGGTGCACATTACGGCACTTAATGCCACTGTACAATGTAACACCCACTTTTCACTATTTATGTTACGAGTCCCATGTAATAGGGGGTGAGCCTATTGCCATATACCGGGCACATTTTCCAGACTCCGTGCTATTACTGAGAATTTTTAAAAACCCAGTAATACTTTGCCTGACCCGGGATTCGAACCCGAGACCCCTTGCCCGGCAGTCGCACTTGCGACCACTCGGCCAACGAGGCACTTTAAATTATATGATAATAGTATATGGTTAATACAATAAATTATTACCTCTCGTGGCTGAATCCAATCAGATACTATATGATCTAGTCTTTGCTCCTGTTTGTTGGCGCCTTCAATAATAATTAACCCTCTGCGTCACCTTATCCTTGCAATGGAATGCCCACATACAACACAGACATGTTGATGATCAGTTTGTTTGCTGGACATACTTTCAGGAACATCCCAATACATTGCTAATTGCCAGCAAGCATGGCAAATATGGTCGGTAGGAGAGATCTAGAATAAAATGATACATTATAGGTAGATAACACTATGCCCCCTTTATTTAGGCAACAAGGTGACTTTCGATAAATCATGTGTAAACTAGGTACCTACTTACATCTGTAGGATAAGTTCACAATGTGATATTGTTGACCACGTCTAGTCTTCACTCTCATTTCCTAGAGCATGCCGTCTCATGCGACAAACTCTGGTTGTAATTAATGCACTGTTAATTCGTCATCGCGACAAAATACAACACACTATGCACATATGAAAATAAGTGTATTTTCGCAATTACGGCTACGGAGGAACGGCTGCCCAACTCAACGTATCACCTGATGAATAAAATGACTTCCAATTTGTACAAACACATCCTAACACCGCATTTGAAACCAACTGCAAGGCGCACTTGACATTGACAAATCGTCTTCAACAACAAATGTCAAATACCAGTTCAACATTGCCATATTCAAGTTTGTGAAAATGTTAAAAATTATCGTTAATAATCCATGTAGACCTCACGAAATGAAATTAAAATAATGATATTTACTTATAAAAATGTTTGAAATGGAAAGGAAAATATTTCATTGTTAGATATTAAAATAAATTAGTTTATGAAATAGCGACATTCAATATACTCTTGTTTCATGTTTACGCATGGCAACTTTATAAACGTCAATCGCGGTTTGTTTTTATTTAGTGTAGCCGTTTTGTTGATTGCTTCTTATCATTATTGAATAACAGATTTTCTAGGGTTTCCCAAGTTTTAAAAATCTATTAAATACGTATTTAGAGGATTCTATAGCTGCCCAATTGCCCAAGGCAAAACAATGACAAATCTTTTTTTAGCAAAGCGGTACAAAATCTGCCGTTCTCCTTTGGAACAATGTAACCGAAGGTGTAGAAAAATGAGCCTTAAAACGTCTTTTGTCGAATGCGCTGCCGAAACTACTAGTGGTAGAACAAAATAATGTACAGCAATATTGAAGAACATCATAATGTCTACAAAAAACTCCGCGGTAGCATATGTCCAATGATTGTAGTTATGTCACTACAAAAATCCAAATTTCCAAAAATAAATAATTCGCTATAAAATAAAAGCCGCTACGTGTACAGTGTTGTCATCCAAACCAAACCCGTACAAAAACTTAAAGTTCAATCAGGCAATATATTTGCCAGAAACTTGTACTAGAAAACGAGTAGTCGTAGGAATGCAATGAAAGTATACTTGGCCAACTCCAAGGCCGGGTCGACGAGGCTGTTGGCGGAGTTGAAGTACTCGGTGGCGGCGGCGGACACCAGCGCCACGCTGGCAGGGTGCGGCACCTGCGCGGCGCGCTCCAGGGGGGAGCACGTCAGCACCGAGCGCGCCAGCTTTATACTGCCCGCGTCGCCCGACGTCAGCAGCGCCAGCGCGTAGATCTACACACACGGAACTATTCTGCTACTTTTGACAACTTACGGAGTTAAAATGCCGAAATTACATTGCCACGTCTAGTGATCGAAACTATTTTGTTTACATTTCAGCACTTTTTCAGCAGTTGAAATATTCACTGCATCTACTTGAAGTAAATAACCACTGCCAGAGCACATATGGCCTGTTAGTGTTAGTTAATGAGTGGAGAAATATTGTAGTGAACATGCTGATGAAGCAGCTCAGGGCAGGAGATTATGACAAGTTCCTAAAGATTGTATCGCAATCACATGAGTGTGATCACTTTGTAGGCCAAATGCTCACATTAGGCCTACAAACTAGACTAATAACTCCCGGAAAACTTTCTAGGTAACCCCCATATTGTGTCCTTCATGATCGAACTATTTGAAAGTAATCGTTTTGCAAATCGAACTATAGTTTACTAAGCCATTAGATAAGTATATCATTGTATTCTCTCGCCAACCCAAGGCGGGAGAAGTCATTGGGTGATTTTCCCCCATCAAAAAAAAGTAGGTATATCATTGTATTAAAATTGTTTCTTTTTTTTGTTGTGGGGTAATATTTCATATTAAATGACAGTCTAACTTGCTTGGGATTACTAAATAAGTCTTGAATGAGATCATCTCTTTTACGATTGTTTTATTTACGACTCTGATTTGTATTTGTTGTTTATTGCTGTTTATTCAATTTTTTTTCACGAAATATCTGCATAATATTATTAAATATGCCTTTTATAACCATGATCGAGTACAAATTACGAAAATAAAATAACCCATAAAGTCGAAAGTCAAAGTCAAAATCATTTATTTCAATTAGGCCAGAATGGCACTTTTGAACGTCGAAATAAAAATAATATTAAAAGTGAAGCTATTTGTTCATTCCAAGGTGTAGATTCCTATGGAGAAGAACGAGCAAGAAACTCCATAGGTTATATAAAGTAGGTAAAGAGAAGAAAAATGCATTAACGATGTGTCACGAGCGTCTATAATACCGGTATACATACATATAAACCTAAGGTATTTTATAACATTTTTATTATTAATATTATACTTACCTCGTAGCATTTATCCTTAGCGACACGGCAGAACAAAGTGCTCTGCAGCTCGAGGAGGTCTTTGAGTAGCTTATCCCAGTCTTGCGGTGTTGGTTTTTCTTCTCTATTTTAATATAGTAAGTCCGGAAAAAAATAACAATTTTTTTTATTATACTGCAACTGGAGTATTAAAGATATACTGTATGACTGAAATCCAAAGATTTGTATGACGTAATTTGCAGTTTACACAATACGTTTTACTAGTTCGAGTCATACAGTAAAATATTAGAATACTGAGAGGGACGAGTACCTGAGTGCGAGCGATCGCGCCAATTTGGTGAGGAGCTGCGCGGCGCGCTGCGGCTCGTCGCGCAGGCGCACCAGCTCCCGCGGCGGCACCAGCACCCCGCGGACAGACAGGCGCTCGCTGGCCGCCACCAGCCGCTCCACGCAGCGCACGCGCCGCACCAGCGAGCTGCTACTGATGCTGCCGTCGCTACGCAACGTACGCTTACACTCATACACTCACACATGCTGCCAGCGATCATTCCGCTCGCTGGCCGCCACCAGCCGCTCCACGCAGCGCACGCGCCGCACCAGCGAGCTGCTACTGATGCTGCCGTCGGTACGCAACGTACGCTTACACTCATACACTCACACATGCTGCCAGCGATCATTCCGCTCGCTGGCCGCCACCAGCCGCTCCACGCAGCGCACGCGCCGCACCAGCGAGCTGCTACTGATGCTGCCGTCGCTACGCAACGTACGCTTACACTCATACACTCACACATGCTGCCAGCGATCATTCCGCTCGCTGGCCGCCACCAGCCGCTCCACGCAGCGCACGCGCCGCACCAGCGAGCTGCTACTGATGCTGCCGTCGGTACGCAACGTACGCTTACACTCATACACTCACACATGCTGCCAGCGATCATTCCGCTCGCTGGCCGCCACCAGCCGCTCCACGCAGCGCACGCGCCGCACCAGCGAGCTGCTACTGATGCTGCCGTCGCTACGCAACGTACGCTTACACTCATACACTCACACATGCTGCCAGCGATCATTCCGCTCGCTGGCCGCCACCAGCCGCTCCACGCGACGTACGCTTACATCATGCACTCACCTCTCCTTGAGCAGCGTGTGCAGTAGGTCGCATGCCTTGTCGAGCTGGTCGGTGCCAGTGTGCGCGAACAGACAGCGCTCCACCAGCTCCAGGTGCGTGCGCACGTCCAGCTCGAACTCTGCGGGGGACTGCAGCACCTGCGGGGGGATTATACTGACGGACGCTGGCAGTGGAACCAGGACTCACGAATAGTATGGGGGAGGTCCTCCACGCTGATGTCCCTATGTAACGTTCTTCCAGAAGGAGGCTAGCAGTGGAAGCAGTACTCACGAGTAATATGGGGGAGAGGTCCTCCACGCTGATGCTCTCGAGGTAGGCGATGAGTCCGGTGACGCAGGAGTCGTTACTCTTGGACAGACTCTCGCACCGCTTCAGGTACGGCACCACGAACTGCTTCAAGTCCGACACGAACGTCTGCGGGGTGGACTGCGGAAACAGGTATGTGCTTTTAACTCACTTGCTATTTAAGGCACAACTGAAAAGTACCAACTCATTCTAATGCTCCTATATTTCAAGGTAGAAGGGACACCCAACAGAGGTTCGGAAAATTTATAGGGCGCATGTTTGTCCTTACTTCGAATCATCTATATTTATAAAGATTTATGTATCACGCTGGAGCCCAAACCGCTCATCCGAAAAATCTGATACTTTGAGGGTGCGTTCTTTGTATGACGTAGGTGAACAATAAAAAGGGATTTTTCATGTATGATCTCTGCTTGATCACGCACTACTTTAGATGATGTTGGCTAGAATAGAATAAAAGATGGTTAATGTATCTAAACCATTGCATTGTTCCAAAATTCCAAAAGGTAAATGAGGTAATGAACTGATGTGTGTGAACTGAGTGACACGTAGCCTTTGCTGGCCGTAATGAAAACGCCCGACTTGAGGTCTTGAAAAGAGGAATTTTAATTCTGCTTGATGTTATTAATGCGCGGACGAAGTCGCAGGCAAAAGCTAGTATTCACATAAAACAATAAGTTCCTTTACTTCAGTGTACAACTTGGAAAGTTTTTCAGGGAAGTTTGTGCACGTTCTGTGTCAGCGAGGGCGTCATCAAGATAAAGGATCCAAGCACTGAGACTTGACTTACTAGTCTTTGATTTGCCAGCTTCACGCGTACTTTAGTCAAACAAGTTTCAAGTCATATAGGCAATCTGCATATCTACCTAGGATGGACCTTGCTAGTGTTGGGTAAATAGCCAGCTGCTTTGAGTTATTATCGATTATAATCCATAAGTGTCCGTCCCGTATCACTTCCTCAGAAAAGTACCACTAGAAGGCTGTTTCACAAAGCTGATTATAACGCCATTCAGTCAGCACTTGCTTCGGTTAACTGGCAGTCGGAACTTCAGGCTGCTGGTAGCGTTGATACTATGGTTAGGAATTTTTATAGAATTATTAATGCAGTAATTGACCAGCATGTACCAGCTCGCAGTGTCGAGCTCAAACCGATATCCACCATGGTACAGCCGACCCCTTATTAAATTAACCAAAGAAAAAAGGAAGTATCACGCAAAATGGAAACGTTACGGAAGTCTCCTGGATTATCAAACATTTTCTAGTCTTCGTAAGAGGGAGCGAAAGTTGCAAAGAGCCGACTATGACAAATTCATAACACTAAGTGAAGATCAAATCCATAAATCACCCAAATATTTTTGGTCCTTTGTGAAATCAAAGTCTCTAAATAGTGAAATTCCTACCGCAGTAAAATATGAAAAGACGATTTCTAGCACCGGTGAAGATACTTGCAAGCTCTTCAATGAGTATTTTTATTCAGTTTATATTCAATCCCCAGCCCGTCCCGTAAATTTTGATTTTGATAATCCTCCTTTAAACCTCTCAAGCACAAATTAATGTATTAACCGTGACCGAGAATCGTATTTATAAAGAGCTTAAAGCCATCGATCCCAATAAAGGAGCTGGATATGATGGTATTCAGAATCAGAATCAGAATCAGAATCAGAATATTTTTATTTGTAAACATAGGTATGTGAGGTGTTACAGGTAGGAAGATTCTCCATGTTTTGCCCAGAGGCGTACAAATATTGCATATAATTAAAATTATTAAACATTGTCATCATTCAAAAATTAATTGACACTTGTAATTGCAAATTAAATTTAAACCGATTAAGTAACATGTCATACAATACTAATGCCAAATAAAATTAGGATCATCAAATAAGTCATAAGTCATAAGTAATGCCAATATTAACAAGATTTAATAAATTGTCTAGAGAGATTAATTTTCGTGTCATATTATTTAGCGTTAAATATAACATTAACAGCTATTAATACGCACATATCATCACAAATAAAATAGAATTAATTCAATAAAATGTCAAAAAAAAGTTACATGTCATAGGTATAGGCCAATGTCAAACAAAATTCAAAAAATCAAAACAAATGGGGTTGTGCGCTATTGTCTGAGGCAGTAATTATAGAATTGTCGTCCAAATAGGCCTTTACTGAGTAATAGCACTTATTTATCAAAATTTTCAATAGTTCTTTTTTGGAATTGTCTAAGTTTAACGTCTTTATTGTCTCAGGTAGTTTGTTAAATAGTTTTTGGGCCATACTGAGGATACTCTTATTCATTAACGCAGTTTTTCCATGAGTTACTTCAAGTTCTGACTTATTTTTGTCGCGTAATTTTCTGTAGTAGCTTTTAGTGGCTGTTTTATATAGTGAGAGATTAGTTTTGACAAACACATTGGTTTCGTATATGTATAACGATGGCAAGGTAAGAATTTTTAGGCGAATAACGGTTGACAGCTTTCCTTGATGTTAAGGCCACACATCGCTCTGACACATCGTTTTTGTGCTCTAAATACGGATTCCCTATCTACTGAATTACCCCAATATATTACGCCATATCTGAGTACTGATACAACATAACCGTGATAGGCTGCCAGGACGGATTCTAAGTTTACAATTTTTGATAGTTTATAGAGAAGATAAGTAAATTTATTTAATTTTTTACATACTTCGTCTGTCTGGGATCGCCAAGTCAAATTGTTGTCAATATTAATACCAAGAAATTTAATAGTTGTTACCGGTTCAATTGTTGTCCCCAAATAGTTAATATTTAGATTATTGTTTGGGATCCTTTGATAAAAATGCATAATTTTAGTCTTTTCTAAGTTTATTTTTAGATTATTTTTATCAAACCATGATATCATTTTATTCAATGTCATATTTATTTCATTTCCATAAGTATTGGGATTGTCACACTCAATGACTACGGTACTATCATCGGCAAAAAGCACCATAGGGTGATTTATTTGTTCCGGAAGGTCATTAATATAAACCAAAAAAGAAGGGGTCCCAGCACGCTACCCTGAGGAACGCCGTATTTAATTATCTCGCTTTCGGATTTATATTGATTCTCGCAACAAGTTTTCGAACATATTTGTGTGATTTCTACAAATTGTCTTCTATTCGACAAGTAAGACCGAAAGAGTTCTAATACATTACCTCTGATACCATATTTTTCTAGTTTGTATAAGAGTACGGAATAATCTACATAATCAAAGGCTTTTGTTAGATCCGTAAAGATAGCGCATACAGGTTTTCTGCTATCCATATTTGATAAAATGGGGAGAAGCAAGTCATGTATTGCCATGTTTATTGTCTTTTGTTTGCGAAATCCTTTTGTTGCTTAACTAATATATTTGACTTCTCAAGGTAGCTATACAATGATTTGTAAATGACTTTCTCAAATATTTTTGAAAAGACTGGTATCAATGCGATAGGCCTATAATTTGACATATTTTGCCTATCATTCTTTTTATGCAATGGTATGATTACCGACGTTTTTAATTGGTCAGGGAAAATTCCGTTAGAAATACTCAAATTTATAATATGACTGAGATGTGGAGCTATGTATCGTGATATTTCTTTGATAACTTTGGTACATATTCCGTCATAACCAACGCTATTCGTGTTTCGGAGTGACGCAATATGGCCATTTATATCTTGGGGTGTTGTTGGCCACATATACAGAGAGTTTGATGTATTTGAGCTGATTTTAATTTCTGGCATAGTTTTATTTTTTTGTATGGAAACTTGATTAATATAAAACCTGTTGAAAGCCTGAGCAATTTTTGTTGAGTTCGTCAATGCGTGTGTTTCTGTTCGAATCTGTGTTATTGGTTCTTTAGGGAAACTGGTCTTAGAGTTATTGATTACAGTCCATGCCGCTTTGGATTTATTTTGAGATGTCTTGATACTATTCAAGACATC